>BCLG01000115.1:308341-322489 GCA_001602295.1 Zoysia matrella
TGCGGTCGCGGGCGGGGGGAGCGAGGGGTTGACTGCGCGTACTTCCGTTCTGTTTGCGTTTTGGTGCTGTGGCCTCCTGTGGGTGGGGCTCACATACAAACGAAAATGGCGCCTTGAAATGAAACAGTGGAGCACCTAATGAATCGGACCCAAGTTAGTACTAACAATTTTGAAAATGCTTTTTTTTCAACTTAGATGATTTGTACCAAAGGTGTATGTATCTAAGCATATCAAAATAAATACGAATGATAGATGTGCCTCAGTTTATATATAGTCAAGCCATAGTAATTTGATCCAGTGCTTCAAAGTATAAACAAGCCTTAGTAATTTGTTTCAATCTAACGAGTACAATTCTGGTTCGGAATTTCTGCATTGTATAGTTTGTTAGATTGTTTTTGCAAAACACATGATGTTCATGGGCATTTTGCTTTACCTTAAGTTTCATCTTTTGCAGGGACATTTACACTTTCAAACCTGAGGTTTCGTGTAGACCGATTTGATGCAATTCTTTCACCTGACTAGGTGGGCTTGTATTTCATTTGTTGCCTATTTGACAACGATATGTTATTCAGAGTACATCAACATATTAGGTTACAAGATGTATTTCCAAAGCAATGATGACATCCTGAAAGAAATGATGAATGAAGCTTGGAAAATATTCCTTTCCATATCAAATTGAAAAAAGACGGTAGTTCTTGCATAAACAGTGATGACAGGCTGTCTTGTAACATAAATGGTCAAATAGAACAATGCAAATGACGTCTCTAAAATGATATAATTAAACTTTTATATAAGCTGAAGGAAATTCATCTTTATGTTTCACGATTTTAGAACTAAATGTCTAAGAGAGAATTGCTAGATTAGTCACTACAACCGGTGGCAAAAGTTAGTTTATGCAAAATCTGTTCAGGAATTGGTTATGCAAATTAAATATATTGAAAAATAATTTCGCTTGTTGATGGCACTACTATTAACTGTATTTATGGAATATTTGGATTCAAATTAGCAATACTTGTGGTAGCTGTCGTTCCTAGGGAAGGTGCTTAATTGACAAATAATAGCACCCTAGTACATTTGTTATTTAGTACAGTAATACTATTTGTATTTGAAAGCATTTCTTTTTATAGTTGAGTCCATTATCACTTATTAAATACTAATGTTACTGTTTCTAGTGTTCAACTTCATGTTAGGAAGGATAAGTTGATAAGTACGATAACATATAGGCCAACTAAGTGCTGTTACTTTAATTTATAGCATTTATAAAATTAGAAACTGAATATTGCATAGGTCTTCCAGCATCTACCATTAGGCTAGAAGATAAAGCCTTTGAGGATAGACTAATTGTTTGTAACATGCAATTTATTTTTTTGCACTATTATATTTCTTTTCAGCTAGTAGGTAGTAACTTGTTGAAGAGCGCAGATTGCCAATGTAGTACCTCTGCTCTAAAAAATTCAAGCTTGTGTAAAACATGGGATTCTTTTTGGCTGATGATGGAATTTGAGGAAAAAATCAGCCACCTCCAGCTTGCCATTGTTGACTCCACAATGTTACTCCAACACTTAGTATGAATGACACATCGCTCCTGAGGCATTGTGACAACCTTGACCATTGTAGCCCTCTTGGTCGAGGAGGAGCAATGCTAATTCATAGTCGTTGATAAAGGATTGGCGCCTCCTACAGCTGAGAGAACTGGTCAGCCCTGCCGCTTCTTTCATGTCGCTTCAGAATTAAAAAATATTAGCTTTTCCGTTCAAATCTTACATGTACGACCGTTACATATGATCTCTTTAACTATGAACTTATTCATTTCTACAGAAAAGAACGCAAAAGCATAATATATTTTTTTTTATGGAGCTGCGTATGTATGGAACCTTTTAGGTCCATTGGACTATTTAGCTCATATATTTATCCTATCAATAATGACCCAGGTTATAGTTTTGCAATTCAGATAGGACCAGTTTGAGTTTCGATCCGTCAAACAATTATGGTTTGAAGTGGAATATATGTATATAATAATTTATTTCAGAAAGTATATTAATAATTGGATAATTTGAAATAGAATATTTAAACAATCACAAGCTATATACCATAGAGAAATAGAATCTTCAAAAGAGCAATCGCAATTCAAAATGATCATATATAAATGCATATACATACTCCCTCCGGTTTTAAATTATTGACACAGTTGACTTTCAACATCAACAATGACTATTCGTTTTATTCAAAAAATTTATTCCAATGTGTAAAATTATTAGCCATGATTTAAATTTCATCAATGATAAAGCAAATAATAATAAAATTTTACATATTTGAGAAAAAAATTTAAATAAGACAATGATCAAAGTTGATATGAAAAGTCAACGGTGTTAATATTTTACAACTGAAGGGAGTAGTAGATTTGTCTATGTCTCATTCAGCTCTATAGACAAATCAATAAATTTGGGCGCTAGTTATTTCCAAAACTCTTCTATTCTATTAGCGCGCCCAGTCCAGCAAAGGAAGACAGGCAGAAACTGGGAGAAGGGAGATGAAGAAAAAGATTGCTTTAGAAATAAACTCTATGCATATGCTTTTAGGAGCTTCAGGTGTTTCGCTTCTGCTCTGCACCCGGTGAGTCATGTAAAAGAGCAAAGCAGGTTAATTGTTGCCTCACAAGACTCAAAGGTTATTCAAGTTGCATTGCCGTAATAGTTGTATGATGCTAATTTTATAGAATCTGTGAAGTTAAGTTGATACGTACCCCAACTGATGTCACAAAATTGTAGACTCTGCATTGAATAGACCTAGTAAACCTAATGCTCGGTTGTTCATAGAAAAATTAAGAGCATTGACTCATGAGCGTACCTGGAGCTGGTACGATGGTGATAGTACTGCAAAATGTGGCATACCGATGTTGATAAGCGACAACAGGCTTCGCGCGCCCCTAAAATTTTCAGATCAAAATAAAAATCCGGTGTCTGAAACTTCAGTCATTAGCCATTTTCTGGCACTGCAACCTGATATTAAGCAGAGAAACTTTCATGGTTCAATCCTGCATCTCTTTAACATATCTTTTCCTACAAGTTTCCAAAATTTTCTTCTAATTTTGAACCAGAAATGTGTATTTTATGACATACATTTTTTATAAAGTAATAATATTTCATACCAGACATCTGCTGCTAACCAACAAGCACCACATAATACTAAAATTAAATGTATTGCAATTCTTATTGAAGAAAGAAATTACCATTAGATGGTGTAAATGGCACAGGAGGACTTGGATAAGAGGCAAACGGAACCGGCATTACTGTGCTTGGCCTCTTGCTGCTTTATCCGACAGCACTGCTCGTGGACACTTCGCAGGTTCCAACAGCTATCAGGCAGTAGAAACCAGCTGATATCCCTGCATGAAACCCTGTAAAAAGAAATAAAAGATCACGATTTAGCCGCTCAAAAATCAGTACAAAATTAAAATGGTAAATGTGCAGTGCTTTCTCCACGAGCAACAAGCACCTCGCTCTTTCTTTGGATAAAAAAGGGATTCTCTAAACGTAAATTTTTCAGGTTTCATTACAAACTAACATTAAAGCCGATGTTCCAATTCAATTATTAAGCAAAGTCACTGGGTAAACTACTCAGCATCCTCTTCGATATAAAGCCAATCAAATTTGACAGGCTCTTCTAGTTTGAACAGATACAAAAAACAGTGAGGAGACTGTGAAGGCACCTACCCATGAAGAAAGAGAAGTAGCACCTATGTGTGATGGCACCGGCAGTGGCCCCATGTGGGGAGGCAATGATGCAAGCCGCTGGGGCTGGGGCTGCCGCCGTCACCTGGACGGCCCCATACCTGGACGGAGATGCGTGCATGCTGGGCATGGGCCTCGCACGGAGGCGGAGACGGATGGCGTGAGGACACGGTGGTTCGCAGGGGCGGGGATTGGAGCGGCGGTGGCGGTGGCTGGGTGCGGCACCGTCATGAGGGGGGGGTCTCAGCCTCGGGCGCTGGAGCGGCGGGGGGGGTGGGATGGCCAAGGGGCGCCGGGCCGGCGAGAAGCTTCAAGAGGTGGCATGCCCGACTGGAGAAATGAACCGAGGAGAAGAGATTGTTCGAGAAATAAACGGCTGAGTTTAATCTGACGACGTGGCTTAATATATAAAAATTTTTAGAGGACTCACGTGGTTTAATATATAAAAATTTTGTTTGAATAGTGAAAATTAAAACCATTAAAACTGATTTACATGTTAAATTTAGAAATAAAATTTAAATAAAATTTGATCGAAAAACTAGATTTGCACGGGACGTTATTTTGAATCGTCTAGTCTCATTTAGCATACATACAGTGGCTGGTGCTTTTCAATGTTCATCATTTTCTTTTGAAACGTAAACAGACATACAGTGCTACCGAAAACCTCATTTCATCCGTTTTACAAGATGATTGAAACTTTGAAAGCGTATTGTCCGAACAAATGAAGTCTAGGAGAAAAAGAAATAAAGAGGGACGTGAAACTTGAAAGCGAGAGAAACACAGCCGGACATCCCTCTTGCCCAAATGCTAGCAAAGGCTATAGCTAGATGGTGTTAGATGTGTGTGCGCAGGATAAATGCGAATCTTAAGACGATTCATGAAAGTAGGCCAAATTTGTCTCGTCCTGCAGACGTCTTTTTCTTCGGAGTTTAGGCTTTTTTATTTGAGTGAGAGTTTTTGAGTTTTAAATAAAGTTAGCTCATGGTTAATTGAAAAGCTGAGCTAGTAAAATTTAGATGTTGATTTTTTTATGTGTATTTAGCTTTTCTGTATTAAAAAACTAGAAAAATAATTTTTAATGAGCTTTTCAATTTTTAGCTTGTTCCTGCAAAAACTAGTTTTTTAGCATTTAAAAGCGAATTTTTAATAACTTTATTTGTTTCAGTTTATCAGTTTTTAACTTTTCAGCTGAAAAACTAAGTGAGACAAAGAAGCTCAGCCTATCTTGAGGTTGATCTCTAATTTTTAAATTTTCTTTTTCTTCTTTTAGAAGGTTTGGTTTCATAGCAAAATGCGGGACAATTTGTTTAGTAATCTATCCGTTTTTAAATGATTAACACCGTTTCAATTTTAACCATTTATTTTATTTAAAACACTAATTCAAATGTGTAAAATTATAATTCATAGTTCTAACTACTTTGATAATAAAGAAAATTATAATAAAATATATAATATTTATCAAATTTTTTTAATAAAATGAATAGTCAAAATTGATGTCTGAAATGGTGTCATTAATTTAAGAACGAGTACAAAGCAGCAGTCGTTTTGAAACAGATTACTATGGAGTCTTACGAATTGAAGCTAGCAAGATCAAAATGTTCTCTCCCCAACCAGACCTCATTTGGAACTGGAGGAAAAATTCCTATTTTCTACTATATTTTTCTTATAAAATTAGACTGAGGTCTTTTTGGAAACACATGAATTTTTCTTGATTTTTATGTTTTTTTTAAATTGAACTATTTTTTATGAAATTTCTGTAAAAATTCTATGCTTCAAAGAAGTTTGATTCTTTAAAATTCTATACAATTCATATGAATTCTTACATTTCAAAAGGGCCCAAACTTGATCCGTTTCGGTACATGCATCTTCTGGATTATCTGGGAACGTAACCGAGATCGAGAAGGTTCTTATTTTGTAGTCCCTGCTCGTCAAAATTTGAGATCCAAATCAGACGAAATCCATAAGCTTCGCTCCATTTCTCCGCCTGACGCAAATGGGCAAGTACAAGAGGCTGCAGCAAAGCGAACAAACAAAATCCAGGCCCGATCGATTTCCAGCAGCAGTCCATCAGGAAACGTCCGCGGCTGTGGCAGTCGGCGGCCGAATCGACGCACCGCCCTGTGTTCAAGCTTCCACACTGTTCAAGCTTACTCCGGAGTACGTTGGATGGTTTCCAGATATTGATGGGTACTGTATCAGGGTACGTCCGCGACGCCGGGCGAGAGCGATGCCCGCCGGCCCGCGCCGGCGGCTAGTGCCCGCTGGTGCGGCTCCACGCAAGCGTGGTCACCGACTCGCCGATCGTTCCTGTCCCCGACGAGCTCTGCCTTGGCTGCCGTTTGAATCCAATAGGATTCTAAAAATCCAAATAAAAATTATCTAATATAAATCTAAACGGATGAGTTTTTGAAAAGTTATAAAATTATACAACCGATAAAATCTCAACATCTAAATGGTTAAAATTTTAAAAATCTAAAATCTGAATTATAAAATCTAATAATCTTCAATCCGAATTGTTTGATTCAAACAGCGCTTTGGTCTCTCTTGCTTCCCTCCTTTGCTGACAACAACAGTTGCCGACGCTTACGGGCTTACCTTTTCTCAGTCCAAACATTAGGACCTAATCACCGACCCGACTGCGCGTACGTAAGCCGACGCGACATATTAACGAAGACTGAGAAGCCGCGGTGTCGCCTGGCGTCCGCGCCATGGCTTGACCTGCTCACCAGAGCCCCAGCAGCGAGGCACGTACACGCGGGGAAACCGGTCAGTACGTGGAGTCCGCTTCGGTTCGTGCCTCTCGTTGCCGGCCACCGGCTGCCCATGCAGTGCCGTGCAGTGCAGGCTCGTATTGGACACAGTTGGTGACGTTGAACACCCAGAGTATGTGTGTGGCAGGAATGTGAACAAGAAGAAACTCTACGTGTTTTGCTCCACAAGAAACACTGGCACAAGCTCGTGGCCGCGACAGCCGAACACGTAAGGCCGGTCCAAGTTTTCGTGTCCACGTCACGCCGGCCGTGCGCCTGTGCCTGTGGCTACAGAGAGCGGCGAGGATCTTGGAACTCTCGTTAATACGCTACAAGTGGCAGTATGAAGACAGCATGACCGTGCGCGGTTCTACACGCCCGCGTTCCGTTGCGATCGAGTTCGCGATGGTGCAAGTGCAACCTACACACATCCATGCAGTCGTTTCAGTGGTTATGGACCTACTATCGTGACACGGAGCTGCCCCCACCCCCCCCCCCTCCCCCCCCTCCTCCAATAGTAGAGCACGAACACTTAAATTTAGTTTTTTACTATATAATTTAGTGTAAATTTTGATTTAATCCCCCTTGATTTAAGTATACTACAGTACTATTTGACTCTCCTCAATCTCACGTGGCCGCTACTGCTCTTGTTGTAACACTCTGATCCCTATAGTGGATTCTATGGATTCATATCCTTTACATTGAAGTAATCAATACAGAAGATCTACTGTGTCTGGCATTAGAATGAAACCTGGAGTATTAGATTAAAAAATAATGAATGAAATTGAGCGATACAGTTAAAAATAAAAAAAAAAATATCCAAAAGTAATAACAATAACCTGTGTTACTGTTGCTACAACACTGTTCTGAGAATTTGTTCACCGTTTCTCTCTGAGCTACAGTGCACCTCTGCTATAATTCAGAGAATTCGGATCCGGATTCTATCGGCCTTGTGGGCTCAGCTCAGCCAGTCGGCCTGATCCAAGCAGCACATGAAGCTGCAATTTGCAACGCAATGCAGCCAAAAAGTTCCACCTCAATTCTATCAGGCCACATAAGAAAAGGCAGGGAGACGTTGGGAAGAAAAAGGACGGGATAGACAGGGGGAAAGGATGAAGGGAAAAAAAAAGGAGCAGACAGCACCAGGCACCAGCATCATGCTCATCAAGAAGTCCATCTGTGCCTAGTTATAGGGAATTAGGTAATATTTGGAACCGGCCAAATTCATTCAAAACATTAAACAGTTCAATTTTTGTGGCCGCAGAAGATTTAGAAAACCCGGGCTCCATATATAGACATTAGTCTCTTTGAAAATAAATAAGTAATGCTTAAGTACTAGTATAGCTAGTGATAAAAACAATTTATAATAAAATAAATAATATTTTAAAAAATTTAAATAATATGAATGGTCACACATGACGAATAAAGAAAATTTCGCTGCACGTTTAAGGAACTACTAAACAATGACGCTATATTTTTTGAGTTATTATGTGTACACCCTAGTTCATCAGCGATTATGCTGAAGCCAGGTTTTTTTGGCAGGCCGGCTGTGGAAGGAAGAGAACAGAGATTTTGCCCCGGCCAGCTTTCCCCGGGCTGTCAAGTTCCCTCCGTCATCTCCTTTTTGGGACGTGAGGTTGACACCCCGGCCGGCGTCTGCTGCTTTATTTATTACAGCTTCGCAAGCTAGCATTTCGCCATTTCATCCTCGCTCTCCGCCATTGCTTTTCTGCTCTTAAGCCTCCACAGCTCCTTCACAAAGACTCCTCTGCTCTGTCATTCCCTTCTACACTTCCAGCACTTCCCGCCTGCCACTGCCGGAATCCTCCTGTGCCCAGTGCCCGGTGCTCGCACTCCGGAGACATGTCGAAGGTAAGATGCGCTCGTGCGCAAGATTTTTCTTGATGCCATGCTGGAGCACAAAGCTGGTCGCCTTTCCAGCGGCGTGGGGTCTTCTGCTCAGGATCATAAGCGCTTCGGAATCAGCGCGTGACCCATTGCTCTCGTTTTCAGGCTCCTCTGCTTTCGCTCTTTGTTTCACCGGTTCTTCCTCCCCTGTTCGTGTTCTGTTCGACGTGCTTAATTTTGCTTTGCATGCTTCGATCCTTGATGCAGAAAGTCGTGGTGGTGAAGCTGGACCTGCGTGACGGGAAGGACAAGCGGAAGGCCATCAAGGCCGTCGCGGCGATCGTCGGTACGGGCTCCTTTCGTCTCCATCTAGTAGTTCCTGCCTTTCAGCGAGTCAGCATCGAGCAAGCAAGCACTCACGACGAACTGCTGCCGTGCCGGGCGGCCTGCAGGCGTGGACGCAGTATCCGTGGACATGAAGTCCCAGCAGATGACGGTGGCCGGCACGGTGGACCCCGTGAAGGTGATGAGCAAGCTGCGCAAGGCCTCTTTCCCCGCGACCCTCGTCTCCGTCGGCCCGGTCAAGGAGCCGGAGAAGAAGGACGGCGACGGGGAGAAGAAGAAGGAGGGCGACGGGGAGAAGAAGGACGGCGAAGGGGAGAAGAAGAAGGAGGGCGACGGGGACAAGAAGAAGGAGGACGGCGACGCGGAGAAGAAGTCGACGGAGCAAATCGTCGCCGAGCTCATGAGCCAGTACCGAGGGTACTACCACCCGTACACGGCCCCGCCGCCCCCGCACTACTACGTGCAGAGCATGGAGGAGAACCCCAACTCCTGCGTCATCTGCTAATCGCGCGGTACACTTCAGCTTGAGTTGATTAGTAACCGTGATTAGTTACTAGTACGTGCATGTGGATATCTGTGTCGGAAACTCGTCGAGGTGGCTGTGGGAATCATGCACGTTCAGTGACGTGCCATCGTCATGGAGGAGAACAAGCAGCGTCTCTCTGTATATAGTTCACGTCACGTATGCTGGTCAGGTTCGAACAGGTGAAACTCTGCTTTCTGGGGTAGCTGGAGCTGTAATATTACGTAGCTAAGGTTTTTGAATTTCATGAGTGATATAGATGCATGTGTGTATCTATGGCATATGTTAATCAAGCTCTAAGCTACTATGGGTCTTAAAATCATCAATTATTTATCTTATTCATAAAAATTAGTTCAAATATATAAAATTATAATATGTGATTCAAATAACTTTAATAATAAAGTAAATTATAATAAAATATATGATATTTATTATTTTTTAAATAATATAAATAGTCAAAATTATTATTAAAAGTTAGTGGTGACAACAATTTATGAATGACGGGAGTATTTTTTTTCCTGTTTAGCCCCGCTCTTTTGCTCGGCTCTTATCAACTGATAATAATCAGTCACCCAACAACTTGCGGACAGAATCTTGTTGCGTCAAATAATGCCAATCCAGAAAGATATTTCACTTACCACCCCCTATCAAGTTGAACCAAAATTTGAAGTTCGGAAGCAAGATAAGGAGAACAAAAAAGCACAAACGTATCAAAAGGCAACACTTGAAGCAGATTGCCAAGCTGAGGAGCTCTTCTCACTCTCTTGGATAATCATAAGCCACCTAAACTGATTCTTTACTCAGAATTATTGCGATTGCATCACATAGTGATCAAACATTTTGGACGGCATGACACCAGGCACCACCTTTTTGCGCATAACTTAATGAAGCATATCCAACTAGCATGACAATATCAATCAGTGGGCTGTTGCTTCGTTTATCACACTCGTTCGCTCAATGTTTTTCATCAAGAAGGCTCACTCAAAGTTCGAAACAGCTGTGGCACACAGGTTTCTGACTCAAAATTCACTCAACATCTACAAAAAGGTCTCATCATCCACTAAAAATAAAATGTCTATCAAAGAGTACATAATCATAGTTTGAAAGATCAAATCAGGGGTGCGCAGAACTAAGATACTCAGTAGTATTATAGTGCAACTTGCAAACCTAACGCAATATAATCTTTATGAAGGGGCATGAAAGCATGAGATCACTTAGGATTCGAAACGTCAGGTCCACCATATCTGAAGAAAACAACGAAATATTTTTCATTTTTGAAATAACCAACTTGGAAACACGAAAGAGATGAAAGCGATAGAGTGCTCTGCCCACACGAGGGCGGCTGATTGCATCCACGAAATGGAGTGCAGGCGTCGCAAGTGACGACCGTGAATTTGGAAGGCCAAACCAAAACCACTTGTCCTATTCTCCGAAACATTTTCGATGAGTCGGATGATGACGACGTTTTAGGCTGTTTTGGCCTTGCTTCCATGTCCCATTTGTGGTTTATCATATGATAGAGGCGCACACAAATCTCTCTTCCCCATTCGTCCAGTTTAATTGAGGAAGGCTACTCTGAAACTATGAAAAATGGTAGGCCTGATGGTTACAAATCCATAAACTTTTGCGCATGATTGTAGGAATGCATTCTGTAATCAGGCGGGATTGGCACTGAATGTTCTTGGACTGAGCATTTCTTTGTTATTATGCCCCCCAAAGAGAAAGAGAAATTACTTCTGTTTCAGAAAAGGAAGCAATCCTTTGTATTTCAAACTCTGAATCCTCCATTCACAAAAGCATCACACGACCAGCACAATTGAGCAAACTCTAAATCCTCCATTCACAAAACTGAATGCTTCGTAAGTTTCTTTCGTGGTTGGCATGGCTTCCAATGTTAATGCGTGAATGACTTCAGTCCTGCTAGCTAGGAAAAACGGTGCAGATCAGAGTTTTATTTTTGGCTGGGCCAACGCACAGGAGACAGGACTGCGAGGACAAGAAATGGGCCAATGAAGGTTATTAGGGACAGGGAGACAAGATATTTTGGCCCATACGCTTGCATACACGAACAACAAATATTCACATGTGGAGTATATGCTGGACTTTTTCCTGGTAACATTGCGCGTTCGGTTGAATGCCTTTGACCGCCAGTGAACGATTCAGACGACCAACCAACAGAAACATATGCAATTGCTTATGTTCAGAAAGCTGTGTACCAGCTCATCAATCCTCATCGATCACGTAACAAGCTAGTACAAGCTTGTGTCTACACTTTCTAAATGAAGCCATCGATTGTTTCATCACTTTGTAGACAACTTCTCCCGCTTACCGCTGTGAACATACTATACTATGTCGACATGTTATTGAGAGATGTTACCATGTCATTAAAGTAAACCAGTGTTGAACCGATTCCGCTTCGATCGCTCGTCTCACGGCAATTTGTCAATTGCCCAAATATTGAACATGGCCGGAGGTCCAGAACTCTGCTTCCTTGCACGCAACACGTACATGAACCACGTGCGTTTCCCTGTCATCTACGCAAGTACCATCCCTCTCATCAGATTTTCCAACTCCCAGAGCTGTCACTCTACCTACAAAAATCGTAGTTGACGAAGTACACACATCTACGACGTCCAGTCAGCTCACCGCCGACTGCCTGCATGCATGCATGCCATCTCTTTCAAGTTTCAACCAGGGGTCGATCGCGTGCTAAAGAAAGGCGTGGAATTTGTGCGAACCTTCACCTAAATCGGGGAAACGTCCGGCCTCGATCTGACTGACCTTCGCCTTGCCGAACCCCGAGTAAACAAGACACGACGGGCGTCACGGGCGTGCACTTGAATTCCGGCTCCCGCTCACCTACACGAGCTCCCCGTCTCAGCTTTCCTCCGGCCGTAGCTCACCACCCCACTAATCAAGCGCGGATGAACAACACGTAACTAGATCGATCACATCGTGTAGCGGCCGTACCGGCCAGTTTGTACCTTTATCTGGTTAATTAATCTTTCTTCCAGGAGACTGATCTCAGTCTCCCGGAAGAAAGGTTGCCTGCGTTCCAAATGCGACATACGCGTAGCCTGTTGGTTAGTTTCTCATACGGATGAGCAGATTAGATCAGGAAAAATGACATGCTTTGTTCGTGTTTCTGTCGACGGCCGTGCATGGCGGATAAACATGACGATGGATGTTCACTTTGATCAGGTTTGTTGAGGTCTCGACGATTTACAGAAGCGCATGCAAACGTGTCCCGGTGCCGTAAACATGTCCACAATGACCCCGGGCAGAAGTGTTCGTGTCCGCGCGGAAGATGCTGGATCGAGCACAGTGGAATGCACGAGGATTTCGGATCGCGCACGGTCGGCACGGACAGAACACATTGACTGGGGTTGCCAGGAACGTGCTAGACCGCCGGCCGTCTAGGAGAATCGTCTCGTACAGTTGTACTACGAGTAACAATTCCTCTCCGTGGTCCGGCCTGGCCCAACGGATTTAATCACTGTGCCTTCTGCACGATTCGTGAACGATCTTATTCCTGTACTCTACATCCGTCCCAAAATACTTACCTCCGTCTAAATTATAAGTATTTTTAAGTTTAGATAAAATTAAATTTTTTTAACTTTAGCTTAATAATATTTAAAAAATTACATGATTTTTAATATAAAAATATAATTTTTATGAAAGTTTATTTCATGATAAATTAAAAAAAAATTTATATGATACCACATTATTAATTATATATTATTAATGGTCAAAATGATAAAAATTTGACTTTTACTAAACTTAGAAATGTTTATATTTTAAATCGGATGGTGTATAAGCATTTCTAGATTTGTATAAGATCAAAAAAAATTTTAACTTCTACCAATAATATTTTGAAAATTACATGATTTTTAAAATAAAAACATATTTTTATATAAATTTATTTAATGATGAAACTAAAAATATAATTTTATATAATAAAATATTATTAATTATATATTATTAATAGTCAAAGTGATAAAAATTTGACTTTTACTTAAACCTAAAAATACTTTATGTTTTGAAACGGAGGGAGTACTTCGTATACAGACCCTAGAGGCAGTGGAGCGTATAAGTACTTCGAGTATAAACATATGTACGGCCATGCATAATACGTATGGTCTATTATATTGAGCGAGATGTATTTGCAAGCATAAAAAGTGATGACATCTTACATCACTTTCAAAAACTCAAGTCACGAAAGGCAAAATTGCCCAAACCATTTTGTGCTAATGGTACGTTAAAATCTTGATCAACAATATGCGCTAAATACTTGTTATTTTTCATTCTCTATTTTATTTACTTTCAACTTTTCCTAAGAAATCAAAGTTCAAGTGCAATTGTCGATGAAGACATGGAAGCCTCGGTTGAACCAAATGTCGGACAATTTAGGTACTTTATTTGTATTACTTCATGATTTTTGATGTGTAATATCAAGCTTATATGATTTTCAAAAAAATTGCACTGTTCTATACATAATTTTTTAAAGACTTAAATTTTAGCTGAAATACGACTTTAGTCTTGACGGAATTCTGGCTCTGCCACTGCATGCATACATGTGAGTACGTCGCGCACTGCAATTGCTTCGCGGCTTACGTACGTAGGAGTATATTGTTTACTATACTCCTAGCATCGAACCGACAGAACGTGCTCACTTCATGGCTGAACCGCCGAAGTCAAGTTCTTTGTATTTGTGACACGGTGTATCGATCTCAGGACAAAAGTTCGTAGTTTCTGTGGCTGGGAACCTGCCTGTACCAGTGTAGAAAACAAACAGCCACGCGCGGGCGGATCGATCATGGGGTTCAAGCTGCGTCCTTGTTGAAAGAGTCCTGTCACCCGAGGCACAGGGACGCTAAGCGCCTTGTGCGTGCCGATTAGGGCGCTCAAGCGTCCCAGGCGATGCAAACAATGGCTGGGAAAAAGTGCAGGA
>BCLG01000116.1:0-44072 GCA_001602295.1 Zoysia matrella
ACTTTAAGCAGAAAATATGAATAAAAATGCTGCAACAATTTTCTTGAGAGTATTTTTCTTGTACTTAAGGATCTGTCAATCAGAAATCATGAGAAGATATTTGACACATGACCATCACTATGTAGTATGGGATATTTTAGTGCTTCTTTAATTGTGAAACACTTGATCGAAATTAACAGGTAATGAGGTCATCGTCGAGCAAAAATAGACATCTTTTTTCCTTTTTTGGAATGGATTTAACAAGTGCTTAGGCCAAAGAAATGAAGTCCGTACTAATGCGTCATGCGGTACATATACGTAGGGCTTCGTGGCAGCTTTCATAAGTAGCATTGTAGCAAGTTTTAATATTGTGATTCTTGTGTATTTGAGTGCTTTTCTTGATGGGAATGAATTTTAAATATGAGATTCAACATAACCTTTTTTCAATCATAAGAATTTAACATAAGGAATTGCTATGACAAAATAATTATTTCTTGAGTCGTCAAATTCCACAGATATATTTGTTCAAGAACCAATGTGATCCCTTATTTCTCTAATCCTGTAGTGTTTTTTCACCTTACATGAAGTTTTATGAGTATGCATCTCTTTGGCCTTTGCACACAAGACTAACAGTGCTTTGTTTTACCTTGCTAATTTAGGGTCGTTGAGATGGTGAAAATTTGGGTGAATGGCCATCGTCCTCGAGACAAAGTTCAATAAAAATGGTACCCGACTCGCACCAATATGGAGATACTTATTTGCTTTACTTTATGCATTCAATAAATTGCAGAAACATTGAAAATGATGCTTTGGATAAATTAAGCTCGCCTGTGTGCGCCTTATAGCGTAGGGCTGGTGCCCTTGTAAGTCTGACTTGGTATTTTTATTTCTCTTGTCGTGGAACCTAGAGGCGTTGCCCTCCTTGATTAAGTGAACATTGTTACTGTTAATCCCTGACCTGCTGCTAAATTGCGTGATCAGGGGGTTGCTCCTGGGGGTGCGTACCTTGATTTCTCTGAAAATCGTTTCTGCTTATTTTACTCCTTGTTGAGTATGAGTGGAGGAGTAATTTAGGCCGGTTTTGGTTTGAATCCTTGTAAGCTGAACTCCTTTTTCTGTGGCGATCTGCTGCTGCTCCTTGTTGGTTGGTCATAAATGTATCAGTAGTGCTTCAGTTGTTAGGCTTGAGATTGCTGTTGTTTGCGTTGGTTGTTCATGCCAAGCATTGATCAAGAGTGAATTCGCTAGCCTTATTGTGATATTACTCAGATTGCTTGGTAGTGGAGTTGTCAGCGATCTGTTCCTAGACTCGGATAACAAGCCATAATTAGCATTTCATTCTTTTGAGATCCATTTCAAAAAAGATTACATTGCAATCCAGCATGAGAAATTGCTTGGCATGTTGTAAGGATCAAAAACACCGAGAAAAGAAGGTTAAATCGGTGGACTTATAGGACTAACTATAACTAGATGATTTTTCGGTGCGTTGCTCCGAAAATTGATAAATAAATTTTCTATGATTGTTGAGTAGGTGATACATGAATATAAAGTATATTTGAAGTCACAGAGTTTATAGAAATAATTAAAGACTTACCTAAACAGGATATTTTACTATTGAAATCAACATAAAAGGGACAATGGAATAGTTGCAGGAAAATGTTAAATAAAAAAGTTGACGTTGGAGGCACCTGAGATGTGGATATGAACAATCCCATTGAATCTACTGCAACATATTGTCCAGCAAGTTTAGATGTCAGGATAGGAGTCATGAACTGCATCAGTGAGCTTGATTAAAAAGATTATCCAGCTGATTTGGAATATAATTGCTGAGTACAATGGCTTATAACCACTGCAGCGCAAGTGCTTGCTGCTGCAATATTTGGACCGCTTCCATCTCTATGGATAATTATACCCTTCTTAGAGTCTGATCCACCCTGTGATCTTGATTTATTTAAGAAGAGAATAAAAAATTTGACTAAGCAATTGGATACAATCCGTATGTCAACAGTAAATTCAAGGAGCTAAACTAAATCAGTGGTAACATTAAGAAAATGACCTATGGTAAATACATTGTCACATTAAAGCAGCAGTCGTCCTGAACCACTGTTCAAACCCATGTGATTATCAACTATAAGAACTTGCTTTTAGAACTAGCGAATACTACACCGAAACATCATTTGTTGAGTGTAAACAAAATCCAATGGTAACATTCATTCGCATCATTTACGTCAATGAATATCATTCCAAAATTCGGTGCATCCAATACTAAAATTTATTCACATACTACCGGTTTGAGACATCTAGAATCCAAACTAGCATATTGGTATGAACAGAATCCAGGATCCTAACTAAATAGTACTCTCGCCATTCTTCTCATTAACAGGTTGGCCTTGACAAAATAAGCCACCTGCTCTACTTAATGTTGTTCTCTGATTTTTTTTCTCTAGTGTATGTGCAGTGAATGTGTGAAACCTCTAAGATTTCAGTCAAACAAATGCCCACATGCAGACAGACCTTTTAGAGGCTAATGGAGATCAAACTTAAAAATTCGAAAACATAAAGGAGGTTCAAAAAATAGGAGTATATGCAGTGGCGTACCTTATATGTGGTGCATGGCAGAAAAAATATTTTCCTTGCAAGATTGTGCTCTTTTTGAATTATTATCCTTATAGTATCAGAAAAGAATAATTAACTTGTCAACTCCAAGAAAATTAAATGACAAGTTGCACTCCTGATAATCAATACTGAAACATCACTTTTATTTGGACCACTGGATTTCCAGATACTTCACATGACAATCCTCATTGACTATAATACCTGACAGTATGGCAATGTTCCTGTTTTCCCCAAGATTGTGAACTTTCTCATGTGTCTTGGGCTTAAGATTCACAACAGATGGATCTGCCCCAAGTAGTTCGCACAAGTTGTACAGGACTGTCTCCTTGAATGGACTAGTTTTCGGTTTTTTGCAAAATCAGCTTAGCATCAAGATTGACCAGCTCATAGCCTGTTTCATACATCGTTACCCATTGAATAAAAACAGAATCAACCTTGGAGATAACAGTCGCAAAGAGAAAACATGACAGCAGAAATGAAACTTGGAGATAGCAGCTGCAACGACGTGATCACCACCTGAATTTGGTATCTAAAAACCTCAGAATTTGTTCACCATTGGTATTTAAAAAAACTATTGAATTTATTCTATGTCAATGTAATGCAGGTCCAAGAAATGCATGTTAGTACTTTAATAAGCAACAGAATAATTTGACATATTGTTTTCTAAGCTAAGAAAGTTAATTTAAATTTAGATATAAAATATCATGACGTAAAAAATGTGAAGCTGCAACATTTATGATATGAGATGACTTGGAAAACTTGGATAAACCAAAAAGTCAAGGGGAGATGACTTCCTGTTATGCTGTTTTTGTTGACAAATGTTTTCCCCCTCGAGCACATATCTGCAGGGATATTATGACACAAAACAGGAAAAACTAATCATTTGCGGTTAACCCTAAAAAACCAAAAATGAGTTACTATCAAATGGATAGTATTTCAGTATCCAGTATATATTGCAAGGAAAAAAATCTTTGTGTACATGGCTGCTAGTTACCAGCTCCATTCTAAGCGCTTATTATGGCCAGGATGCATTTCAACACTACTAACCAAAAGTTAAAATGGAAATCCTACACTCATACCTTTTGGTAATTGATATCTGCAGCGAATGTGCTTGCTGCTGCAATATTTGGACTGCTTCCATCTCTATGGATAATTATATCCTTCTTAGAGTCTGTTCCACCCTGTGATCTTGATTTATCTAAGAAGAGAATCAAAAATTTGACTAAGCAATTGGATACAATCCGTATGTAAACAGTAAACTCAAGGAGCTAAACTAAATCAGTGGTAACATGAAGAACATGACCTATGGTAAATACATTGTCAATTTGGAAACAAAGGGTGGAGTTGAGGAATTAAATCAGTATAATAAAGAACCACCTAGCTAGTTACCGCTAGGAGCATAATAAAGCTTGTTAGTGATTTTTATAGTCTTGAATTAATCAGAATTTAAAACAAAATTAATAGCAAGGTTAAGTATAGACAGGAAACTGCTTCATTATCTTTTCTATTACAAAACTGACTCAAATCTGATATTTATTTCTAAAACACTAATTATTTCCATCTAATCACTCTGGAAAGGTCTGGCAGGACCCACACCTGCTCGCCACCCTCCTTGCAGTGGCTAGGCGCAGCAAGGGCAGCAGCAGCCCTTGCCTATGAATTTCTGCTACTGGGTTGGCTTGGGCCTGCTGGCCCATAACATCAGCCAAACCGGCCCTTATCCAACTATAGGAACCTTTCAAACAGCCATGTCCTATTTTCCAATGCTCACTTCTAGTGAAAATGAATTCAATATTGTTCAAGTCGCATTTGAACACATTTTCTATGATGAACACATATATGAATTAGAGTACTCTTGATATATGCTGCCTCTGTTTCAAAAAGGTTGCCATATATGTAATTCCTTAAAAAAAAGTTGAGGTAGTTTGCTCTCTGCAGACTGCCTAGTGTCATACGCCCTCAATAATACTCCCTCCATTTTCTATGTTCTATAAATAGCAATTTTATTTTGTACATATAAAATAGCAATTACCTGCATGCCAACTTCAATGGAGATTGTTCGTGATATTAACGCCAGTATTCTTGAAAGAACATAACCAAAGAAAAACACCAATGCATGCAAACAACAGACAAACGAAACACCCATTCCATTTGAGGTCAACAATAAGAAATATGATATAGCTAATCTGCACTTGAGATGAAGATATAATTTTAAAATTATAAGTTGGTTGAACAGTTACAGAGGAATAGTCACAAATAATGCATCAAGAGTACATTTTGTAACCTGAACGCTAGAAGGACAAAATTCCTTATATATCCAGTGAGGAAATAAATTTATATGAACCTATAAATATGTAGAGTAAATTCAATATCAATTTATATCAACTTAATTGGAGACTGAAAGGATTTTCACTGGGCACAGAGATAATTTTACTGAAATATTTAATCTGGTAGAAACAATCAAAGAAATAGAACATATTGATAGTGCAGGATAATATCAAGAGTGCAGAGCTTACCCTTCAACAAAAAAATCCTAGGTCAGAAAAGCACTTGAACTTTGCTGTTGTTGGAAGCAAATCGTTTAATCTATCACAATGTAGCATTGGTGCTTGATCTCCTGCTGAGTATCCAGAAAGAGACTGTAAAGGGTGATGTATCGTATTTCATATTTTTTTTAATAAAAATATGATTGAGCAAATAAAAAAGAGCTAATAGGATGGAAGTAGCTAGTAACATCGTGTAACCTTGTGATTGCAGGGAGATACAGAGATGAAGAGGAAGCTTCTAATCTCAGCCAGCACTCGAGCTAGGCCTCCCCGACGAACAGGTACGACTCCCTCATGCTCCTCCACGAGCTGCTGTGGCACGGTGAGAGCGGAGGGGTGGCTTGCTCACCTGGCGCGCGCCCTGGAGAGCTCGTCGGACGGCGTATCTCCTCCCGCCCCCGGTGCCGCCGCGACACTCCCAGCACTCGAGGTGCAGGACCAGATCCGGGTGCAGGAAGTTGTGAAGGAGCCTGAGTCCGTAGTAGGAGGGTGAGGCGGCGGCGGGTGGCTGTGGCCTGAGTCCCGTCACTCGCCGCTGATGGATCGGACCGACCCCGAACCTAGATACCTCAGGTCGTTGGAGGAGGGCGCCTGAAGGGGATGAGGCAGACGGCGGCGAGGGAGGGAGCATGGCGATGGTGATGGGAGGAGGGGAGGCGGCGCGTCGGTGAGGAAGGGGCAGGCGGTGCGCGCGGAGAGGAGATGAAGCGGGGGGGGCAGGGGAGGCGGCGCGGAGTTGGCAGAGGCGGGGAGGCGGGGCGTCGTGGGAGGGGAAGAGGCGGGGAGGTGCTCCGAGGCGGGTGCGTCGGGGAAGACGACGCGGCGCAGCGCCGGCAGTGGCAGGGAGGCGAGTCGGAGAAGACGCGTCACGCGTAGAGCAAATGATAAACGGAGACGATCGATGGGGTGTTTTTGATCGGACGGATCAAACTATTGCGATAACTACAAAGAAAATAGAGAGTACTTGATTTTTTATCGGAGTCTTATTTCTTCCGTTGTTCCGAGAACCATACTCATAAAATTATGTTTCACTCTTAGAGTAAAGTCACCGGCGACCTAGCTGTCACACACAGTACCTAAGCACTACAGCAAATCTCCAAAGCCTCGGACGCTCTCTCTCTTGGTCTCTCTTTTGAGCGGGAGACCTAAACCACGTATAAACTTGTGTTATCTTCTATAATCTCCTTGTAAGTTAGACTCCTTATCTATCTAAGCTACCCAAACCAAAAGTAATAATTAAAGATCACTCCTCTTAAGCTTCACAAGCTTCTTAGACACATAGCAAAATATCTCTCTCCACATTTTAAATAAGCTCTAAATCCAGAAACTACTGTTAGAACGTAATGTCATAAAGCAATCTGACTGCTTTATGCAATCACTAGACTGTCCGGTGACCTTTTCCTCCTCCTGATCAAAGAAACAACTTCTCTATAATTTATTCTATAGGACACTAGACTATCCGGTGTATATCTTCACCAGACTATCTGGTTACTTTTACTTTTGAACTCCAAATATATCTTTTTTGGACTTCAGCTTCTAATTCATCGGACTATCCGATCACTCTACCGACGGATTGTTCGGTGACTGCTCCACCTCGACTTCAGAGAACACCTCTCTCTAAATTAGCTGCTTCAAGGCTCATTGCACAGTGACCTTACCGAATTGTTCGGTGACTGCATCTTCAGTTGAACTTAACCTTCGGTCTTCGACTTCGCTTCCTCTGTCATCTCTAGTGCTTTTAGAGAATTTAAGCAGCATTCACATCCTCTAACACTTTTATGATAAAAGACAAATAACTTTACCTCTCTTATTAGTACCGGCAGTCTTACAGACTCTCTAACTAATTTTTAGCCTTAGTTCTCCGCCGTCCGAAAATTTATCTTCTAGGAATCGTCTTTACCATTTATCGAAGAAGCTCACTATATTGATGTAAAATTAGCGAGGTAAAATCTACAATCACAACTATTATCTATGATCGTCCTTATCATCGTGTTGATAGAGCGAGATTAGTAATATCTACAGATGTACATGTTGATGGAACGATACAGAATAATATGCTAAGCCTTCACTACCGTAAGCAAATTAAGTCCCATGATGTTGATTGAATGAGTGTGATTGAGCTGGATGATGGATCTGCTCTGTTTATCGAGGTTGCGAAGTACTTCTCCCCTGTGAAATTGAGATCAATCCAACCTGACATACGACGCAACCCTCATGCTCTATCTTTGCCGAGAGCTCCGTCCCTAAGAGGAAGCGGCGAGGCCTCGATCACATATTCCTGTTCATGAATCATAGTTGCAGAACAGGCGTTGGAGATTGAGCATGTCTGTAAAGGTGCGATTCTAGGTGAAAAACTTCTAGAGTTTAGATTCTTCATGCTTCACAGAAAATATTGTGCTTCAACCTGTACCAGTGGCTCATTCAGCAATTGTAGCCCGTAACAAATGCATGATTGGGTTTTTAACTACTCCCTCTGCTTACTATTATTTGTCATTCTAGCATTTAAATTTTAGTTCTAAATATTTATCATTCTCACTTTTTAATACAGTTTTTTTTCTTCTCTATAAATCTCTTTCTTTCACTTTCCTATTTGGTATGTGCAATACTTTTTCCCATCTCTTTAATCCCTGTGCTAAGAGCGACAATGACAAATAAAAGTGAACAAAGAAGTATCACGTATTGTTGAGCCTCGTCAGCATCTACAGCGCATGACTAAATCTTAAAAATCAGTAAAATTTAGGCCAACCAATTGTTATAGTTTCATACTAATCTCTCCATTTATTTTTGTAAGTAATTTAGCCCTGGACACGGGATAAATGAAAAAGCAAGGTTCATAGAAAATAAGGAAAAGAGAGAGACATAGATATTTATTGGAAAGAGGAAAAGTGTATTAAAAAGAAAAAAATATGTATTAGTAAATGAGAACAAAAATTGAATGCAAGAACGACTTATAAAAGTGAATTGAGAGAGTAATAAAGTTGCATCCTTGCATACTCAAATACTCTATTCCCTCTATCCAGCAATATAAGCACCCCCTACGTTCTCTGATTGTGAATAAACAGCAAGTGAAAGTCTAAAACATCCCTAATCACTGGATCTCCAACTAATCCAGCCCGAGATCTCCATGGAGCTGAGAACACATTGTCACCAACCAATCGTGGGTCAGGGAAGCAAGCAGGAGGGTGTGGGCAAGAGGAGGGTGCAGTGTGGCAGGGCAGCCAGAAGAGGTCGTGCTGGCTGTAGAAGCCTGTAAGAGGTTGTGGCTGGCTGCGGAAGCTTGAGGTAGATGCATGGCAAGTCAGCTAGAGGAGGGCGTGGTGGGCGGCGCGATATCAACAGGGCGATGGGAGATGGCTCCTCGTCGAGGAGCCACTAGGGTGGAGGGTGTGACGTGGAGGGGTGAGAGGTTGTTGGCACGGCGCAATGGTACACCAAATAAAGATCATCGGTGCAGTAGAGTGGTGGAAGAAGGTGCGGATGGGGAAGAAAGCGGAGGAAATGTGTTATATTTCACTCACAAGTTTCATATCTGTAGACATATAAATGAACAGAGAGAGTAAATTTTAACATGTACATTTATTATTTTTCTGATCATGTGGGTTATAATCGATTTTGCTGATGATAAAGCATCTTAGAAGGCTTCGGCAAGCGCATTTTCTTCTGCCTTGGCTGGCTGCATCATTTCACAGGAACTTTCAGGCCCCGTTTGGCTCACAGGATTTTCAAAGGAAATTTCAAAGGAACGAGATTCCTACATTTGCTAACGTCACGTAGGGGGTCCTTTGGAATGTAGGAAATCCAAAGGAAAAACTTAGGATACATGATCCTAAGGATTTCTGCACTGTACACTCCTTTGGATGGTAAAAATTCATCATAGGAAAAACATGAGAAAACTTCCTATGCCACTCATTCTATGGGAAAAGCACAGGGAAAAATCCATCCACTCCAACCTCTTTTTTTCTTTCCTTTGCTTTGGACCAAGGATAAGCACTGCCATGATGCTGCTACTCTCCTCTTGAAGAGTAATAACTACTGCTGATTATAGTGGAAATAACTAGTACACTCCAAAAATTCCTATATTTTTCCTATAGCTATTCAAACGACTGCATTGAAAATTTTCCTCTGTTTTATAATCCACTGTTTTGCATATACATTCCTATCCAATTCCTATACTTTTTGGATTTCTACGTTCCGAAGGAGCCCGTAGTGTTTGAAACAAAGGAACCGACCCGGCCATTCCTCTGGAAAGGGATCGTTTCCAATGTAAAACACAGGAATCAAAACATCCACTTTCATCTCATGGATTCTCTTCCTTCATGAAGTCCTAGACAATGGCAACGCTATTAACTTCCAAACCATGATTTTGCTCGGGCATAGAGCACAGTCATGTCGGACATAGGAGGACGAAACAAAATAGCAAATGAATTCAAGAAAGAACAAACGAATAAAGATCTAAGGCTCTGTTTTGGACTAATAAAAAAATTTATTACTAGCAAATATTAAACCACCCATGATTAGTTCACAAATAGTAAAAAAATGGTACAGATGCTTTGGGTTAGTAAATTTCTAAGCTCTCACACAGTCTAAGTTCTGAGCTTATTAATTTGATTTATGTG
The DNA here is from genome assembly GCA_001602295.1 of Zoysia matrella. NCBI lineage: Eukaryota > Viridiplantae > Streptophyta > Magnoliopsida > Poales > Poaceae > Zoysia > Zoysia matrella. The sequence continues at coordinate 9,758 of BCLG01000116.1, forward strand.
TATTAAATAATAATAATAATATAACTTTTAAAGATTTTGTTTAGTTGCAATAATATTTTTATTCCTGCATTCCAAACACTATAATTATTCTATTCCTCTATTTTCAATTCTTGCGGTTTTCTTACTTATCTGATTTCTGTGTTTTCTCCATTTCTAAGTTTTTTCCTATTCCTTCATTTTTCATTCCTTTGTTCCAAATGGGGCCTCAACAGCAGTCTACGGGAACCTGTGGCTTTAAATTACCCCCGTGCCCATTCCTCCGAGCAACCAAGACGGGGCAAAGCCGTCATTTCCTACCTCCCGTTTTGCGAATCATCTCTGGATACGATACCCTCGAAAAAGGGGATTTTTAACTATTTAACACTCAATTCGATGATCTTTCATTTTTTACCATTAAATTTGTTGGCCTCTAATTTCTTACCACTGAACGACGAATTGGCTCTAAATCATGCCACCGAGGTTTCTAATCGCCGAGATTAAGAGGTCTTTGATCAACGTGAAATTTTCAGACAAATTTGCCCCCGACTGTATCAGTTGAAGAGGCCGGCGCCCCAACGGTCCTTTCCCGCATCCCGGCCGCATCCCCATTCTCCTCTGACGTGACCTAGGGTTAGGGTTTGTTGAAGAAAGAGGCAGCACACCGGCGACCACTCACGGGCTGACGAGCGACGACAACAGCGCCGACGAGGGGGTGCTCATGGAGCCCCCCATTCCCCTGGGTAGGTTCTCATTCTCTTCCGATATTGCTCTCTACCTGAAGATTGATTTCGAGCGAAATCCCACGGGGTTGAAGCTTTAGGCCGAAACCTAACTACGAAATTGTTGTTGTTTTCCGGTAGGGTTGATCCCATTGCGGCGTTTAAGTTGTGTGTTAGATTCTCACCGTTTGTTGCTAAACTTGACGATGGAACACGAGTTGAAATGCCGAGTAAAGATGAAGGCTGGGTTGTTGAGTCTTGTGGATACTCCCTGGATAACTTAATTGCTGATATGCGTGGTAGGCTTGTCCAAAGCAGTAACCAAGAGCCGGTTGTACATGGTGTGGAGAAGGGCAGTGGAGAAGTGAAGCTAACAACCAATCTAGATCTGTTCGTTTTATTTTCTGAGAGTAGAGAGAGGTGGTTGTTCTTGCTTGTTGAAGTTGTAGACAAAGTAGAAAAGCAACAGATCCCACACATCAGTGATGAGTCATTTGTGACAGAGATAAATGCCCAGATAAATGAGATCATTCGGTCCAATAGTGTTGCACAAGCAGTAGGCGGCAGCCACCATGGCAGTGCATCTTGTCTTTCAGTTCATGAAGTTTTTGATAAACCTGATGCTTTTTCTAATATTGATCGGGACAACTTGCAACTAGAACCTATTGTTGAAGGGGATGCAGCACCAGTGGTAGGTGATTATGCAATGTATATTTTGCTTGGGCTTAGAGATGATGATGAGAGAGCTGAGAAAGAAGCTACTGAAACTTGAGCTGCTGGTATTGATGCTTGCAACCCTACTGCTGATGACCTTGAAGGTGCTGCCATATTTGTTGATGATGTCATTCTTGTTGAGGCATGTATGGATTATGATAGGGAGAATCCACCCATGAGTGTTGGCAGCACATTTCCAAGTATGAATGACTTTAGGATGGCTGTGAGACAACATGCAATCAAAGGAGAATTTGAATTAGGTACAGAGAAGTCAGAGCCAGATAGATTTAGGGGGTTCTGCAAGGCTAAAGGCTGCAATTGGAAAATAGTTGCTAAGTTATTGAAGGATGATGGTCAATCAGTAAGGGTACTAACCAATGCTAACTTGTTTGTTTGTCTATATGTATTTATGGTTCATAATACAATTCTAATGAAATTTGTGCTAACATTTGCAGGTTACAGTAAACACCAATGAACATTATTGTTCATCTACTGAAAGGGTGACAACAAAGATGGCATCTCAGGCTTGGATAGCTGAGAAGGTAGCTCCTATTATTAGGCTGCATCCAAATCGTGGAGGTAAGGAACCGAAAGAGGATCTAGAATTGAAGTATAATGTGCAGATATCCTATGCTACAGTCTGAGCCGGTAGGAGAAGGGCACTTGAACAGATTTTTGGACTGTGGGAAGACAGTTTTGAGATGTTGTATAGGTTTAAGGCAGAGGTTGAGCTGAGAAGTCCTGGTAGTGTAGTAGAGATAGATGTGAGAGTGGAAGAAGATGGTATTTATTTCAACAGATTTTTCTGCTGCTTGAAGTTATGTATTGATGGCTTCTTGAATGGTTGTAGGTCATATTTGAGCATTGATTCAACTGCACTGAATGAAAAATAGAATGGTCATTTGGCTGTTGCCACTGTATTAGATGGTCATAATTGGATGTTTTCAATGGCATTTGGCTTCTTCTAGAGTGAAACAGTAGAAAGTTGGACTTGGTTCATGCAGCAACTACATAAGGAAATTGGAGACCTACCTGATTTGGCAGTCAGTTCAAATGCTTGCAAGGGATTGGCTGCTGGTATTAAGACTATCTTTCCTTGGGCTGAGCAAAGACAGTGTTTTTGCCATTTGATGGGTAACTTTATTAAGAGGTTCAAAGGTCCTGTATATGGTAACATGTACCCTGCAGCTAGGGCCTACAGGGCTGACAGATATGAGTACTACATGAACAAGGTTTAAAGTGCTGATCCCACAGCTCAACTATGGTTGGATAGTAATCACAAGTTGCTTTGGGCCAGGAGTAAGTTTTCTAAGCAAATCAAATGTGACTACATAGACAACAACCTTTCAGAGTCATTCAACAAATGGGTCAAGGATATCAAAGACTTACCAGTAACAGATCTTGCTGACACCCTGAGGGTAATGATAATGCAGCTCTATGAAAAGAGGAGGATAGGAGAAAGGTTGCCTGGAGTGATGCTCCCTGTTTTGGTTCACCAGCTCAAATCAATGACTAGGGGGTCTGAGTCACTTAAAAGTTGCAAAAGGTGCAAAAGATACAGCAGAAGTTGCTAAGGTGAATGATGACTTAGATGTCAGTAGGCATGTGGTTGACATTGAGCAACATTAGTGCACATGTAGAGAGTGGCAAGTTTTTGGTAAACCTTGCATACATGCTTTGGCTGTCATTATCACAATTAGAAATCACAACATGGAAGATTACATGGATGAATGCTACTCAGTTATGAGATATAAGATGGCATATGTTGGAGTCATAGCACCATTATCAGATAAGTCCCAGTGGCCCCAAGTTAACCTTGGTTTCAAGGTACTGCCTCCTTTGCACAAGGCAACAGTAGAGAGACAAAAAAAAAAGGATATTAGGATGTCTGGAGAAAGCAAAGGCTAAGAGAAAGAGCAAGTGGAGGTTCACATGCAAGAAGTGTGGCGCTAAGGGCCACAAGGAAAGTTCTGCCAAGTGTCCTTGAAATGGTACAAAGAAAAGGTATAAGATCTCAACTTCAGTGCCACAAATTTACTTCATCTTTCATGTATTACTTGATGATATATTTTTTGTAACAATATCAAAAAAAGTCGTTCAAAGAAAAACCAGCTGGCAGACCAAAAGCATCACGAGCACCAAGCCCAAGTTCACCTTCAGCTAGGACTCCAAAAAGACAAAGACTTGCACATGATGATGTCCTGAATATCAGTCCTGGGCCTGTAACTAGGAGGCAAGTAGAAGTAGCTATATTTTCCTGCTTATTTTGGAGAAAACAGATTTTCACCCTGACATGTTTACTTGTAGGCAACTAGCTTTGAGCAACACTGAGCACAACCATCAGGAGCTTGCCACTTGCACAAGGCCAAGGCAGATTGATGATGCTCCTTCCACTTCTACAATGCCAAGCCAGAATGATGCTCCTGCCACTTCCACAAGGCCAAGCCAGAAACCATATAGTCCAAGGAAGAAGCTAGCAGTTAGGAAACGCAGGAAACTGGGGATGTGATGTTGTCTTGCTTTCGCCACTTTGCCATAGTATTTTGATGTTTTTGGGAAAACTTCGGAACCTGACAATGTGTGCTTGCGAACCTGTGATCAGTAACCTGGGAAAGCTGTAGTAATTTGCTTTTACTGTTCTAGGAAAACTTGCGAACCTGTGAACCTAAGATGTGATGGAAAACTGTGATTGTGTCCTGTGATGTGCTTCTGGTGGAAGCTGGTGAATGAAACTATGATTTTGTATTCTGTACTGTGATTCTGTGCTTTGTGCTTATGTATTCTTTGATGCTGTGATTCCGTGCTTCTGGTGTTGGTCATGACAGATAATATTGCAGAAATTGTAAGATACATTTCAGCGTTCCTTGCATCACAAAACAATTACAGACTAGTCTTGGTCATGACACTACATAAAACCACAACAGATTTACATCATCTCCCTACTTAAGTAGATACACAATGATAGCAAACACTACAAGCAGGCATTGACACTACATAAAACCACAACAGATTTAGACCAATCTGGAAGATGGGATAGCTCAAAACCAGAACTCTTGTTTTTCGTCAGCATCGCAACTTCTTTCTTCAACGCATCAAGCTTCTGCCTCATGACATCACAAGCATCCAACAAACATGGGATAGCATCCTTCAGCGAGCTCATCTCCCCTTCATTCGGCTCCTCAACCTCCTCCCCTTCAGCAAGCAGCTCTTCGTATTCAGACTGAAACCTGTAGAAATGGCAACATTTCTTCCCCATCTGCATCCATATACAATGGCATTGCAGTGCATGAAATTCGGGATGAAAAGTCGTTAAATTCGAATCCAAATCACGGCAAATCAAATTACCCAACTTTGATTGCCAGGGCACTTAAAAAGTCTTACCCTTGTGCGGACCGTCCTTCACCACTAGCTCAATAACCTCCGTCAACTTGCATCTAAGGCAAGTTATCAGTGAAAGGCCGGATGATGGCTTTATGGCTTGCTTCGACCACTCGAAGTCATGGCCTCGGGGTGTGACAGACCGCCCCTCAAAAGAGACGATGATCTTATCGGGTGTCACTCGGCGAAGCGAGCACCAACAGGACAACTCAAGCACGATAAAATATAATACAAACAGTTGTTTAAGTTTATAAAACAAAGGATTTTAAAAGCGCGGAAGCGATCACCTTATTTTGAAAGACTAACAGGGTCTCTTAAATACTAAACATAAGATGACATCAAGCCCATACAATACATTTTCTAGCAGCACACAATAGCTCAGCCCGACGAGCAGGGCTCCCAACGGACATTGCTATCTCGAGGGTTGCTCCTGTCAGTTGGTACGGAGAAGAGAGAACCTGCAAATAAAAATAATAGAGAGCTACGCCCTGAGCATCCAAATACTCAACAAGTCTTACCTGTCAACATGGCCAATTACAGCCGACTCCAAAGAATATGAGAAGGCTGACTCACAGAGATGGCTAGTTGGCAACAAGCAGCGTTAACAGTAAATTCTTACTTTCAAATTTTAACAGTGAATTAAGTTATGTCAAAAATGTAAATTTAATTTACACTATAATCTATATCAAACATGGCTGTCAAATAATTTAGGACAAACGTAGCAAACAAATCATATTAACATCCTCATTCCTTTCTTAGTCCACTTCTTACTACGATGTGACTCAAAGAGACAAGTGGTACCCGTTACTGTGAGGGGCAGCGATTATAATCGATTTATATGTAGCTGGAGAAACCTGATTACACCGCGCTTCCCAAAAGCCGCACGTGGCAATCTTTCACAAGACTACTTCATTGTCGATCCGCTGCTACCAACTTGAGAAAAAGGGCTTACACGTAATCTACATCCGGACGTGATTCGTGAGGTACCACCCTTTTTGCTATCTCTCCCCTTAGCGCCTCCAAAACCATGGGTAGCATCACGTCCGCACAATGCTGCATTCAAGTTACATCGGTTTCTTGGGTCCTGTTTCTCTAATATATAATCAGTTCTGTTCAAACTTGCTCAATAGAGCCGACAATGATACGGTCTTTAACCTACACAGACAATGCTATCACACATTGGCCATGCGTCCGCAATGAAAAAATGCCGTGTTACAACCAACTTCCCTGCCCGGTCTTCAATTCATCATTTCATATGATTTCATAACCAACCTCATCATTTCATACCAAAATTATAAACCAGATGTGATAACCCATATCTCGCGAGTGACGTCCTCATTCACTCGACTTCTACCGTTAACTACAACTTAAAGCATAGCTGATGCTAGGTTGACTATAATAAAAACACTTAACATACAGTAACATACAGGTAATAAAATACCTATCATGCAGTCTATAGTCTCAATCAACTCTAAAAACCTAATGCACATTACAGTACTAACCATACATAGTGATAAAATTAAAATATTAAAAATAGAGTTAATACCCCAGGGCTTGTTTGGGCTTTGCTCAAAATTAGATTCCTCGACAAACGGAACGTCGTCAAACTCCTCAGTTAGCTTGGCTCCTAACATGAAATGATATGCATAAGCCGAAGTATGCACATGCGATGATAGCTTTTTATTTTCAAAAGATGACTCGTGAATTTAGTTACAAAACTTCTTTAAAAATGGTTTTTGAAAGCAAAACGCCATCTTGAAGTAGCTCACAAAATCAGAGGGGTTTAAATAAATTTTGACGAAGTTTCAAGATTTACTTAAATCTTATAGATTTATAATGATTTAAATACCATTTAAACACAATAAAACATTTAATAAAATTATTTTGAAGAAATTAAATATGAAACTTTTCTAAAACATAAATTTTAACTATATAAACCGAAGAGTATATTTTCTAGAATTTATTAAAATTAAATAAATTTATAATGAATTAAATAGTGTTTAAACAAAACATAACCTTTATAAAATTATTTCTGATGAAAGTAAATATGAAACTTTGCAGATCTGAAATGTTCAATTAATTAAACAGGAAGCTGATATTTCTAAGATTTTATCATGCCAAGGGAAAATGATAATGCATTAATGAATTATTTAATGATCTAAAATAAATAAATTAATTTTATGCAAAAAAAAGTAAAAATTTGTTAGCTTCAGAATATAGTTTATGTTGAGAGGATCCTAACAAAATTTATTTCACAATTTTCTGAGTTAGAATAAAGTTCCTATAGATTTTACAAGTTTAAATAGCTTTCTAGACAATTAAATAAATCATTTCGCAAGTAATAAAATTCCAACTTAAATGGGCCGGGCCACAAAATGGCCCATGGTGCGCTGGGCCGCACCATACCTGGCCCAACAGGAGGTGGCCACACGGTGGGCTGCAGAGGCGGCCACACCGGATCGGGCGCAGTCACACAGGATCCGCGGGAGCCGAGCTCCCTGGCGGCTATGGCGCCGCTCGGCCAGAACATGGCGGCGAGTTCTCCGACGCGCTTATCCAGCGGCCTCGACATTCACTACTTGAACCAAAATGATTAGGGTGACCTCGTGAAACCAGTAGAGAGGTCGCTGAGGGAAGAGCCTCCCCGAAAAGCGCCCGCGACGAGCAGCGGCGCGGAGGACACTTCGGCGGCGGCGCGGTGATGCTGCCATTGAAGAAACTTCAAGGTGTTCGCTCCTAGAGCTTCACTGCTTCGCAAAGAAGAGCATCACTGTCATGGTCTACACTGGAACAGCCGGAGGTGAGCTGTCCACTGTGAGGTCGCGGGGTTCCAACGGCCGGCGAGGTTTGAAGCTTCCAATCCCTGCACAAATCGCGACAGATTTGGCCCGAGTGAGAGCTCGACAGAGGCATTGAGAGCCGAACTAAAAGATTCAGGAAGAAAATGAAGGATCGTCACTGGTTAAGGCCGGATTTGGCCGGATGTGGCCGGTGACCTTAGAGCTAAGAAATTTGGGGGAAAACGAAATTCGTCGTGCTCCGAGGGAGAGATGGCCAGCTGGGTTTGCGGAGAGCTCGAGTGAGGGAGGGCGCAGCTTGTCGTCGAGGATGGTGGACCGGAGATGGCTTGGTCGAGGCTCTCCACGGTGGCGCAACGAGAGAGGGAGCTGCGGCGGCCGGGCTCGGAGGAAAAGGAAAAATAAGGAAGGAGGAAGGAGCAAGGAGGAGCATTCGGACAGGGGGTAGACACGTGCCAACCACGCCTCTTGCATGGCTGCCACCGGGGGGGGGGGGGGGGCGCGTGACGGGTAAGAGGAGCAGGGCCGCGTGCTCCCAACGCTGGAGGTAGAAGGAGGCACTGACGGGTGGGGCCCACGTGGATGTTCCATTTTTGGATTTTTCTCTCTTTCCTGAACTGCTGTCTGAAATGGCACTAAATCTATAGTTTCTGAGCTCCAAAAATGTTGAAACTTTGCAAACTTTGCAGAGTGGTAGAACTTTTCGGAAGGTGCAACTTTTATTTTGGGCCCAAGTTGAAATTCTAAATAATTTTTATTCTATAAAATTTACAAATCAGGAAATCATTTTGGGATAAATAAATTTAAATAATTCGTTTGGACCTTTTAACCTTTATATAAAACTTCACAAATTTTTTTCTAAATTTCAAGTCTTTATAAAACTTTTCACATTAAAATTTTAAATATGTTTTATAAAAAATCAAGAAACAAATAACTATCTCGCAAGAAACAATTATTTAGGCCCTTTTAAACTTTAAATAAATTTTTTTTACAAAACATCTTAAATTCAAATCTTTGCAAACCTCTCAGAATTTTTTTTTTCACAACCTTTCATTGTAAAAGTTTGAACTTGCATTTTGAATTTTGAATTTGAATTGGAAAATTACTTGAGTGGTTTTAATTGTTTTTGAGCTCGGTTCTAAAATTTTGAATTGAACTCGCTTCTTTATTTAAGACACAAAGTGTTATACAGGGAGTTGACGCGGATTGCGACATTGTCATCGGCAGGAGCTTCGGACCTAAGGCGGCGACGAGCCGGCGAAGAAGCAAGAGCAAGGCAGGGGAATACGGCCGGAATGAACGACTCCACACAGACGGACGGGAGACTCAGGCGCCGGCCAGTGGCGTACCTAGGATTTTGGGGTAGGGTATGCCGCAACAATTTTTTCATACGCAACTTGATATGATTCATGTATAAAATAGTACAATATATCAATATATAATAGTTTGTCCATACAATATGTAAACTATAATATAGATAGTTCAGCTAAATATAGACAAAATATGCATAAAAGAGGATTAGAGTCCAGTTACTTCTTGTCTGGCCTACGTTTTCTCAGGGACATAAAAGTCTCTATTATATCATCTTCATCCACTTGAAAGAAAATATCCCGCTCAATGAACGTGACTAGACAATCATCCAAAAGACTATCTCCCAACTTATTTCTTAAGTTAGTTTTGACAAAAGACATTGCAGAAAACGCCCTTTCAACACTTGCAGTCGCTACCGGGAGAAGCAATACCAACTTGAGAAGCAAATAAACCATGTCATACACTTTATGCCTCTTTGTTTCAACTAGTTTAACTGAGAGGTCAACAAGATTCTCTAGATCTTTGAAGCTATCATCTTGTCTCAAGTCATCAATATAATTATCAAGTTGCAACTCTAGTTTCAGCAAATCAGGGTCTTTGATATCAGCAGGGTAGAATTCATTCAGCTAGTCTATGTACCTTTTGTGCATCAAAAGAAGCAAATGAGTTAGAAGGATTGAAGGCGGATATGCAAGAAAGCAACTCCATATTCATCTCATCAAACCGATAGTCAAGCTCTTGGCTAATTTGATTAATGACACCAAAATATACTTCTCTCCTAAAGTGGTCATCATTTGTCTGATCACGGGCATATCGTGCTGATTTTCCATAGGGCACATAATTAGCATCCATAGCAGGTACATGGACACCATGTTTGTTGCAAAATAAAGTGACCTTTTGAAGGAAATTATTCCAGCCAGTAGACCTCAATTGTTGCATTCTATTCTTTGCCACATTGACAAGAGAGATTGCATTAAGAATATCATGCTCCTTTCTTTGCAAACACTCTGATAATTCATTTGTGTAACCAAGAATAACAAACATTAAGTGTGCAACTAAAACAAACTCAAAGGACTCAAATGCTCCCACCATAAAATGTATTTTTGTCCAATCAGCCTTATATAAAGTATCCTCTCCAAGAGTGATAAGCACTTGATGAATGGAAGGATACATAGCAATGATGTTGCATATAGTTTTATAATGAGAACCCCACCGAGTGTCACCAAGCCTAGGCAATCCTATTTCTTGATTTAATCCGGTGCCAGTTTCAAGCTCACTACACTCAAGTGCCTTTGTAATCTGCTCAAGTCTAGCATTTCGAAGCATTCCATGACGCTTACAAGAAACTCCAACAATATTCAACAAGAGACATACTTGATCAAAAAATCTCTTACAATCAGTATTGCCCTTGGCAACAGCAACAAGTACTAGTTGGAGTTGATGTGCAAAACAATGGATATAGTAAGCAGAAGGTGACTCTTGCATGATCAATGTTTTCAGTCCTTTAATACCACCTTTCATGTTGCTAGCTCCATCATAACCTTGACCACGGATTTGACTCATGGTCAAGCCATGACTAACAAGCAAAGATTCAATTGCTTCCTTAAGCGACAAAGAGCTGGTATCATCTACATAAACAACTCCAATGAAATGCTCACATGGCCTCCCCAATTTATCAGCATAACGCAAGCAGAGGGCTAGTTGCTCTTTATGTGATACATCACTAGACTCATCGGCTAAAATTGCATAGGGCTCATCCCCAAGTTCCTCAATTATTTTTTTTCTAGTTTCAATGGCACAACATTGAATAACTTGAGCCTGTATCTTTGGGCTGGTCAAGGAACAATTTCCCGGAGCATTGTTTAGAACGTACTTATCCACTTCTTTACTATTTGCTGCAAGAAATTTTAAAAGCTCAATAAAATTCTCTCTATTGCTAGAATCTTCACTTTCATCATGTCCACGAAATGCCAATCCTTGATGCAATAGAAACTTCAAACATCGAAGTGTGTAAGTTAATCTAATCTTATAAAGACGGCGGGCCTCATCACTCCACCTTTCAATTTGATTATCAATTGCAGCATCAGGATTCATGAAGGCAAAATATCTCTCCTCAGCGAACTTGTGTGCTTTAGATCTCATATGCTTGAAAAGTGCTTTATCTCCTATATTCTAATTTCTCCAACCTTTTATAGTGAATGCAGCTGTCCCTTTACCCTTATTGTTTGGATCTTTGAACAAATAACAACGGAAACAAAACAGAGCATCCTTCTTGATACTATATTTTAGCCAATCATGATTGTACAGCCATACAAAATTGCATGAACGATCTCTGGTTCCAATTTTTCTTTTCGGAAATTGATGTGCAATAGGTTTGAATGGACCTTTGAGAATATATGCTCTTCTAATTGCATCTTGATCATTAATGTGATAACTTGCTATGGGAGATCTTTCGTCTGGATCATATGGAAGACGATTTATATCATAAACAGGCAGCATCACTGATGGTGGAGGTTGTGGTGGCAAGACATCTTCAACTTCAATTTCTTCCGGTAACACAGAAGATTGCAAAGGAGCAGTAGGATTCACAACTTCTTCGGTTCCTATACCTTGTCCTTGAACTTCCTGTTCCACCACTTTTTTTGCTGCTTGCACAGGATTAGGATGCACATGTACTGCTGGAGGAGATGAAGCTGCAGCAAGCTTCTTTGCTGCTGCTTTTTGAAAAAGAGATGCAATATCCCCATTCCTCTTCATGATTCAATAATTCTACGCGAAATATGAAATATATCAGTCATCAACAATCAATGGATCAGGGAATTTTTAAAAAAAAATGGTGAGCACTGCAGCTAGGGTTACGCAAATTGGGCATTGCAATTTGTAATACCTTTGAATAATCAAATTGGTGGAAGCAGCTGCAAGTCTTGATGAAGCACCATAGCAAGAACACATGCAGCAGCTCAACCTCCAAATGCAGGTTGCATTTGGCCTGAACTGGGCAGCAGGTTGGGCGATGCTACGCCTGGCCTTGGCTCCAACCGGCAGCACGTGCGGCAACGCGGGCAAGAGCGATCGGGAGCCAGTAAACGGAGCGACGGCAGTGCAGCAGCTAGCATGCGAAGGCAACGAGAGAGAGCGCGAAGTGGGCACCAGGTCACCAGCGGACAAAAGCGGCGCTCATGCGGAAGTGCTGCAGGTGCGGCGCCCGATCGAGACAAAAAAGAAACGACGAAGCTGCCGAAGTGTCGATAACTAATGGGCTTAGGCCAAAATTTTAGGTATGCCGCGGCATACCTGACCCACCCTGTAGGTCCGCCAGTGGCGCCGGCCTCTTCAACTGATACGACCAGGGGCAAATTTGTCCAAAAATTTCAAGAAATCAAACACCTCTTAACCTCGGCTATTAGATATCTTGGTGGCACGATTTAGAGCCAATTCATCGTTCAATGGTAAAAAACTGGAAAATCTGCGCGATAATTGTCGTAGTTTTTATGTATGTTTTTGTTGTGCATTTTAGTTGAAGCAATATATTTTAAATTTATTATTTAATAAATAAAAGTATAATTATTTTGATATGTATGACAAAATTTCATAAACATATTCTCAAAAAAGAAGTTATCGACATAATCTTCAAAGCATAAGTGTGACTATTGTTATCTATAAAATATTTAATAAAAAGTAGCATCGGTACACTTTTAAGAAAATATTTTTAAAACAAATTATTTCTAATTTTGTAACTTAATAAATTTAAAATTATTTCTAATTTATATTAGCAATATTTGATTAAAATATTACGTTTAAAGCTACTATTTTTTAAAATGTTTGATTAAAATATTACGTACAAAGCTAATTTTTTTTAAACCGGAGTTTTAAGCGGGAAAATCATTGAATTTTAGTTCCCATAGTAATCAAAGAGTATTTTTAAAAGATAAAACAATTTAATTTAAGTTATCAAATATACATTTTTATAACATATAAAAGTCTTTAATTGTAGCATATACTTGCAAGACATAAAAGTAGAATAAATTATAAGAACTTTTTTTATATCTTTTAAAATAGTTTTATTGAATTTATAGTATATAATCAAAGAGTATTTTTAGGGCTCTTTTGGAATGTAGTATTTTCACAGGAATTGCGCAAAAATTTCACATGAATTAGTTCAATTTCACAGAAATTAGTTCAATTTCACAGAAAAAATGTAAGAATAAAAAAAATTTCTTTCAATCCAAAGAAGACCTTAGGAGATAAATCAATTTAAAATATTTAAATATATATATTTTTATAGCGTATAAAAACCTTTAATTACAGCATATATTTGTAAGATATAAAAGTAAAATAAATTTATAAAAAAAAATAATCGGTACCATCGATGCTCCCGTCGAGTAGAATATAAAGATCTTTAATTTCAGGGTTGAGAGAAGATTAGAGACTAACGAATTTAATGTAAAAAACGAAAGGTCCTCGAATTGGGTGTTAAATAGTTAAACATTCCCCGAAAAAGCGAGGCGCCGTGACGGAGGTAGAGGAAGCGCGCCACCGGCTCCGAGCAAGCCCTATCCCTCGGCGCCGCGGCGGCGAAGGATTAATTCCCTGTGTTGGGATTTCTGCTGTTCTCCTCGGCCCCCGCGAGTCAAGGCCAGCCCCTAAATATCCGCCGCCGCACGGTTTGGCGGCCATGTTGTCCAAGAGGTAATTCGCTCCTTCTCCTTGCTACGAGCCGATTCGGGGCGTTGAATGGATGTATTACTTTGTTTGGGTGTTGGAGCTGCGCTGGGATTCGGATCATCGGATGTCGGTGCTAGCGAGCGCTGGATTGAGCTTTTGTTTGGGCGCTAGGGTTGGTGGTCAGAGCTGAGAAGATTCGTTTCTGGTTCTGGGAATTGGATTAGCTGGCGAGAATAGGGAGACCAGCTTCGAGCCTTTGGCGCAGATGCGGGTGGCCGAAGGGGATACGTCAGTGGAATTTGTGCTCTTGTGGAGCCTCCTGAGCTGCATAGAGCAGGAAAAATCTCTGATGTCGTTTTGAATCTTTGTGTCTTCTTGGTTGTTGTTTCTTGTGGGCTTGATTGGTAAGGGAGACAGGAGGATTATTTAACTTTCTCTTATATTTTGGCGCAATGCTTTGCAGATTTACTCTCCAGGCGAGTCAGATGATGTTAATTTTGTGTCTCATGCATTCCATTAGCAAAACCAGTCACAAAAGTGATGTAGGATAGTTCTATTGTTACGCTTTTACATGGTTCTGTAGATAATGCTCTGCTCATGATTGGTTTCAGTTTAGTTGTGCTGCATGTTTTTTGTTTGATTCAGCAATTGTTGCTTCATGTTTTGGGTTACATGCAAATATTCACTCGGTTGGAGGCTTAAAACTTTGTTTATATCGTTTTATCTTGAGCTGAATCATAGATGAAACTCCTGACACTTTGGATGAAATAGAATGGTTTCTGAATTTGATGAGAGAGATACTTCATATGATCAAGACAAGCCTTTGACCAGCAAATTGCTATATTGACACATAATCATATTCAAAATACGTACTACTATTATTATGTGCGAGAATGGTATTTCTATGGAATATCTATTGGTCTAAGCCTTCCCTTACAAAATGAAATATGCTTACCGTTTCTCAATGAAGGAAATAAGAAAGAAACATATAAAGGCCTTTTAAAACTCCGTTAGAACAACAATTGATGTGTTTGTGCAGTTGTGGCATCAGTTATTATGATGCTAATCTTATTGTGAGTTTGTCACAATACTTTCAAATTCTTGTCTAATTTGTTAAGAGCACTCATTTTGCTGCTTATCTGGGTATAACAGAAACTTATTCCTGCTACATGTAAAAGGCCAAAACTATGTGGAGTATTGTCACAGAAAAAAGCCGTACTGCTTAAATTTTTTTATAGAACGACATTGCTTTGAAACCTGTTTCCAAGCAGCGGTCCTCCCTCGACTTCGCATTTTCCTTTATTTGATGAGAAACAATGTTGTGAAAAGAAAAGATTGTGTATGCATATTATTTTCTGTGACTTGAATTAATATCTGCCATAGATGAAACAAGCAAAGCTGTAAAGTTGTCTTGTGACCATGAGGGCATGGGTTGGAGTTCTGGAAATAGCCTCTTGCAGAAATGCAGGGAAAGGCTGCATACAAAAGACCTAAAGTGGTCGGACCCTTCCTTTGACCTTGCTTAAGCGTAGCTACGTGCATTGGACTTCCCTTTTTATAGATGTGGAAGGGCTGCATACAAAAGACCTAAAGTGGTCAGACACTTCCCCGGACCCTGCGCAAGTGAAGCTACATTCACCGGGCTGTCCTTTTATAGATGAAACCAGCAAATTTGACAGTTTACTTACATACCTTTTATTACATGACTCATCTATCAGGGTTCTTTGCAAATTCTACATGCATGGAGCTTGCTTGAAAGGAGAGTACTGTGAGTTCTCCCATGACTGGAATGATCAACCAAACAATGTAATACATTACTGAAATTAGATGCATTTTACTACTTCACTCCCGCATGGTTGTTACAATGCATATCTTCTAGTATGTCTCACATATATTCTTCTCAGGTTTGCACATTTTACCAAAAAGGTGCATGCTCATATGGAAGCCGTTGCAGATATGACCATGTCAAAGTTTCTCGCAACCCCAGAGTGTTGCTGCCACAACCATCATCAAGTACCACAAGACCTGTTGCATCTACTCTTCAAGTTTTAAGTTCCAGTCATCCTCTACACATGGGACACCAAAAAAATTCAAGCAATGAAACACAACAGACATCTATGAACATGCTGGAACATTCTGGAATTAAGTCTCCATGGAGAAGTGATTTTCAGCTGGCTAATGTTTCTGAGGATGATATTGACTGGTCAGCCAATCCAACTTCACAAAACCAGGCACCAATGAGACCTGCTGATCTGCCTATTTGTTCTTTTGCTGCTGCTGGTAATTGTCCTTATGGGGAAAATTGCCTCCAAATGCATGGAGATTTGTGCACAACCTGTGGAAAAATGTGTTTACATCCTTATCGTCCTGATGAGAGGGCGGAGCACATTAAGTTATGTGAGAAAAACCACAAACGCCTCGAAGCTTTGAAACGCAGCCAAGAGATAGAATGTAGTGTCTGTTTGGACCATGTGCTATCTAAGCCTACTGCTGCTGAAAGGAAGTTTGGGCTGTTGTCTGAATGTGATCATGCTTTCTGTATTGCATGCATCAGAAATTGGCGCAACAATTCTCCTGCATCTGGCATGGATGTGAACTCAGCGCTGCGGGCCTGCCCAATATGTCGTAAACTTTCGTACTATGTCATTCCAAGTGTTCTTTGGTACTTCTCAAAAGAGGAAAAACAGGAGATCATTGAAAGCTACAAATCCAAGCTCAAGTAAGATCTATGCTTCCATCTTTAGTTGCTTTAGCATGCCCTTACGTGTTCAGTGTTCTTATTTTAATTCAAAACTGGAATATTACAAACAATTACATTGTTCATGATTACTCATTCTTTATCTCCATTGGTTGAATCATTATAGAAGCAATATACTTGAAGCTGGCATGAAGATATGTTTCATGACAAGCAATTTAAGATTAATGCAGTCCTTTCCTTTAGATTTAATTGATTTTCTTAGTATTTAATATGCAATATAATGCTGCAGGTCAATTGATTGCAAGTACTTCGATTTTGGGACTGGTTCTTGTCCCTTCGGGACAAGCTGTTTCTACAGGGTAAGAATTTTGCATGCAAGCAATGTGAATTATAAGTACCTGATTGACTGTTGGGATCTATCAATGAGAATTCATAGGCTATGTTGAATGTGAGCCTAGCCTGTACAGGTTCATTGCTAGCTATACGGGGTAACTGGTCTAGTAAAAATATCTGGAACTTGCTGGAGACTTGTTATTGAGCTGCTCTGCTGGAAATCCCCAGATTACAATTTTGTTTTGATTTTTTGAACATTAGTTAGCGTGCTCCAAGTGGGTTTAGCTTTCATGCCTCAGATGTATCAGTTTGGAGCCCTTTAATTCACTAAATAGCTTGATTATGTAGCTTCATCTTTAATGGCTCAGATGCATCACTTTGGAGCCCTTTTTAAGTCACTAAACTGCTTGAATCTGGCATATCTTGTTCATTGTTCACATTCTTCCAACTAATGCAGTCTCTAGAGCTATAACTGCTCCTTTTGTTGTTTTCATTTGTGGTACTAACATGCTTTGTTGTTGTTGTTGATGTATTTCTTGTAGTACATTTAATATTCAATTCACCCTTGTAGCCTTTATGTCTTGCAGCATGCTTACAGAGATGGACGCTTGGAAGAGGTGGTATTGCGTCATCTTGATGCTGATGATGGAAGTACAGTAATTGCCAAAAACATCAGGTACACATCCACCAGCTGTATATGCACCTCTTGTGTTTTTTGTGCCTCACCCTGTCTTAATTTCGTGCCTGCTTTCCAGACTATCAGACTTCCTCAGTCAGTTGCACCTTTAGGGACCTGGAGTTGTATATATGTCAAATGTAAGAGCTACTTTTGGTACACAGTTCATATTATGATTCTAGTTCTGACCAAATAAGTTACTGTCATACAATCAAATCTATAAATGTCATTTCATTTGACACTTTCTGAAATTTACGCGGAATTGTCTTTTTGTGGCATTACTCACCAGTTCTAAATTTACATTCAATTTTGTGAGATGTAATGGAGATGTATTGCGGTTACTAAATTTTGCATCTTTCTTTCCATTTTGTTCTGAGTGATTTTACAAAATCATCCTCTTCTTGATTTGACCAAATGAGTTGGAGCAATTGCAACCAGGCATTCTGGGATATCCTTTCCACCATTGTTTTGCAAATTCTGGAGAAAGCACATTACATTGAGGCATCAATGGAAAACTCCAGTTTTGCCTCCATTTTGTGGTGGTTGCGTTGTCTCCGGTTGAACAAAGGCAATGATCGTTGATTAAAACTTTTGCATTCCTTGTCTGCTGCATAAATTCATTGGCAGTCTTTCTATGTTAGCCACACATATCTGACATTGATATAAACTTCGATGTAGAAATTTTGGAGTCCACTGGGGTCCTGCAAGGCACCTAGATGACCTTACACAAGAAGTTTCGGTGATCTGAGGGTTTGCAGTTATGGTTGGATGCCGAAACAGAACTTTATGAAATTATTTTTAAAACTTTGCCATATGTAGCTGGCATGGGCTCCACCAGGGCTGAACATTTTACCTGACTACAGTTACAAAGGGTGCTATGTAAAATACAATCCCTGGTTCAATCTTCCTTTCCGGTATTAGGAAGGGTCCCACATTGACGTGTCATCTGAGGTCATTTGGCTGTTACATAAATTATTGATATACGGCAAAAGAAGAAAAAGGGGAGTTCGGATAGAAAAAATATCAGTTACTTGGATAATTTCCAAGTAGATAGGTGCTTGGTAAAGATGAGCGGAGATTCACCACATTACATTACACGAAAGTGTGCTTGCAGATTGATTAATCGTTGTTGCGATGTTCTGCATTGAACATCCTAGTCGATATAGTCGTCTTGTGATGTGAATCTAAAGTTTCCATTGACTTCTCGTGACAAAGCTGCCCAGAGTATTATTTGGTACAATCGGTATGGTAAATATGATTAGCCCGTCTATACTTCCTCCATTATCACATTTATGTTGTTATGGCAACTAATCTAGTTTAAGATTACGCTAAGATCATCCCCTGATGTCCAAACGATAACAAATTGAGGATGCAAGGTGTGAAGCTACAAGGCTTACAGTTGCTACACGTCATGATCTGCTAACTATGGCATGAACAGATTGTGATTATGGAATGTGTAGACATCCTGAGATTTGTTGTTTGTAATCTTACATGTTATATAAATCAAGGAGTGGCAATGGAACGTGCACGTATTCTTTCCGTAAGGAGTACAACTCTGCTTTTCTTCGGTCAACTAAAATCAGAGTTAATGCAAATTGCAAATTTGTTGAAGATGACAAAAGAAATTAGCACTTGACCATGAGTATTTAGGTACATTTCAACGGCAAATGTCATTCCACGGTCGTCATTCAGATTCTAAGGGTTCCTTCGATACGGTTTCAAATTTTTCGAGAAATGATTACTTTTGTCATCAAGTGCATAATATCGTGTACGAAAACATGCACAAACATACAGAAGATGGTAATTGAAAATGAAATGATTCTGCAGAATCAGCAGAAACCCAGAGGCCAAACTGATCACTTTTTTATGAGAACGAAAAGAAGGAAAGAACGAGAAGCGAGTGAAGATTGAAGTGTTCCAATGTGCGGAATTTCTAAAAATGTTACTATAAACATTCTTTGAAAACCACGAAAATCCGTAACACAGAAGAATTTTGAAAGACGCACAGAAAGAATCAAGTCGAATCTCTGTTGTTCTGTAGGAAACTGAGAGATCGCGTGCGGCCTGCAATCCATGTCCAGCGCAGAAAAGATGGGGAAAAGACCGTTCTTGATCGATCGATGCAAGGATACAGAAACGGTGGACAAAAATTTTCATATGCAAGAGGACGACAAGATCATCCCGCTTTATTTATTCGTGTATCAATATATAATAAAGGCACATAGCAGTATATAATTATATGGTACAAAAAGAATGTCACGAGTCACCCGGAGCGCACGTCAAACTACCATCTCTCATGTCTCGCACACAACCTACTGATGAAACATCTCTGGCACCGGAGGTGGAGTCTAGCGCATCAGGGACGCCGCGAGCAGAGACACCAGCGCGGAGCACGCAACGGCCAGCGCGGCGGAAGCCGGACCAGCCGCCGCCCCCGCGTCCGGGCCAGGCGCGGGCGCCGACGACGGCGCCATGAAATCCTGCGCCGACGCGGAGGAGGCGAAGAGGAAGACGGCCAGCGCGGCGACGAGCACAGCGGCGCGGGGAGCCATCGGGACCTTTCTTGTTCTTGTTAGACGACCTGCGAGGCGCGAGGCGAGGGGAGGCTGAAGAAGCAGGGGGCGGGTGTGCTCTGCTTTGGTTTGCTTGTACTCAGACTCTGTTGGAGCGGGGCCGGTGGGATTCGATGCGATGGAGCGGTGGTAATGCGCAGCCGTGCCGGGGTTTATATAGGTCTCGTGGCCGCACGACCCCGGTCCCCGTGACAGACAGGCTGCGCCCTCTGGTTCCGGTGTCGCGGTCGCGGGTTTCCCCGCGTTGCGTCGCGCTGGGTGCAAGCCTGGGTCTCCGTGCCCTGGCGCGTTTGGTCTTCGCGGACGGCGTGGGAACGCGGGCGAGGCGGTTCGGCGTCACGGCGGGCGGCGTGGCCCGCGTGGAGTTTCCGCGTTGTCGATTTGGTTTGGGTGGTCACGGCTCGCGCGTGCTGCCGGCTCCCAATCCGGGCAAGGCCCAGCTCGGTGTGACTCGTTTCGTCGCGTCGTGGCTTGCTCGGAGAAGCTTTGCCTTTTGCGTCTGGGGGTGCTGGTGGGTTCTTGCCGAACGCTGCGGCGCGAGTATGGGTGGTCACTCGCTCGCGCTATGCTTCGCTTTCTTTACAAAAGACGAGAGAGAGAGAGAGAGAGAGAGAGAGAGGGTAAAGAAACTCCGAAGACGTGTAGAGCAGAGGACCACGAAAGTGCCTTGCTACTTTGTGCTTTACTACAAGTGCGGTAATCATAATGCACACTGACAAAGGTTTTCCCTTTATTTTCTTTGGTAATTAACGGGGTTCATGAAAAGAACTACAGTGCAAACTTGGGTGGCTGCGACACAGATTAAAAATTGGGTATGGCTTACAGATGGTACACCATCAATAACGAAACACCGGTATAAATAAACTAGGAGCAAAAGGAAAAGTATTATGTACTCTCGCGCTAATGCTTTGGTCAAAACAGTTAGGAAGGACGCATGAAGTTGTTTCCACAGTGTTTCGGTACGCGTGAAGTAGTTTCCACAGCGACTACATGTCGCTTGCCGACTGGATAGAGAAGCAACGCGGGACTTTCCTCTGGATCGATCACCACATGAAATTAAAAGGCTGCGTGGAATTGCCCCTCCAGGCCAGTCCACACGTCGATGCCGTGCGGCGGCGCGGACTCCGCCGCTGCTCTCGCCGGTAAACGCGACGACTGCCTGCCTACGGCCTGCCCGTACGTCCTCTGGTGAACGAATCGCACGTCGTCCCGGGTATCGCGGCCGTTAATTTTACCATTACCCGGGTGGCGCCTGGCCTGTGTTGAGAGAGAGAGAGAAATCAGGTGCAGCCAAGCCACTTAGGGACACACATAGATGCTCTCGATTCTTCCGGTACGTACGCTGTACGTATCAAGGACACCAGGACGCCCGCCGCTCGGTCAGACTACTGCTGACTGGTAACGACTTGGAACTTGGAAGCAATGCGAGGGCGCCCGCGTGTTCGACGGCGAGGCCCATCGCGGCGGGACACGCATGTCTCGTCGGGTGCTTTTTCTCGCCGCGCGGCGTCTTAGCACCGATCGAACAGCCTCCGCACCGGGACGTCGACTGCCTCGGCGGACCGCCCAGGAACTCAATCCCTCGGCACTACAGAAACAAATCAAAAGCGAACAGACAGTTCTCACTTCTCAGTTCCAAGTGTATTTCTTTGATCATAGTTCCGGTCATCGAGAGCAGTGACAGTTCTCGATCGGCCGCCACCAATGTTTTATTCATCGTTGGAGCCAGGGATATCGGATCCTATCGGTTTCATAGTTTTCACAAAAAAGGTGAAACCAATCATAAACATCTACTTTAAAATTTAAAATGTAAATAAAATTTGGTCAACATGTTACAGTAAACTTCTCAATTTTTTGGGTAAACTTTTTGGCCCACATAAACTATTGTTAGCTAATAAAATACAACAATTTGAACTATTGTTGGTTAACAAAACACAATTATCAAAAATATATATGAGATTATAAAAACTTGTTGAGAAATAAAACAAATTAATGCGTGGCATCCCAGCTGAAAACGTCCCCGCGCGGCTCCTGGAGAGCTCTTCCGAACCTGATCGAGGGGTTGACTTAATAAAAAACTAACGTTCGAACGCCGGGTACTAACCTAATAGACTTCTTAAATTCAAATACAGGGTAGCGTGGATATTTACCTATATTATCGACTTAAAAAAAATAGAAGAAGACTCTTTACAAAACATTTTTAAAAGAAGAGATAGTTTTTTATTTGGTCTAAAAAAAGTTACGACTTTTTTTTGAACTTTTTTTATTTGAACTTCTTTATATGGTCTAAAGTCATTTTTTGATTCCTTAGCCCTTCCATCAATTTTGCTCACAAACTGTGTTAAGTGAGGGATAAAATAACAATTTTACTCTTAGATGTTATATTTATTTTATTTTCAGTATTTTTTTATTGTTTGATAATATGATAATTGCATAAAAATTATTTAAATCCTGTGTGTACAGACTGCAGCATAGAAAAGTTTATAATTATGATATTATAAAACCACACAAAAAAAAGAAAAATAATGCTTGAATTGAAACATACAAAAGCAAGGGTAAAATGGTCATTTTATGCTCCATTTAACACCGTTAGGGGTTAAAACTGACGGAAGGGCCAAATAAAAAATCAAAAATAGATTTTAGTCCATATAAAAAAATTCAAATCAAAAAGGGCAAAAAAGGAAGTGGTGAATTTTTTAGACCAAATAAGGAATTCTGTCTTAAAAGAAACTGTTTCGTTACATTTCCATTCGGATTATTTTGTTTTCGAACTCCATATTTATCCATTCATTTTCATTTTTGGTTTTCTATTTTCGTTTCCATTCGGTGTTATAAATATGAAAGTGAAAATAGTTGAGATGTTTTTCTAATTGTTTCCATTTGTTTTTGGCCCTAACCATCCATCTACTACGTCTTATACCGCTGGGTCCTGTGAAACTTAGCTCCGCCTCGGCCGCACCGCATTGCTTCCCATCGACATCGATCCACACCCCCACCCCGGTTCGCCGCATCTTGCCACCAATCTGCCATTGCTCGTGCTGCCACATCGTGTGAAGCAGATTTATATATGATATACGTAAACTTTGAATGATTAGTTGTATTTAACCTTTTATGGTGAATAATGAGAAATATCAAATTTTAATATTAATATATTATTTTTTAAGTAACATTTTTTAGACCGTAGCATTAGCACGAACATCGAGACTAGTTAGAAAAGAAATGGAAAAGAAAATTGAAATAACAGGGAAAACGAAATTTCCTCACTTAGGCCGACGCCCACCCGTTTTTTTTTCATTCTCCATCACCACCTACCCTCCTCCTTGGGATAGCAAGGGGTCTGATGGAGCAAAAATTCGCCCCTGATGAAATATAAGCAGGGCGAAACCCTAGATCTGCATCATCAGGTGTCGGACAGGTGGGTGCCAATCATGCATGTTTATCTCAAGATGCAAGCTTTGCCAGCAGAAAGAAACCGTCACACATTGATGGAGAAAAATTACCTGGCTAGAGTCAAAGGGTGCTATGTAAAATAATACCCTTCATTTTAATGAAAATTTGTCTACAGAACACCGTGCTTGTGCTTATTTGTCTGAACCACACCGCCTTTCTTGAATTTGTCCACAGGATATTTTAATTATTTTTTTGTTCGTAGCACACTATTTTCGACACATAAACTTTGAGCAGCCGTATAGTCTTGAACCTAAGCACTTCTAGTTTTTTTTATCCTGTTCATATCAATAAAAAATCTTCATCCTGACCTCCCCACAGCAGATCAACCGTGCATATCTAACAAGATAGAACAGTCATTAGATAATAAAAATTAAGATAGTGATCACACCAAATGATACATGTCTTAAGTTAAAAGGACGCTCCTAATTTTTTCTAATTTTTCTCTCTCATTTTGGCTGCTAAAAAAGTTTAAATAATTAACACAATGTGATACAAATATGAAACATAATTTTACGATGTCCTATGGACATATTCAAGACGGACGGTGTGGTATAGACAAATAGGCACAAGCACGATGTCCTGTAGACAAATTCCCTTTCATTTAATCTTCTCTTCATATGTTATGAAGGGTCCCACATCTGCGGGTCCAGTGAGGTCATTTTGTTGTACTCCTTTTATTCTTAAATTGTTGCCACCGTCGACTTCTTATATCAACTTTTTGACTATTTATTTTATTCAAAACATTTGATAAATATTATATATTTTGCTATTATTTGCTTTATCATTAAAGTTATTTAATCACAACTTACAATTTTACACATTTCAATTAATTTTTTGAATAAGATAAATGATCAAAAATAATATTAAAAGTCAATCGTAACAACAATTTAGAAACTTATTAATGCACGGAAAATGAGGACATAACGACAGAAAGAGATCAGTAATCGGGATAGCTTCCTGTAGCAGTACGAAGATGTTTGGTAAACATGTGTGGGCGATTCACCTCATTTCATTATTCGGAAGTGTTGTTGCAGATGGACTAGCTATTGCTGCGATGATATGCGTTCGACATCCTAATCTCGGTTATGCGAATGTTTATGTAAATTCCAGGTCTAAGTTTCGATTGTGACTTGTCCTGACAAGGTTGCCCAGAGTATTATTTTGGTACAATCGATATGGTAAATATGATTAGCCAGTCTATACTTACTCCCTCCGATGCTAGGGCAATCAGTCTATACTTCTCAGTTTTCACATGGAGATTCCATCATAGAGTACCATGCACTCTATCCTTCTCACATGGAGACTCCACCATGGACTGGAGTACATCTCTGCTTTTCACAGATTAACTAAAACCAGAGTTGATGCAAATTGCAAATTTGTTTAAGTTGACACGAAATTAGCACTTGAGCACTATTTAGGAACGTTTTAGGGCAAATGTCATCTCGCAGTCGTCCTCATTCAGATGATGAATTCATATGGACATGGACGGTGGCCAATAAAGTACCGTTTTATCATCAAGTGCATAAGATCTTGTAGAAAACATGAACACATACAAAAGTAGTAAATGAAATGAGAAATGATTGCCCTGACTCTGCACAAAGTCTTCCATCTTGCGGAATTTCTACAACTGTTCTATAAAACATTCTTCGGAGCCCACGAAATTCTGTAATACTGCAAAAATTTTGGAGCCCACGAAATTTTGAAGATGTCTACGGCATTTTTGTTTCTTGCAATGTCCGCAGGAAACTGAGGAGAGAACGCGTGCGAACTACAATCCATGTCCAGCGCTGAAAAATCGAAAGAAAAAAGACTGTTCTTGATCGATCGATGCAGGGACAGAAACGGAGGACCTTTTTCTGATACGCAAGAGGAGGACAAAATAATCACGCTTTATTTATTCATACATAAATATATAATAAAGGCACATAGAAGTACTCCATATTTTGTACAAAAAAATTTGTCAAGAGTCACCAGGAGCACAAGTCAAACTACCATCTCTCATAGGCTCATAGTTTCCATCGCACACAACCTGCTGTCTGTTGATGAAAATCTCTGGAACCGGAGGTGCAGTCTAGGGCATGAAGGACGCCGCGAGCAGGGACACCAGCGCTGAGCAGACAACGGCCAACCCTGCGGAAGCTGCACCGGCTGCCGCCCCAGCGTCTGGCCCGGGCGCGGGTGCCGACGACGGCGCCATGAAATCCTGTGCCGACGCGGAGGAGGCGAAGAGGAAGACGGCCAGCACGGCGACGAGCACAGCGCCGCGGGGAGCCATCGGGACCTTTCTTGTTCTTGTTAGACGACCTACGAGCCTAGCGGAGGATGTAGAAACAGGGGACGGGTGTGCTCTGCTTTGCTTGTGGGCTACTACTTGTCCTCTGTTCGAGCAGTGCGATTCGATGGGGTGGAGCGCTGGTGTGCCGGGGTATATATACCCGCAGCAGCGTGACTCCGTGACAGGCTGCGCCCTCCGGTACGGCGGTCGCGGTCGCGGGTTTTCCCGCGGTGCGTCCCGCGGGGTGCAAGGATCTCCGCGTTTGGTCTTCGCGGACGGCGCGGGAACGCAGGCGAGGCGGTTCGGCGTCGTGGATAAGCGGATTTGCTACTTGTCACTTTACATATTTGTTATATATATAATTGTCGGGTCGATAAATAAATAAATAAGATAAATTTTTTATCTTTTAAAAAAAATGAGTTACTCGTATAGAGTTACGTATCATTTTTTTATTCACCCTTAATTTACCTACTCTTGTCCTCGTTATATCATTCACCGGCGCCATGGCGCACACACGGCCGCGCGTGGCCGGGTCTGTTTGGTCTGGTGGATCATGGATGGGACGCGGCCGCTGTTGGCCTAACGGAAGGAGGAGCGCGCATGCTGTCGACTCCCACCAATCCAGGCCCAGTTTGTGCGACTCGTGTCGTCGCGTCCTGGCTTGCTCTGGGAAGCTTTGCCTTTTGCGTCTGCGGTGCGGGTGGGTTCTTGCCGAACGCTGCGACGAGAGTTGAGGTCGCGCGACTCGTGTCCTCCGCATCGTGGCTTGCTAGGGGAAGCTTTGCTTTTCTTTACAAAAGAGTGTCTGGGCCTCTGGGGAGTGCTGGGGGTGACTTCTTGCCGAACGCTGCGGCACGAGTTGAGTTGGGCTTAACCGCACTGGCTTAAGCCTCACTTTCTTTACAAAAGTGGAAAGGGTAAAGAGCATATCTAAAAGCTTCTCGTTAACTTCTTTTAAATCAAATTATAAAAAAATTTAAAAAAATCTCTTTCAATAATTTTTTAAACACTTATCTACTTTTCAAAGTTTCTCAAAATTCCTCTATTATGAGATAGATTGAAAAAATAGTTTCTAATTCTATCTCTCGTGCAACTAACAGGACTAATTATTCACTTAGATCAAATTTAAACTATATTTAGAAGAGCTGTTAAAAAAATGATTAACATGGACCCTGAAATTTTCTAAGTTGACTTTAAAAAGTATTTTTTGAAATGATTTTTGAGACAACTGTTGTAGATACTCTAAAACAGTCCAAAGACGATGAAACCAAAGGGAAAGAAAAAGAGGAGATGAATCCAAAGGGGCATCAGGCCATTCGTCGAAGGTACCCTACGTGTAGACCTGAGGACCGTGAAATTTTCTTGCTACTCTTTACTACAAATGCGTTAATCATAAGGCACACCGACAAAGGTTTCCCTTTATTTTTTTAACGGGGTGCGGAGTGCGGTGGTTAAAGATGTGCGACGTGTTTTTTTCTTAAAAAGAATTACTAGTACAAACTTGTTTGGCTGCAACAAAGATAAAAAATGGGTAGTATTGTTTACAGTCGGCACACCATCAACAACGAACAAATGGTGGCTTCAAAAAAAAAAAAAACAATGAACAAATGGTATAAACTAGGAGCAAATGGAAAAGTCTTACGTACTCCCGCACTGATTAATGCCTTGGTCAAAACAATTAGGAGGCCTTTGGAATGGAGGAAAAATGAAGGATTTTTGGAGGATTTCATTCCTATGGAATTTTTCCTACATATCTCCTTTGGTTGGTAGGAAAGCTATAGGAATAATTCCTTAGGATTGCATTCCTAGAATGTAATTTCACAGGAAAATTATCAAGAGTTCTGACTTCTTGGAAACTTTCCAGGCGGGAAACGAAGGCTTTCATGCATGCGGTTGGTGCCCTTTCGCTATGCTTTTTTGGTGTCTGGCTTTAGCCACTAGTGAAGACACCTCCACCCCTCACATGGAGCAGGGGCACACCTCAAAAAAGAAAACAACCAGGCAGCCATAATCCAGATGAATGCCCATTCTCCCCCAACACGGACCATGGAGAAATCATCATCGGCTACGGCTGCTACTTTTTTCATTCACGTGTGATTCCACGTTTCTGGGTCCCCATCTCAAAATCGCATGCTGTACTGCTTAATTTTAGATGATTTGATTTATGTTGGTGCGATTTAAATTCCTTTGCTTTCCTGTGATGTTGCCAAAGGGATTTCAATCCAAATTCTTATGTTTTCAATTTCTATAGGATTGAAGAAGTGATGTATTTTAATTCTCGTGTTTTTTTTATTCCTGTATTTTTATTTTTTCTATCTTGCGTTCGGAGCCCTTATGCAGTACGCACGAAGTTGTCTCCACAGGACAGAGTACGCAAGAAATTGTCTCCACAGGACAGAGTACGCAAGAAATTGTCTCCACAGTGACTACAAGTGGCTTGCCGACTCGGTCGAGAAGCAACGCGAGTCTCCCCTTGATCGCCACATGAAATTAAGGCTCCGTGGAATTCCCCCATCAGTCCCTTCCACACGTCAATGCCGCAGGCCGTGCGGCGTGGCGGACTCCGCCGCTAGTCTCGCCAGTGAAGGCGACGACTGCTTGCTGCCAACCCATCACGGCCGTTCATCATTTTGCAGGTGGCACCGCCGGCGACCCAGCTGGCTGAAGAGTAACGTTTCACAGCGCCCGCCGGCCGAATTGATGCTGTGCGTACAACTGTTTCTCTGTTTTTAAATTATTGATATTATTAATTTTAATTATTTGTTTTATTTAAAAAATTAATTTAAATGTGTAAAATTATAATTTATAATTCTAACTACTTTAATAATAAAGTAAATTATAACAAAATATATAATATTTATTACATTTTTTTAATTAAAATAAATAATTAAAATTGATGTCTTAAATAAACGATATCAATAACTTAAAAATGGAGGAGCAGCTAGGACACCTGGACGAACACCGCTCGGTCAGCTCTCATCAGCAATTACGAACTGCTAACCGGTAACGAATTGGAAGCATAAAATGCAATGGCCAACGCGTGTTCGACGGGGACTCGGAGCGAGGCACATCGCGGAAACACCAATAATTTCCATCGCCGTCTCGCCGCCAGTCTCGCCGGCTGCGTGGAGACACGACGCGACGGGCGCTTTTCCTCGGCTCCACGGAAACAAATCAAAAGATCCAAGTGGATTTCACGGCATCTCTCCGATCTGGTGCGCAAGTGCTGCCGAATCCACGCATTTAGCTACGCGCAAGTTTGTTCATGTAACTGATTGCCGGTTTGACCGAACCATCTGCCTCGGAGGGCAAAGCTGTTCAGGTGGCGCCCTCGTTCATGCATGCATCTGGAAGCCCATGTGTAACACTCTGAATTTTTCCCAAAATTGAAATATTCAGTTTGTAATTTATTTGATTACATCTTAGAAATTAATATCCCATAATATTAGATTCAGGATTGACATGGAATATTTCATTGTTGCAACTGTTCTGCATCAATTTAAATTTTGTAGCATTAGAAAAGAAATGAAAACTTTGTCATACTCAATCTTAACTAGATTTGTATTAATCTATTCAAACAAGTATAACTGTTGAATTATGTGTCTATTATTATCATTGATTGTATGAATCAGTAGTATTAAATATGACAAATTTTGCCGTAGAAGATAAAGTCCCATCACGGCCGTTCACCGTTCCGCAGTGGCGCTGCCAGCCGCGACCCCAGCTGTGGTTGAAAAGGAACATTTCAAAGCGTCCAACATATGTCGAGAGAGAAAAATGGGAAACAGACCTTTGTCGTACTGTCCAGCACTACCGTGTCGTTGGCAGGTAGGTCCGAAGCCCACCCAGGGGTGACTGCAGTGCACGGCACGGGATCCTTGCGTGAAAAATTTAGAGTGGCGCAATCATGGACACATAGATGCCCTCAATTATTCCGGTACGTACAATGTTCATATCAAGTACTTCAATATACTGCACCAAGACGTACACTGTTCCGTCAGCTCTCAATATAACAACGAATTACTCTCGCTGTTTCATATTATCTGTGTCATCTTTGCATCATAATATATCTTTTTCTATTTTTAATATATCTATATTTCTATCTCTTTTTTTATTTTTATTTTTTAGATATTTTATTTTTTTTAAATTTCGTGTCCACTTTTAAAACATCTAATAAAAAAAAAAACAAAGGAGTAACTTGTAACGACTTGAGTTGGAAGAAATGCCAGGGTGCACGCGAGTTCGAGGAACTGATGGCGAGTTGGCGACTCGGAGCGATGCACATCACCAACACTTTTAACACATCTCGCAGCCACCGTGCAGACACGATGTGTTGGGTCAGACGCGAAGTGATGGGTGCTTTTTCATGAGAAAATAAAAAGTCATTGTCACCTATCACATGCAGTGTAAATTAGATTTATAACAAATAATTTTTTTAAATAAAACTCGTAGATAAGTAGATTTGAATCGTTGATATGTCAAATGGTAAAGTTATCAAATAACTATCAGATGACACTTTGTAAAGTAACGCTCAGAAAATCCGTTTATCTTTTTCCTCGCCGCTCGGCGCGGAGGCCCATGGCACGATACCGCATCGGCTCCCCGGCGAATCAAAAGCGAACGCAAAAACAGGCAAGGGCAGTTACTATCAGATCAAGTGGGTTGCACGACATCTCTCCGATCCGGCATTTTGCTTAAGAACATCTCCAAGAGGTTAGGCAAAAGAAACTTCAAATAGACTGCTTTTAGCTAGTTTGTAAAATGAAACGCTCACAAAAAGTAGAGGTTCAACCAACAGACCATCTAAAACATCACCGTTAGCTAAATTTGAAACTGCCATGTCGGCAGCGTTCTGTTTCCTCAAGCCGAAAGCATCGCAAATTTTCCTGCTCGTGCGGATCGTGAAGGCAGAAGAACCACGCCGGCGCTGCTCCCGCCCTCTCACCACGCCGGCACTGCTCTCGCCCAGTCCCAGCCGAAGCTCTGCTCCGCTCTGGCTGCCTGCGTCCCTGCCGCAGCGAAGACCGCCAAGTCCCACCAGAGCAGCACCGCTCTGGCCACTTGCGTGCAGTCCCTGCTGCAGCGAAGCCCCATCCCAGCAGCCGCACCTAGCCCCGCCCACCGCCATGCCCCAGCAAACTCGTCGTGGACTCCCATGGCAGGATCCGAGAACAGTACCTGCGACGGAGTAACGTTCAAGCCAGTGGTATGACGAGGC
The DNA here is from genome assembly GCA_001602295.1 of Zoysia matrella. Classification (NCBI taxonomy): domain Eukaryota; kingdom Viridiplantae; phylum Streptophyta; class Magnoliopsida; order Poales; family Poaceae; genus Zoysia; species Zoysia matrella. The sequence continues at coordinate 40,545 of BCLG01000116.1, forward strand.
ATTCTGGCGAGATTTGGGGATGGGATTCCTTCGCCAGCAGTCGCCGCAGGATGGGGAACCCGAGCTCTGGACATGCAGAAGGGGCGGCGCGGCTAGGAGGGTGACGGCCAGACGGGGGAGAGTGGCGGGTCAAGATTTGGTCTCCAATCGGCCATAAAAAGGGTCCAGAGGTGCGGGAGTTGCGAAACGCGCGCGGCAAGGGAGCACGGCCTCAGGAAGAATATGGCGGGCGTGGCGGGAAGGGGAGAAGGCGCGGCGGGAAGACGGCGACGCGCGCGGGAAGTGGGGAGCTCGCGTTGGATGGCGAGGCCTGTGTGCTAGCTAGCTCTGGCGAGCGAGATTGGCGGAATGGCGGGCTGGGGATAATCGCGAGGTGGAAGAAGAGCCTGTTGGAACCACATTTTGATGAAAATTTATTACATTTAGCTTTTCCAAGTGGTTTAACAGAAGCTCCAGTGTGATCCTGTATTGCCGGTTTGACGGAACCGTCAGGCAGATCTTCCAAATTGAAATATTTGATTTCTAATTTATTTGATTACATTTCACAAATTATTTCAATTTGCATGTAGTATTTAATTATTTCAATTTAACATGAGATATTTGATTATTTCAATTGTCTCTGCATTAATTTAAATTTAAAAGATTTATAAAATATGGAAAAGGAAACATAAAAGAAAAGAAAAGGAAAATTTTGCTCGCCTGGGCCGAAGCTCACCTTCTCTCTTCTCTGTCCCTCACGCCACGCCTTCCCTACACGAGGGCCCAGCCCAGAAGGCTGCCCGACCGCACCGCACGCCACCGCAGCCGGCCCAGCAGGCCAGCGCTCACGCTGTTGCGACTGCCAAGCCGGGCCCGCTCCTTCTTCTCCAGTCCTCGATTTCTCCCTCGCCCGGACGAAAGGACGAAGCAGCCGCCCCAACGGAAACAAACCGCCGCCTCGAAATCGAAAAATCGAATCTGCCGAATCCCGATTTCTGCGGCCCCTTCCAAGACGGTTACTGTGCCACACCTTCCCCTATATAACCCAAGTCACCCGTTGCCCGTCTCGATTCCATTCCGCAATCCTAGACCTCGACGCACCGCCACCTCGACCTCGAGGCGGCACCGCCGAATCGGCTGTCCCGGATCCGAAGACGTCGCGCCGAGGTGTGTCGCCCACGCCGCCAAAATTTACGCTGTTCGTGCGGAGTTTGATCCATCCGACCGCAGCCGCAAAGAAGCCGGCGTTCCGAGCCGCCGCCTCGCCGTCGCGCCGCCTTTCCAAAAATCATCAACGGTGGAAACACCCATGGTGAGATTCCCCACGATAACCTCTTCATTTTTGTCCCATTTCCGTCAATATCGGGCCACCGTAGCGAGAGATTCATCATCTCCGGCGAACTCGACAGTGCACGCCTCGTAAGATTCCCGCCGCCGCACCCCAGCCGCTGGCCTTGCCCTGCCAGGTTGGTTGTAGCAGCCGCCACCCCACCCTTGCCGCAGGCCTCGTCCTCCGCGGCCACCACTGCCGTCACATGAGGCCTTGTGCGATGCCATGCCCGAGTTGTACAACGATATGCCTTCGTGACATTAGAGGTAGTCAAATCACTAAACCATTAGGTTAATGGGTAACTCTTTTATAATGACATGCACTTTTTTTTTTTTGTATTACTCATATACACCTTACAATATCTGCATTCTGTTATTAAACTTTGAGCAAGTATTCCATGATCCATCCCAACATCTTCAATGATGCTCGTTGCTGTAACTGGTACAAGCTCATGTGGCCCGAGGGATTAGTGTTCCTGCCTGAATATCTAAAAGATGCAAAAGAAAAAGAATCGTGTTACTTCTTGATTCAAGGCATAAGAAGAGAGGGTGAAATCCTTGTAGCTGATTTCCTGTTGTACTCTGCTGCCAAGCCATCCATGAAAAAAACAGCGTTAAGCGCTAAGCGAGCGGTAAGCCTCCGCGCCTAAGCGTGATTAAGCGTTTTATTATTATCAATGTAATAATAATTCTAAAAAATAGAAATGGAAAAAGAAAAGGAAAAAAGATGCATGGCTGCCATTTAGTGGCCCATTAGGCCCATAGCTTTCTCATTTATTGGGCCAGCACAGCCCAATTTCCACCCTAACCACTCCACCCCACCCCTCTCAGTCCCACGCCCCTGCTCGACCCCAGCCGCCACGACCACCATGCAGCATGGTGCAGCGGCGGCCATGCACATGCGGCGGAGGTGACAACGGATCCGACGGAGGCGACGGCGGTGGGCGCTTGGATCTGGCGGCAGAGTTGGGGGGTGACGGTGCCAGGAGTGGCATGGGCGCGCAGCGCAAGCCTGGCGGCGGCTGGACGGCGCTTACCGTGCGCTTAGCCCCCGAAGCGAAGCGGTGAGGCACCGCTCCGCGATTCAACGCGTGAGCATACGCTTTTTTTCGCCTTTTTTTTCATGGCAAACCATGCAGTCAAAATTGCTTTGAGCGTGCCGAGCTAGAGTTATGGTTGCTGCTGGTAGGAGACACGAAGTCTTACCCCATTTAATCTCTTGCTCATAATTTGTTGAATGTTGTTTATGCTATATCCCTACTACCATAACTTGTTTTGAATTGTTTTTTTTGCCTAAGGCAAATTTAAACAGTACTAGAATGTCATATGTGATTGATATACTGCCATAACAATTCATTATCAAATTCACTTATCAGATTTTCTATTTTTACAGCTTATATGAGTCTCCTAATTGTTATGACAGGATCTTTAGAAAGGATTAGACCTGCATGTTTTTTTGGACATATTGCAGAACTTTTTGACCTTGAGAAATACCCTTTTATGGCTGAACTGCATCATCGATTCCAGGTAGGAAGCTTTTGTAGTATTTTTTTAGCACACTGTCCCTCAGAAATATTAGATGCTTGTATTTAGGTACGAGGATTAGGAGAAAGCTGAAACAGTTGAAACTTATTCTGGTCATTTTGTCCAGGGCTTTCGTGGAAGGTTACGAGCAGATCCCATATTCCTTAATAGATTAACTGTTTCCTTAATAGTTTAGCTTTTGAAGAGGGTATCTCAATAACTACCACTCTTATAATGCAATATGAAAAGCAGAAAGGGCTGTTTTTCCTAATAGATCGACTATTTTCTTACTGATATAATTAGACGTTCAGTTGTTGACTTCTTTACATTGTGGGTTCCTGTACCTACTATCTCACTCTTATCTGTTGCTGATGGTGGCTTTGGTGATAGCTTGGAGTTTCTAAAAGGTCTGTTAAATAATCCCCAATTTTGGTTTCAATTTAATTGTCACTAAGCTTGCTGATTCTGGTTGTCATGTTAAAAGCCATCACTAACATTGGTCTATATCATTCTCCTTTACTCATCAATTTATCAATTGTTATAAGCTGTGATAAATATGATTTTAAGGTATAGAAAGATTAAGGTAAATCTGTCTTTTTACAGTGTATGTATTCTTCTAAGGCACTTGACTCTAGCTTCTTCCTTCCAATTGGCAAGGCCAAGGTATGCTCTTATCTTAATAACAGTAAATAGTTC
>BCLG01000116.1:45175-72185 GCA_001602295.1 Zoysia matrella
TCATGTTTTGGTTGTATGCATTTAGCTGAATATATGTTACGGACCCGTTGTATACAGATTGATACAGTCAATCATTTCAAACTGTAGAGCAACTCCCACTACAACAAGAAGGTAAGTGCCCTTAATAATTTTATGTGCATTCTCATGAAATTCGATCTTGTAGTATGGATGCTTTTGTCAGATGAATGCACACCAAATTGTAGGGTCTACTAGTACTTTCATATTATTTCTTATCGCCCTTGATTATTTTCTTATTTTGATAGGGAGAATACTCCTTAGCCACACTACCTATTTGGGATGAGAAAGTTCATAACTATTAATACAAAGTATAATTGATATATGAGGATTAAAGGGTTGCTTTAATATCAACATAGAGCCCAGTGATTTGGGTGATCATTTGGTTCAGATTTGTGCGTTTGGTGTATGTTAGAAGAGGGCTGGAGAATAGGGCTGCTGTTCTTTTATCTTTATGGAATGGCTAATTTCATTTCTTGGCTATAGTAGCATATATATAGAGGGTACAAGTCAAATACAACTTTTACTTCTGCAGCTAACTAGCATAAGACAAGCCAAAATTGAATACAACTTGCTGTTGTAGTGCCAGCTGTAATTACTCCTAAATCAAACCCAATTTGACTACTACTACCTAAACTTACTAAAGAAGCTAAGCTACTAGGGTGGCTGTTGTGCTGTCATATAGCAGCCATACAAGCTGCTGATTTAGCAGATGGTGCTAGAACATTCCGATTTTGTTGCATAGCTCTTGAAATATTATCCTTCCCAATGGTTTGGTCAGGATATCAGCCAATTGATCTTTAGTGCTGTGTTCACCCTTACCCTGCCTTATTCAACATAGTCCCTAATGAAGTGGTACCTTTTGTCGATATGTTTGCTGCGCTCATGGAAGACAAGATTTTTGCTCAATTCAATGGTTGCTTTGTTGTCCATCTTCAGCTCGAATGGATCAGCTACTCTACCCAGCAGTTCTCCAAGCAGTCTTGCAAGCCAAATTCTTTAGCAAGCGGCAGAGGCAGCAGCAATATACTCTACCTCACATGAGAGTGCCACAACTCATTGTTTCAGCGAGTACTAGCTGATTGAGCAACCACCGAGGAAGAAGATGCATCTGCTGGTGCTCTTTCATGTGTTGATGTCGCCTGCCATGTCGTTGTCAATGTAGCCGAAAAGCTTGGCGCCTTCTCTTCCTCCCTTCTCGTAGTATAGCCTGTAGGACAAAGTGCCTACAAGGTAACGAAGAATTCATTTGACTGCAGCAAAGTGCTCTATCGTTGGGGCCTCCATTAGGCGACTCACGTACCTGACAGCAATGTTAATGTCGGGCCGTGTGCGTGAGGTAGCTCAGGCTTTTGACAATGCTTTTGTAGAGTGTTGCATTGCCACAGGCGTCGAGTCACCTTGCTCAGCTTTAATCGTGGTTCCATGGGCTCCATGCAAGGGTTGTACTTGCATTCCAGCAGTGGTGAGGATCTTGGCAGCGTAGGCGGATTGGAAGAGAGAAAATTCTCCATTCCCCTGCTTCACTTCAATCCCATTGTAGAAGGAGAGCAACCCAAGGTCACTCATCTTGAACTTCACCTTCCTCTCCACCATGAACTTCTCGATCTCTTTTGAATTGCCAGCAATGATGATGAGATTATTGACATAGACTCCTACTAGGATGACCGTTGCCGCGGGTATATACGTCATGCTCAAAGGTGCATCGCTTGAAGCCGAGCTCAAGCAAACTAGAGTCCAGCTTAATGTTTCATGCACGAGGCGCTTGGTGCAACCCATAGAGCGCTTTGTCAAGCTGATAGACAAGGTGTTCCTTTCCTTTGACGGTGAAGATGGGTGGCTTCTCGACATAGACTTCCTCCTTGAGATCACCGTTGAGGAAGGTTGACTTGATATCAAGGTGTTGAAGCTTCCAGTCGGCTTGCGCCGTGATGGCGATCATGAGCCTCACAGACTCAAGTCAAGCCACCAGTGCAAAGACTTTGTCGAAGTCGATGCTGGCATGATGGACATAGCCTTTAGCAACAAGGCGGGCTTTGTGGCGAACGATGTTGCCGACGACGTCCTTCTTTAGCTTATAAACCTACCGAAGTTCAATTGGATGTTGTCCAGGTGGGAGCTCAACAAGATGCCATGTCTTGATTTCCTCCACTGCTTGAATTTCTTCTTCCATCGCCCTTTGCCACTTGGCTTTTTCGTGCTTCCACAAATGTGGCCGGCTCGTGCGCGTTCACCATGTGCAGCTCAGCCTCTGCAAGTTCGTGCACGGCCATGCTAGGCAGTGTTGCGTAATTGCCAAGGACATTGTCCACTCGACGGAAATGCATGGGAGTGTTGCCATGTTCTGGATCAAGCTGTTCTTTAGCATTGGAGGGTTGTGTTGTGAAACTCGACCGTCGGTGCTGGAGCCGGAGTAGGTGGCGGTGCTGCGGCTTGAGGCGATAAAGCCGGTGGCGTGCTGAGACTGGATTGGCACCCCCATGATCTGGAATCGGTGGCGACGGGGTATTGTACACCTAAGGTTGATGACTCGATGACAAAGTCCTTGGTGCGCTTCACATCATTGCCTTCTTTGCTCCAATCCCATCCATGTTTTTTCATCGAACACAACATAACGTGTGATGTGGACATGTCGTGACACAGGGTCAAACTCCATATACACCTTGGTGCCTGCCTCATAGCCGATGAAGATGCCGGGGATGCTACGGTCTTCAAGCTTGTACTGGTTCGGCTTCATCTTCTTCATGAATGCCATGCAATCGAACACGTGGAAGTAGCTTACTGCTGACTTCTTACTGTACCAAGCCTCATATGGTGTCTTGTCATCAAGAGCTTTGGTAGGTGTTCTGTTGAGCAAAAAAGATAGCCGTTGTGACCGCTTCTCCCCAGAACTTTGCTGCCATATCGCGCTGCTTGAGCAAGCTACACACTGTCGCCACAATTGTCCGATTGCGCCACTCCACAAAGCCGTTCTATGGCGGCGAATATGGCATTGAGTGGTGGTGTTGAATGCCTGTGGATGCGCAGTAGTCTCTAAACTCAACAGAGGCGAACTCACCGCCGTAGTCCGTGCGCAGGATCTATGGCTTGTGGCCACTTTCCAGTTCTGCTGCGGCCTCGAACTTCATGGTCGTTGTCATTGCGTCACTCTTGGCCACCAGCAGTACCATCCACATGTAGCGGCTGTAGTTGTCGACTGGGTTGTCGGAGTGACAGGGCCAGATGTCACTGTGGACGAGGTTGAGGGCATGCTCAGCGCGGAACTTTGCCTGAGACGAGAATGGCGTCCATCGCTGCTTGGTAAGGATACAAGTGTCATAGAATTGGTTCGCATGATCAAGCGTGGGTAGGCCTCAGACCATCTCCTTCGCTAGCAGTTGAAGCACATCGGAGTTGATGTGGCCAACCTCTCATGCCATCTACAAGCAATGTAATCGCGCACCAAGCGGCGAGACAGAGTGGCTGCGCAATGTCGAGGTGCATGACATAGAGTCGATTACAGCTGCGCTCTGTCGCAAAAAAAAAAATTACAGCCGAACCTTTGTGAGCACCTTCCGGTTGTGATCCCAGATGCGCAGCATGCCTTCATTGATCTCCACTGTTGCGCCATTCTTGTCAAGTTGACCCACGGAGATGATGTTGTTCTTTAGCCGATGGATATAGTAGACACCTGTGAAGGCACGATGTTCATTGCTGGCGCTGGAGAAGATGACGGTACCTTGCCCTTCAATGTTCACTAGTGAGCCATAACCGAAGCAGACCATGACGGTGATGCGCTGATCCAGCTTGGAGAAGACATCACGGCAATCGGTCATGTAGTTTGTTGCACCAGTGTCGAGGTTCCATTTATCTCCTTGATGAACATTGTCGACGAGGTTGGCTTGTGTGCAGGGCTCTTCCAAGTGAATCTTGGGAAGGGCAGCAGCACTTTGTTCGGGTTTGGCGGCGTGGTCCTCCACGCGTGGCACCAAGCTTTGCTTTGGTGTGGCGCATACTTCGGCCATGAGCAGCCTAGGACCTTCATCTTCTTCAGCGGCGAGATTGGCTTGTCCTCGCCGTGGCTTGCGGCAATCTTTGATCCAGTGGCCAAATTTTCTACAATTCTGGCATCAATTATTGCAGGAAGAATCTTTGATTGAGTTGCGCGGAGCATCGCGAGATCCTTTGTTTCCGTCGGAGCCACCATGATTCTTTGACCTTCCTGGTGGACGGTGCGATCCGCCGTGACCACCTTGGTCTCCTTGAGATGAAGATGCCAATATGATGCTCCTTCATCCTTGCTTGCCACTGCTCTTTTGTAAGAAGCAGTTTGCCACCGACATGATTCGGTGAAGACGGAGGTGGTGCAGCATTGCGATCATCTACCACCTTCAAGCGCCCAGTGACCTCTTCGATCAAGACTCGATGGTGTCAAGCAATGTCTCAATTGAGAGCGCAATCTGCAAGTACTTGTCGGGGACGGCTTGGAACAGCTTCTCGACAGCCGTCTGCTCGATGATCTCCTCGTCAGAGATGTTAAGGTAGCTCATCATTTTGGAGAGACGAAGTGCAAATTCGTCGACTTGTTCTCCATCACAGAACGAGATCAGTTCCTACTCTCAGCGGAGCCGCTGCAACGTCGACTTCCTTGCGCAATTGGAGCCGACGTGAATCGCCTTGATTGCTTCCCACGCTTCCTTCGCTGTCCTCTTGGTCGCTAGGGAGCAGATCATCTCCTGGGGAACAACAGAGAGGAGAGCATCGACCGCCATGCTGTCATCTTGGTGGTTGACATCTTCAAACTCGATGGCATCTCACAAAACCCGAGCTTTAAGCTTCACACGCATTAAGAGGCTCCAGTCCTCATAGTTGGTGCGGGTGAGTTGAGGATACGGGCGTCCCACTGACTTCCTTCACCACACGCTGATGATGAGTTCAGTTCAGGCCGTCGATGTCCTCGCCTAGTCCTGGAAGGGGAACGGCAGCAGTAGACGTACTGGGCAGCATTTTCTCTTGTCGGAGCTGATGCCATGGATCACAACAGGGCTCTGATACCGAATGTTAGAAGAGAACTTGAGTATAGGGCTGCTGTTTTTGATCTCTATGGAATGACTGATTTGATCCTTGGCTATAATGGCATATATAGAGGTTACAAGACAAATACAACTTGATTGTTGCAGCTAACTAGCATAAGACAAACCAAAATTGAATGCAACTTGCTGCAGCAGGGCCAGCTGTAATTACTCTTAAATCAAACCTAATTTGACTACTACTACCTAGACTTACTTTTTAAGGAAGCTAAGCTACTAGAGTGGCTGCTGTGCTGTCATATAGCAGCCATATAAGCTGCTGATTTAGCAAATGATGCTAGAACACCAATGAAGCTAAGACTCATCTATCAGTGTACCAGCATGAGGCAAAGCCAAGCTCTCAGTGAACACTATGACAATGTCCTATCTGTGTGAATAACACGATATCAAAGAAGATAGCATCACACACATCTTCGCCACCCTCATCAAACTTGAGTAATTTGTGCCTTCACCACTAAATTATCATAATATTATGGGGTCGAGATCTTCCAAGTTAGCTATGGATAAAGGAAAAACTTGAACAATAAATTATGTAGCATTTTCTGAAGGAGAGTTATTCCTTATGATGACTCAACTGCAAGTTGAAGTGATAGAATTTGTGCCTTCACAACATATAACCTCCGCAATGTTCAATCTAAATGTGAGCTTCGCTAGTGGTGTTGGGAGGTGTTCCCTTTCCCTCAAAAACAGATATGTGCCAGGAACCAAGCTCAATCAGACGGTTTCATGGATCAAAATGCCATGTTCCAGTTTGGTTCTCTGGTCTTCATCGTCGATCAAGCTGGTAGTCTGGCTCACATGCTAGTTCACTTTGAGGAAAAAGTTTCTCAAATCTTTTTTGCTTTCCCAACTGTATCAAGGGCTTCGGGCTCTCCTTCGAGACCCCGTCATAAAATAGGTTCCATAGTGAACCTCTTCATCTTCTTTAGGGTTGTGGAGATGTTCATCATCATCCTCAGACTCCTGTGGTGAGAGTCACAAACTCTTAGGGGAGCTTGTCCTCGTACTCCCGTACATCTTGGGGGAAGCTCGCCAACCTCATGCGTTGCCTTCAGAGTTGCTGTCAACACTGTCTTGTTCTTCGAGGGGCTGATCATCTACATTTTGGAGTCCAGTGAAAGAGAGCCTTGCTTTCAATTTGTCGCTTAACTTTGATTTGCCACATGATCCTCAACACTTTCTTAATATTTTGATCACAAGTTGGCATTATATTTGAATTTGCACAACTCACCACATGATCCTCAACACTTGCCACGTTTGATGTGGCCACCATCTTCCCTTTCTTAATATTTTTAAGAAGGTTAGCATGTATAGTTCTATCAACAATCATTTTCTGCATGATATTCTTCACCGCAAAACAATCTTAGAGTGTATGGCCAAGATACAATGGTTGCGGCAGAAATTTATTTCCTAGAACTTTGCAGCCTTTTCAGATCTTTTTGGTTTTAGAAACTCAATAAGATTTAGCTTCGGTAATCCCATGAAAAGATTCTCTACTTCCTCAGCTGGGAATGAATATTCTCTACTTTGTCGCTCACTACGAGTTGGCCTCCTAAGAGCTTGTGCATTTATATTTTCTTGAACTCTCATAAGGATATTTCTTGGACATAGTTGCGGTGGTAAGACCGTTCTTTTCATTGCATGTGTTGATTTTGGGTCAGTGGACGACATATCACGTTGGCCACTTTTCTCCATGGGCTTTCCAAATAATCTTGGTGTTCTTGTGATAGGTTGCAGTTCTCAATATCTGTGGCTTTTGAGGCCACCTCTTCAAAATTGATTAGTCATACAATTTGAAGATATGTAGCCATATCGGTGCTCAAATTGTTCATGCACATATGCACCGCTTCCAGTTCAGTGATTGGCTATGGGCAATGCAGACTTAGATTTCTCCACCTACTAATAAAATCAACAGTTTTTTAGTTATATCTCTGGAGAGTTGCGGTAATTCCATAATTCCAACCATCCGTTGAGTGCTATAATAGCTATCATGGAAAGCATCTTGTACTTGCTCCCAAGTTCAAATAGAACTAGGTGCCAATTAGGAAGTAAATACAGGACCCGACAATAGAGCTCCATAATGTGGTGTGTCGTGAAAAGCCGTTAGGAAGTGGGCCACATGTTCATGAAGACCATTATTTGGGAATGGCACCATGTTGATCTTCAGTAGGTAAGTCCTCGGACGTATGGAATAGTGTGTTTGCATATATTGAGTTTTCACACTCTTGGCAATCATTCCTTCAATCGCCTCAAAGCTAATTGGAGATGATGGTGCTTGATGGTTATTTTGGCTCATAGCAGCGCTCCTTTCATTTTCTTGTCTCAAATTATTGGCTGCCATTTGTTGCTGAAGTGCAACCAACTTGTATTATTTTTATTGAAGGGCCACTGTCTGTTGATGTAGTGCGGATAGGTCATCTTTTTTTTGTCGAAATAAAGTTGTTAGATGAGTCATTTTCTCATCAGCAGATCAACCATCATTTCTGGCCATTACTTCTATGCGACGGTTCACCCTCTACATGGTATGAACGGCTCGAGCTTGTAGTATCCAAGACTCATTTTGAATACAAGTTAAATCACTATACATGGGGTTATAAGACCCTACATACATTGAATCATTACCCGAGTTTGTTTGACTATTGGGATATAGGACGACAATCTACATTATTTTTTCGAGGTTTATTTCTCTTAAAATGTGTTGAAAAGGAAGATATCTCTCTTGAGTTGTCACCCCTTCTAGTGATCCCCACGGGCATGGATGTGGACACCTCATAACTTTCATGAGATCTTTTTCTCTGTTGTCCATGGAGCGAAGCTTGATGTAGCACGCTTTGCTATTGCCACTAATTCATCTTCTTAGCAACTTGGTGAGAGAATATTTGACCCTTCTATTCAGCTCGCCTTGCATGAATATTTGCAGGTTGCTTAGCACACTTTTCATGCCTAGGATTTTTCTTCACAAATTCTTGATATTCTAGCCACTTGGACATAGTTTCAACACGCTTCCTCATCTCTCCGTCGATGCTATAATCTGATGCAGACACTCCAGGAAGCAAATGAATTTGACAAATAGTTCTTTCCTAAGAAGCTTGAAGAGCTCGATAAGCTGCACTTTGGAACTTACGACTGTTCTTTTTGTATGTCATAATAGTGTCAACGATGAAATCCCTATTTGAATTCACCGTGATAGGATCATCAACTGCCGCTAGGAAATCTGCCAATGTTCGACGAACATTGTGTTGACACCTTTAGCGACGCTTAATATCATCACAATGTTATTGGTTGCTAAGAGTTGCTAAAGGCATCTACACAATGTTTGCTGAATATTGGCAGATTTCCTAGCGACAGTAGATGATCCTATCATGGTGAAGTCAAATGGGAATTTCATCGTTGACACCATTATGGAACATGAAAAGAATAGTTGTAAGTCTTGGCGAACTCTTCAAGCTTCTTTGGAGAAAAGGATTTGTCAAGATTTGAATTCATTGGCTCCCTGCAGTATCTGCATCAGATGATAGCATTGACGGAGAGATGATGATGTGTGTTGAAACTATGTCCAAATGGCTAGAACATCAAAAATTTGTGAAGAAAGATCCTAGGCATGAAAAAGGTGCTAAGCAAGTTGCAAATACTCGTGCAAAGAAAGCTGAATAGAAGGGTCCAATATTCTCTTACCAAGTTGCCAAGCAGATGAATTAGTGAAAAGTGTGCTACATCAAGCTTCTCTACATGGACAATAGAGAAAAAGACCTCACAAAAATCATATGAGGTGTTCACATCTATGAACGTGGGGATCACCAGAAGGGAATTCAAGTGAGATATCTTCCTCTTTCAGCACATTTTAAGAGAAATAAACATAAAAAAGATGTAGATTACCGGCCTATATTCCGTAGTCAAACAAACTCGGGCAATTCAATGTACATAGGATCTTATAACCCCATGTATAATGATTTAACTTGTATTGAAAATGAGTCTTAGATACTGTAGGCTTGATCGGTCCATACCATATAGAGGGTGAACCAAGCCACATAGAAGTAATGGCCACAAATGATGGTCAATCTGTTGATGAGGAAATGACTCATCTAACAACTTTACTTTGGCAAAAAAAGATGATCTAGCCGCACTACATCAACAAACAACGACCCTTCAACAAAAATAAGATATGTTGGTTGCACTTCAACAACAAATGGCAGCCAATAATTTGAAACAAGAAAATGAAAGAGCGCTACTATGAGCCAAAATAGCCATCAAGCACCATTCTCCCAATGTCATGCGACGAGAGTTTTGGCTTTGCTTCATGCTTTGGTAGGTTGGAACTTGAAGGCTTGGAGGAGCAAGGATGAATTGCACTTGAGGTAGATGCCTTGTGCACATTATTAGAGTGCATTTTGCAGCTTTAGACACAACAAGAGTGAAGCCTTGTTCAAGCTTGGAGTTGGCTTCTTTTTCATGAGCCAACACCACTGGCGATGCGGCTGTGGAGCGAAGCGACTCAACCCATGGGAACATTGATCCAAAGAGAACCCACACGGATGGTGATGAATGTCTTACACGTCTTGCCATGCTTTTCTTCATATAAAAAAACCATATGTGAGTTTTCTTGCAAGACTACATGCATGTCATATTTTTTTTACTTTGACATTTAGATCAAACACATGTTGCGATCATGTTGAAACTCAAAGATGATGGGAGAAGTTGGTCCCACCGGGTGTGTTAGAATCTAATGGTGAGGAAATGGTCGTAGGCAATGTGCCTCCTTGTAAAAGGAAACAAGTTTGAATCTGATTTGAATTTGGGACATGAAAGAAAATAAATTTCATATATTGCGAGTTCATACTTCTATAATTTTTAGAGACAATAGTGTTTCGACCATAGATGTGAAGTCAAATTGTGATTCAACCATTGATTTTCAGATTTTGTGATTAAGCCATAACTTTAGATAACCTCAATTGTAATACAAGTCTGTTAAGTGACTCAAATGAGCGTTAACTTTTAGTTTGAAAAGACAAAATTATTCTTTGTGATTGTATCATGATTTTGGTAATTTTATAGTATTTATTACAAGAATTCAAATCTAAATTTAAAATTTTGAATTGTGGTCAAAATTCAAAATGCGGAAAATTAAATCTTCAAAGAGAAAACCTTGATTACGAGTTCCAACATAATAAAAAAGAAAGTTAAATATGTTTGCAGCATATGACTATTATAAACTGTAAAGTTAAATGGTCGTGGTAGATGAACTTGCCTGTGAACATTTTTTTAATCTTGGTTCAACCGACATGCATGTGGATTCCGAAAAATTTGCTGCCGGTGCTTTATGTGCGCTAATACTCTCGCAGGCTAATGTTGTTGCATGATGCCTATATGCATATGTACAGGATATAACAGAAACCGCAATTTGTTATAACCTCCAATGATTATAGCACTGAAGGTGTCGCGTTTTCTATGCAAACTATCTGAATAATGCTTTCTCCTTTTGGACTTAAACGACAGATATTTGGGCGCACATGCATGGCTGTGCAAAGCAGAGATTATTGTTTGTTAATCTCATAATTGGCAGCACGTACATTGTATGCTCAACATAATAAAATGATGATGTGTATGCGACTGTTGCCGGATGAAGCTTTCCAATCTCCACTAAAGTCAAACATGTGAATATCCAGGCAAGTTGCTTCAATTGTGGCAACTGTCTATCATGCATATGCTTAGCCATGCAAATGTTTATGATCCAAATGTATGATCCAAATGCAGGTCAATTTCACCAATTTTTTCTTTGATAGTACTTACAGCAAAGACATAGAAAGAACCCTGCGCAAGCAAGCTGAAAACATGGGCTTTCGGGCGACCTTTGCATGTCGGTCACCATTATTTTGATACGATGTTTCCATTCACTATTAGGATGGTGTCATCCGCTATTATGATAATCTTTTCATCTCATTGTAGTTTGTACTCGATGGACCAACGACGCATGAGGTCTTGTGCCTCACTGTGGTTTGTACCCGTTGGCCAAACCGACAAATGAGGTTTTGATTTCTATCCGTGACATGTTAGGGGCAGACAAAACGCATGGATGGTCTGAACCCGAAACCGGCCGGAGTCGAAGGAAAGCAGGCCATCCGTTTAAGGATGATAAGCGAGCTCATCTGATGCTGAACACCAGCTAAGGGTTTCTTAAAAACTGGTTTACATACATAATATCTATAAATTGATTTATGATAAAGAAACTAGATGGTGGTGTTTGGAAGCTAAGAGCATCTTCAATGATTCCCTAAAGTAAATCTCTAAATAAAAATATAGGAAGTTATTGAAAAAATACCTCTCCAACAATTCTCTAAATCAAGTTCCTAAACATACTTAGTTCCTAAATGGAGTGTTTCATTCCCCAAGTTTAGGGACCTCGGCGGAACTCCCGAAATGCTGAAATCCGATGGTTCCCAAGTCAAAATCATACTAGCTCCCATCTCTGTTATCATAGTTTTTTTTGCTTTGCCAACCATTCATGTACAGGCAAGATCATAGCTAATGTACAGTAGTACATGTGAACGATGAAAAATGTTGTTGCCAAAAAGTGAAATGATCGAACGTTATAAGACGTCATCAGTATGGCCAAGGGAAAAAAAATACAAGCCAAGAACACCTCAGTTCCTCAGCCTACTTTTGTTTTTATTAGTGAGCGTGAGCATTGACTAGTTTGATCTGGATGACAAGCAGAGCGCGAGTCTACTGTACAATGGAATTAGTTCGACGGGATTCGCAAATGATGCACACCGATGATGTGACTATAATGAAAATCATTTTAAGAACTATTATTGGGAGTTGTTGGAGGAGGTCAATTATTTTATTCCCAATATCTTTTGAGAACTTTTTAAATCTAGCTTTAGGGAGTAAATATTATAAGGAAACTATTGGAGATGCTCTAAGCTGTTTCTTGTTTTTTCTTATCTAATTGCATCTTTGCCCATACATTTATTTTAAATAGGATAAAGTCCAATTTACTCCTCTCAAGTATAGTCAAAGTTCAAATAACCCCCCATATATATATACTTTTATTACACGGTTCATATTATGATTCTAGTTCTGGACAAATAACATGCTGTCATACAAACAAATCTAGAAAACACTAAATTCTATGCTTTCTGAAATTTATGTGGAATTCTGTCTTTTTGTGTCATTACTGATTAGTTCTAAATTTACATTCAATTTGTGTAAGATGTCATGGAGATGCATTGCACTCACTAAATTCTTGATCTTTCTTTCTTTCCATTTTGCTCAGAGTGTTTTTCACTCACAAAATTATCCTCTTCATGATCTGATCAAATGAGTTAGAACAATTGCAGCCAGGCATTGTAGGATATTGTTTCCATCATTTTTTTTGAAACTTCTGGCAAAAGCACATTACACTGAGGCATCTTCAGAAAACTGCAGTTTTGCGTCCAATTTGTGGTGGTTGCGTTGTCTCCGGTTGCACAAAGGCAATGATCGTTGGCTAAATTCATTCTTGTGTGCTGCATAAATTCATTGGCATTCCTTCTTGTGTGCTGCATAAATTCATTGGCTGTTTTTTTAAGTTAGCCACATGTCGGGCATTGCCATATTGGCATGAATTTCAATGCAGAGATTTTTGAGTCCCCTGGGGACTGCAAGACACCTAGATGGCCCTATACAAAAAGCGTCGGTGGTATGATGGCGGTGAAAAAGAAGTCTATCACAGTTAACGTCATTACATTAGTCGGCAGTGTTGCTGCAGATGGATTAACTATTGTGTTGATGCTATGCGTTGGACATCCTAGTCGTCTTGTGATGGGAATTTGTTTATATAATTTCCAGGGTCTATGTTTCGATTGACTTGTGACAAAGTTGCCCATGATATTATTTTGGTACAATCGGTATGGTAAAATGATTAGCTTTACTCCTTCCATTCTCAAACTGATTTTAGGGCAATCAATCTAGTTTAAAATTAAAATTAAATCATCTTCCAAACGTACTAACGATAATGGTATGAGGATGGAAGGAATCAGAAGTGATAAGCCTACAGATGCAACGTCATGATCTGCAACTATGGCATGAATAGATCGTGATTAGGGAGCTATGAAATGTGTAGAAATTCTGATTGTTGTAATATCTTTCCCTGATATCCTGAGATTTGTTGTGAATCAAGGGTTGGCACCGGAACGTCCATGCACTCTATCCTTCTCACAAGGATATCGCTCGGTTACATATGTAAACTAAAACCAGAGTTAATGCAAATTGCAAATTTGTTTTAAGTTGATACGAGTACTTCACCACCGTTTAGGAATGTTTTACGGTAAATGTCATGTCGCGGTCGTCCTCATTCAGATGATGGATTAGGACATGGACGGCGGCCACTGATGTGAGCAGTGGCGGAGCCAAGATGATTTTGCGCCTGGGGCTAATACGTGGACAGGTGCTAAAACCAGAAAAATTGGATGAAACTTAAGTATATTTAGCTGATTTTTACCTATTTTTAACAGACAAAATAGATATAGGACCGGTGCTGCAGCACCGGTCCTGTCTCCGCCCATGGATGTGACTACTGCTTTATCATGAAGTGCATAAAGCATTCTTTGGAGGCTACGAAATTCTGTAACGCTGCAGAATTTTGAAAGATGCACAGAAAGAAGTGAAAAGAACCAAGATGAATCTCTGTTGTTGAGCAGAAAACTGAAGAGAGATCGCGTGCGGTCTACAATTAAGGGGGTAAAAATAGGGTGAAAAAAATAAATTAAAAATTGTGAGAGCCGATCGAATTAGAATCGAGTCAAATTTTCATTCATTTTTAAACTGAAATTTGATAAAAGCCAAGTTAAGTTTGTGAAAGAACCTATGAGCTGAACCTTTTTTTCATTCCTACCTACAATCAATACCGGCGCCGAAAAGTCGAGAAAAGACCGTTCTTGATCGATCGATGCAAGGACGCAGAAACAGAGGAGTTTTTTTTTCCTCATACGCTAGAGGGCAAGATCATCTCGCTTTATTTATTCATACATAATAGTATATGATAAAGGCACATAGAAGTATATTTTGTACAAAAAGAATGTCACGAGCAAACGTCAAACTACCATCTATCCCATCTCGCATCTCACACAACCTACTGCCGAAACATCTCTGGAAGTGGAACCGGAAGGCCCGCAGAAGTGCATTTAGTTCACGAGGGACGCCGCGAGCAGGGACACCAGCGCGGAGCACGCAACGGCCAGCACCGCGGAAGCCGGCCCAGCCGCCGCCCCGGCGTCCGGTGACGGTGCAGGCGCTGACGATGGCGCCGTGAAATCCTGCGCCGACGCGGAGGAAGCGAAGAGGAAGACGGCCAGCACGGCGACGAGCACAGCGCCGCGGGAAGCCATCCTGGCCTTTCTTCTTCTTCTTCCTGGAGGACCTGCGAGGCACGCGGAGGCTATAGAAGTAAGCAAGGGCCAAGGGGCGGGTGTGCTCTGCTCTGCTTTGCGTTGCTTGTGGGCTACTCTGTTCGAGCGTTGCGATGCGATGGGGTGGAGTGGTGGTGTGTGCTGGGTTTATATAGGTGTCGCAGAACGGCGGAAGCGTGACCCCGTGACAGGCTGCGCCCTCCGGTTCGGCGGTCACGGTCGTGGGTTTTCCCCGCGTTGCGTCCCGCGGGGTGCAAGGGTCTCCGTGGGTGCAAGAGTCCCGTGGGTAATTTCCGCGTGGCGGCGCGCACACGGTTTTCTGGCGCGCGCCTCGCCGTGTCGGTTTGGTTTGAGTGGATGGGACGCGTCCGCTGTTGGCCTGACCCCAGCAGCCGCGTCGTGTCTTGCTCGGGGAAGCTTCCCCTTTTTTGCGTGTGGTGCTGGCGAGTTTATGTGTGCTTAACCGCACTCACTAAGCTTTGCTTTGTTTACAAAAGCCATGATAGCGAAAGTCCAAACAAGGTGAATGCAACGGGGAAGAAAAGGGGGTTTCTCGAACAAAAAGGAAGAAAAGGGGTGCGCACTAACTTATCGTCAAAGGTAAGAGGTATTATCATGCGATCCGTGAAAGATACCTTCGTGGAGAGCAGAGGACCCTGAAAATTTCTTGCTAATGGAGTCGTACTACTTTGTGCTTTACTAATCCAAGTGCGGTAATCACAAGCCCCACTGACAAAGTTTTAGTACTTTTTTTTTTATTTTGGAAGGGCGTGTGGTGGTTAAAGATGTACTAACACCCTCGCTATGCGCAACCTTTTGTCATCGTCGATGTAATGTTCATGAAAAATAATTGATATTGTTGTTGTTGACTTTAAAGAGATAATTCATCGACCACATGATCCCTATGATCCCTCGGCGAAGCGAAGATTAATAGTAACTCAAGCTTGATAAAATATAATACAAACGGTTATTTAAGTCTATAAAACAAAGGATTTTAAAAGCGTGAAAATGATCACCTTATTTGAAAGACTACCAGGATCTTGTATCTAAGCATAAGATGACATCGAGCACATACACGACTTATATGGGATAGCTGTTTGCAAAAATCAACGCTAGAAATGGATACTTACTTTCAGGTTTTAACAGTAAATTAAGTATCAAAATTTAAATTTAGTTTGCATTATCAACTATCACAATCATAGTTGTTAAGTAAATTCTGATAAACAACTCAAATATCTCATATTTACATCCATCTTCATTCTTTTACTTTTTACTACGATGCGACAGAGCGAGACAAGTGGTACTCGTTATTGTGAGGGGCAGCGATTCGAATCGATTTACATCCAGCTGGAGAAACCTGATTACATGACATGTACGCGCTTTTTATAAGCCGCACATGACAACCTTTCACGCCAATGATATATAGCGCCGGTCCGATGCTCATCTCTCCCAAGCAGTGGTCCTCTATGCAATAACTACATCGAATCTATTTATGGTTAGCTCTAAATCTCTCCTCTTTATCATCTCTAGAAGAGAGGTTCGGTTACGACCAGTCACTACGCACATTGAGCTACATCAGTTTTTTGAGGCTCATAGATCAGTCTGTAATCATTACTATTCAAATTTACTCGATAAGGCTGACAACGAACGGTCTTTAATCGACACAAACAGAGCTACAACATATTGGCCATGTATCCGCAATGGACGCATGTCATGTTACCACCTACTTCTCTGCCCGATTTCTATTTTATTCTATGTGACCAAGGTAATCCATTGTATCCTAACCTATAGCTCACGAGTGAAGATTTATCCACTCGACTTCTACTTAAAAAAAACTATTAGTTTAGCTCTATATCGAGTTACATGTACCAAAATATTAATCCAAGGTAGAATTCTATAAATAAAACTACGGTTTCAATCAATTCCTATCACCTAATACACATTACATACTAACCATTTAGAGTGATAAAATTAAAATAATTTGAAAACAGGATAAAGCACCGGGGAAAGCCCTGGGCTTTGATCAAAGTTAGACTCCTTAGCTACAAAATCGACGTCGATCGAGGTTTTTTGAACCTTCTGATTATACTCCCCGATCTCCTTCTTAATTTTCCTGCATCCTATATCAAATGATATGAATACAATGAGAATAATGCCCTTTTATATTTTTATAAATAAAATTTTTTTTGGGTAACAATACATGAATTTGGAAAGCAAAGTAATTAAATATGATTATAAACTCTTTTAATATGGTTTTTGAAGACATAAAACTAATTTTAAAGCTTTCATAATATAAAGGAAATTATTTTTGAATTTTCCAAAATTTTATAGAATTTATTGAAAAACAAATAGATTTATAATGATTTAAATACTAGATACAAGGAATAAATTATTTATAAAATTATATTTACTTAAATAAATTATAATATTTTACCAAACCAGTAAAGATTAAATAAATGAATGGAAAGTAAATTTTATAATATTTTTATATGCTGATAAAGAATAATAATGCATTTCTTATTTATTATGTGATCTTAATTAATTAAATTATTTTAATGCCTAAAATAAAAAGTAGTTAGCTCCAGAATATTGTTATAGTTGAGAGAAACCTAGCAAAATTTACCTCATAATGTTTTGAGCTAAAATAAATTTTCTATGAATTTTACAGGATGAAATAAATGTTTTCTGCGATACAAAAGTCCAGCTGCTAGGAATGTGGCCACACTGTGGTTCACACGGCTGCCACAAAGGATCCCGTGTAGCCACACAGAATCTGGCCATGCCTTAGCCAGCTTTTTATTAAAAAAACGTGTTCAAATGTGTAAAATTTGAAGCTGTGATCCAAATAACTCTAATGATAAATCAAATTCTAAAAAAATATATGGTATTTATTAAATTTTTTTGAATAAAACAAGTAGTCAAAGTTAATATTTAAAGTCAACAGCCACATTAATTCAAAAGTGGAGCGAGTACTCCCTGCGTCTTATTTTTTTTTTGGCGTTTTGGACAATAGCACGGTTTCTAAAATATAACTTTAATTTTTATTTTTTTCATAAGTTTTAAATTAAAAATGACATATGTATATTTTTATAAATTTTTTTTTTAAAACAAATCTATTAATATAATTTTCGTATTTTTATATTCTCAATGTTTGACTCAAAACATATCTAAAAGGCAAAGAATAATGTTACTAGAGGGAGTAGGTATTTGCTTACAGATGGTACACCGTTAATAAGGAACAAATGGTTCAGTATAAACTAGGAGCAAAATAAGAAGTATTACTCGTACCATTTTGGCACTTCCGCACTAATGGCTTGGTCAAAACAGTTCGGTACGCATGAAATTGTTTCCACGGTGTTTCGGTACGCAACGTCGCAAGAAGTTGTTTCCACCGTGACCAACTCGGTCGAGAAGCAATGCAGGAGTTTACCCGGATTAGCCACGTCAATGCCACAGGCCGTGTGGCGGGGGGCTCCGGCGCTACTCTCGCCGATAAACGCGACAACTGCCTGCGTCCAGCCCATCCCATCCCCGGGTGTCGTCCCGCGCGTCGTGGCCCGTTTGTTTGCACTAGGGATTGTGAGATTCCGCTTCTACAATCGCTACTGAAAACGAAACGATTCGATTTTATCCATCGATTCTCGCAATCGCAGCCAGCTATTTGTTGAATCTCGGAATCGACCGATTTTGTCTAACCACCGTAGTATCTTTGAATTTAATTTTGAATGGTTAATCTTTAAAAATTCAAAAATTCAAAAAAGCTCTCTCAAATTGTTTCGTTAGTTTCATTTCGTTGAGCTTTTCATGTATGTACCCTCCGAGTTTTGAGTTTGAAATGTTTAGTATCATAATTTAAACTTAAATTTAATTTTGAACGGTTAACCTTCGGCAATTCAAAGAAGTTCTTTCAAGATTCCAAAATTTTCTAAAGTTACTCTGTTAGTTTCGTCTTGTCGAACTCTTCGTGTAGGTACTCTCCGAGTTACACTGAGTTTTGAGTTTGGAACATTTAGTTCCGTAATTTGAACTCGAATTTAATTTTGAATGGTTAATCTTCGAGAATTCAAGGAAGTTCTCTCAAATTTTCAAAATTTTACAAAATTATTTTGTTAGTTTTGTTTCATCGAGGTCTTCATGTAGGTGCACTTTGAGTTCCATCAAATTCTGAGTTTGGAATATTTAGCCTCATAATTTGAAATTGAATTTAATTATTTAAATTCAAATTTGCCGTTTAATTAGTTTCTCACCTTTTTCGCAAATTTATTTATGTGCTATCAAATTTGAATTAATCATATATGAAAAAAAATATTACTACCTCCGTCTCTTTTTAATTGTCATTTTGAGTGTGGATATGAAAATTAAGAAGGGTGAAAAAGATGAAATTTGCTGAAAATAAAGAGAAAAGATATAAAAATAAAAATATATTAAGAAAAAAAATTTATTGAGAAGTGAGAATGGCAAGTAAAGTAATTGAAGACGGAAAAAAGTAACATCGCAGCAAACACTTAAGGATTTTCAGACTTTTACTTAGTGGAACAGTACTAATGCAATCCAGACAAACAAACATGCATCAACTTTTGTCATCGCCGATGTAATGTTCATGAAAAATAATTACAAGCTTGTGTGGTTGCAACAAAGATAAAAATTATTCCTTCTGTTCTTAAATTGATGTTGTTGTTGACCTTAAAGAGATAATTCATCGACCACAGAATCTTATCGGGTGTTACTCAGCGAAGCGAAGACCAACAGTAACTCAAGCATAATAAAATATAATATAAACGATTATTTAAGTTTATAAAACAAAGGATTTTAAAAACGCGAAAACGATCACCTTATTTGAAAGACTACCAGGATCTTCTAAGATACTAAGCATAAGATGACATCGAACCCATACGATGCATTTTCTAGCAGCGCACAACAGCTCAGCGCGGCGAGTAGGGCTCCCAACGGATATTGCTACCTCGAAGGTCGCTCATGTCAGTTGGTTAGGAGAAGGGAGAGAGAGAACCTGCAAACAAAAATAATAAAGAGCTACGTCCTGAGCATTCAAATACTCAGCAAGTCTTATCCGTCAACATAGCCAACTACAGCTGACTTCAAAAGATATGATAAGGCTGACTCACATAGGATAGCTATTTGTAAAAACCAACGCTAGAAATGGATCCTTACTTTCAGATTTTAGCAATAAATTAAGTCTGAAAATTTAAATTTAGTTTGCATTATCAACTACCACAATCATGGTTATCAAGTAAATTCTGATAAACAACTCCAACATCTCATATTTACTTTCATCTTCATTCTTTTACTTTTTACTACGATGCGACACAGCGAGACAAGTGGTACTCGTTATTGTGAGAGGCAGCGATTCGAATCGATTTACATCCAGCTAGAAAAAACTGATTACACGACATGTACGCACTTCCTATAAGCCGCACATGACAACCTTTCACGTTAATAATACATAGCGCCGATCCGATGCTCATCTCTCCTGAGCAGTGATCCTCCATGCCATAACCACACCAAGTCTATCCATGGTTAGTCTCAAAGCTCTCTCCTTTATCATCTCTAGAAGAGAAGTTCAGTTACGACCAGTCACTACCTACATTGGGCTACATTAGTTTTCTGAGACCCATAGATCTAATCTGTAATCAGTACTATTTAAACTTACTTAATAGGATCGATAATGAACGATACTTAATCGACACAGACAGAGCTACAACATATTGGCCATGCATCCGCAGTGGACGCATGCCATGTTACCACCTACTTCTCTGCCCGGTCTCTATTTTATTCCATGTGACTAAGGTAATCCATTGTATCCCAACCTATAGCTCACGAGTGAAGACTTATCCACTCGACTTCTATCGTAAAAAAAAACTATTAGCTTAGCTCTATATTAAGTTATCTGTACCAAAATATTAACCCAAGGTAGAATTCTATAAATGTAACTATGGTTTCAATCAATTCATATCACCTAGTGCGTATTACATACTAACCATCTACAGTGATAAAATTAAAATAATTTAAAAACAGAATAATGCATCGGGGAAAGCCCTGGGCTTTGATCAAATTTAGACTCTTTAGCTATGAAATCGGTGTCGATCGGGGTTTTTTGAACCTTCTGGTGATACTCCCGGATCTCGTCTTTAATTTTCCTAAATCCTATATCAAATGATATACATACAATGAGAATGATGCCCTTTTATATTTTTATAAATAAATTTTTTTAGTAACAATACATGAATTTGGAAAGCAAAGTAATTAAATATGATTATAAACTCTTTTAATATGGTTCTTGAAGACATTAAACTTATTTTAAAGCTCTTCATAATATAAAGGAAATTATTTTCGAATTTTCCAAAATTTTATAGAATTTATTGAAAAACAAATAGATTTATAATGATTTAAATAGTAGATATAAGGAATAAATTATTTATAAAATTATATTTACTAAAATAAATTATAATATTTTGCCAAACCAGTAAAGATTAAATAAATGAACCGAAAGTAAATTTTATAATGCTGATAAAGAATAATAATGCATTTCTTATTTATTATGTGATCTTAATTAATTAAATTATTTTAATGCATAAAATAAAAAGTAGTTAGCTCCAGAATATTGTTATAGTTGAAAGAAACTTAGCAAAATTTACCTCATAATTTTCTGAGCTAAAATAAATTTTTTATGAATTTTACAAGATGAAATGGTTTTTTGAACATTAAAATCAATGCTTTCTGTAATACAAAATTCCAGCCGCCGGGAATGTGGCCACACTGTGGTCCACACGGTTGTCACAAAGGATCCCATGTAGCCACACGGAATTCGGCCGTGCCTCAGCCAGCATTTTATTAGAAAAAACTTGTTTAAATGTGTAAAATTTGAAGCAGTGATCCAAATAACTCTAATGATAAATTAAATTATAACAAAATATATGGTATTTATTGAAATTTTTTGAATAAAATAAATAGTCAAAGTTGATATTTAAAGTCAACGGCGATATCAATTAAAAATGAAAAGAGTACTCTCTAGAATGGCACGGTTTTTAAAATACAACTTTAATTTTTATTTTTTCATAAGTTTTTAATTAAAAGTGATATATGTATATTTTTATAAAAGAAATTTTAAAGACAAATCTATTAATATAATTTTTACATTTTTAAACTTAACGACTTTAAAGTTATTTGTTCCTAATGTTTGACTCAAAACATATCCAAAACATAAAAAATAAGGGAGTAGGTATTTGCTTACAGATGGTACACCATTAACAACGAACAGATGGTACAATATAAACTAGGAGCAAAATAAGAAGTATTACTCGTACCATTTTGGCACTTCCGCACTAATGGCTTGGTCAAAACAGTTCGGCACGCATGAAATTGTTTCCACGGTGTTTCGGTACGCAAGAAGTTGTTTCCACCGTGACCAACTCGGTCGAGAAGCAATGCAGGAGTTTACCCGGATTAGCCACGTCAATGCCACAGGCCGTGTGGCGGGGGGCTCCGGCGCTACTCTCGCCGATAAACGAGACAACTGCCTGCGTCCAGCCCATCCCATCCCCGGGTGTCGTCCCGCGCGTCGTGGCCCGTTTGTTTGCACTAGGGATTGTGAGATTCCGCTTCTACAATCGCTACTGAAAACGAAACGATTCGATTTTATCCATCGATTCTCGCAATCGCAGCCAGCTATTTGTTGAATCTCGGAATCGACCGATTTTGTCTAACCACCGTAGTATCCTTGAATTTAATTTTGAATGGTTAATCTTTAAAAATTCAAAAATTCAAGAAAGCTCTCTTAAATTGTTTCGTTAGTTTCATCTCGTTGAGCTTTTCGTGTATGTACCCTCCGAGTTTTGAGTTTGAAATGTTTAGTATCGTAATTTAAACTTGAATTTAATTTTGAACGGTTAACCTTCGGCAATTCAAAGAAGTTCTTTCAAGATTTCAAAATTTTCTAAAGTTACTCCGTTAGTTTTGTCTTGTCGAACTCTTCGTGTAGGTACTCTCCGAGTTACACTGAGTTTTGAGTTTGAAAAATTTAGTTCCATAATTTGAACTTGAATTTAATTTTAAATGGTTAATCTTCGAGAATTCAAGGAAGTTCTCTCAAATTTTCAAAATTTTACAAAATTATTTCGTTAGTTTCGTTTCATCGAGCTCTTCATGTAGGTGCACTTTGAGTTCCATCAAATTCTGAGTTTGGAATATTTAGCCTCATAATTTGAAATTGAATTTAATTATTTAAAGGCAAATTTGCTGTTTAATTAGTTTCTCACCTTTTTCACAAATTTATTTATGTGCTATCGAATTTGAATTAATCATATATGAAAAAAAATATTAGTACCTCCGTCTCTTTTTAATTGTCATTTTGAGTGTGGACGTGAAAATTAAGAAGGGTGAAAAAGATGAAATTTGCTGAAAATAAAGAGGAAATATATAAAGAGAAAAATATATTAAGAAAAAAAATTTATTGAGAAGTGAAAATGACAAGTAAAGCAATTGAAGACCAAAAAAGTAACATCGCAGCAAACACTAAAGGATTTTCAGACTTTTACTTAGTGGAACAGTACTAATGCAATCCAGCCAAACAAACATGTATCAACTTTTATCCTCACAACTTTTCACAACCTAACTATTCAAAATCTATGGTTCAAAAGCTGCGTATGAGAATACCCAGTGGAAACAAACACGACCAAAGCGCCCCGGCTGTGCTGAGAGAGATCTGGTGCCTCCACGGACACAGATGCTCTCGATTCTTCTGTACTTGCGCTGCGCTTGTATTAGGGACTGTTTGATTGAGTCGCCTAATTATTAGTTTCGGCTAGTCAACTAATTATTTGTTTATTGTTTATTTGGAGGTAGGATTAATTGTTAATCTATCTTCTAATGAAATATCTGTTTTTGACCCTAACTAACTTTTAGTTCAATGTTTGTTTAGATCCATGTTGTGTTACTTTTTGGAAAAATTATAGATATTTTAAACATTTTATAATACCTACAAATTATTAGTCCTTATTAATTCTCTTGAAAAACAATTAGTCCATGAGTGAACTAAAAATTAATCCTTCTAGTAATCCAACTGTTTATAAGAAAATGATTAATTTAGTCGACTGGATTCAAACAAACCTTTAGTACTCGCTTCGTTTTAAAATATTTCTTTTGATTTTAAAATATTAATATCACTGATTTTTAAGAACTTTGATCATTCATCTTATTTAAAAAAATTATGAGAAATATAACATATTTTGTTATAATTTACTTTTATCGTGAGTGATATTTAAAACAATAGGAACAATTTAACATATTTGAATATTTTTAAAATAAATGAATAGTCAAAATTGATGCTAAAAGTCAATAGTGCCAAAATTTTAAATCCAGAGAAAATATAAGTATTTTAGGTTTACTAAAAATTAAACCTTTATTACTTTGATTATTAATAATTATATAATTTTTAAAATATTATTAGTCTCAATGTATGTGCTAATGATGCAGCCTAAGGAAAAGTATTAATTTAAAAAACAATATATTAATATTAAAATAAATTTGTTTTTTAACAACTTTATTAGAATTTCACATATTTGTTCTGGATAGTTGTGTTTTGTTAACTAAGATCGTGTGAGTTCAAGATCTCGAAGATCCGAAAGAGGTTATTCGTTAGATATGTAAATAGTATCCGTGGAGATATTTTATTCGTCATATTTGTAAAAAAAATAAATTTGAATACGTGTTTTTGTGTGAACATTGTCTAATCATCTCTGTTTTAAATATTTTGTTGTGTGTATCTTTAATATTTAAAAAACACATTTTTTCTTTTTCTATATACACATGATAAAATATCTCAAATAGAGATGGTTAGATTACATACATATAAAAAATACAACTAAAATTATCCCTTTTACAAATTTTATGAATAAAATCTCTTCATAGTCACTCTTACAAAATGTAGAGTTAATTGGATTGATGCCCTTATATTTTTTTTATTTTAAAAACAGCCTTTTAACTTATTTATGCCATTATAATTCCGGTGTAATTGGAAATGCCCATATAAATCTATGAAAACGTTGCAGGCCCACCTGCAGTGTGTCGTATTTTTGTATGGACCAAGATGCCCTTATCCACCCCCACGACGAGACCATCTTCTTCCGCCTGTCAAAGGCGACGGGACCGGCGACGAGGATGTCGCGGCGGCGGCGGCCCTGGAGGTGGCCCGCCTGAAGCGGGAGCTGCGCGCCATCGAGGACCAGCCCCGCAGCGTGGCGCTGCCGTCCGATGGGGACCAGCCCCGCAGCGTCCACCGCGCCGCAGTCCGGTGGGGACGCCATCTCAAGGGATCCAGACGCGGTCGCTCTTGGTACGGAGCTTGTCGAGGTAGAGCAGGCGGCGGATCCTGATGCGGCGGAAGGACGCGAAGAGGCAGAGGAAGCCCGCGGCTGCCGCCGCGGAGAGCGAGAGCTGCACGACGCCGGAGAAGGGTCGCCCCGTGTCGCGGAAGACGAGCAGGAAGTGCGCGATGTCGGGGACGAGCACGGCGAGGACGAGGAAGAGCAGCCACGACAGCGAGGCGCCCGCCGGGCCCGAGTGGTCCATGCACACCCCGCGCAGGCACGAGCGGAACCGCTGCAACTCGTCGTCCAGCCGCGTAACGCGCCGATCCAGCGCTCGCCTCCCGCGCTTCAGCGGTGACGGGAGCAGCGGCTCGGCCGACGCCGCAGGCGACGCGTTCGGTCGCCGCCCCATCACACCGACCGATGTCGGGGAAGAGCAGGACGACGCTGGCCTGTCGAGCATGCCAACACTGGACGCTGGCCTCGTCGAGCGAAGCGCAAGTGCGCGGCAGGGCTGGGCGAGCTCCACGAGGTCTGCTCCCCGCGTCCATCGTTCAGGCCACGTCCCTCCTCGAGCTCCACCTCGATCGACGGAGCAATCAATGTCCTCTATCACGATGATTGACTTGGACGTGGTCTTCATCAGCAGCTTCCAGAGCTCCGTGTTGCTGCTGACCTCGGTGAGCTCAAGGTCCCGCAGCGCGCGTTAGTGTGGAGTAACCGCTGGAGCAGCTGGTACGAAGCTGGGACACTGACCGTGGCGACAGCGGCGACTGCCGGCGGCGAGCGTGTTTCCGAAACCGCCCTTTCCCGTTAGGAAGCGAATCGAGATAAACGGCGGCGCCGGGCGCGGCTCTTCTTTCCGACGAGCTCATCGGGCGGGGGGGGATAAGGGGCAACTTTTCCCATAGGAAAGTACATGCGTTGCAGCTGGGCTCAAATGAGCTCCATAAGTACATATATCGGCATATTTTAAATTATGCCAAAATTATAATGGTATAAATTCGAGAAGTTCAAAGTTAAATCTAAATAGTTAAAGTTAAGTTGAAGTTAAAATAAACAGCGACGCCAATTTAAAAACAGAAGGAGTATATAAAATCTAAAGTAAAAAAAATTGTTGAAAACAAAACAAATTTATTTTAATATTAATATTATTTTTAAGTTAATATTTTTTAGACGTAGTAGCAGCACCGACATTAAAACTACTTAAAAAAAGAATGGAGAGAGTATATAATATAAAAAAAGTTGTTGAAAAATAAAACAAATTTATTTTAATGTTAATATTATTTTTAAGTTAATAATTTTTAGACCATAGTAGCAGCACGGACATTAAAACTACTATAAAAAAGAATAGAGGGAGTATATAAGATCCGATGAAAGTTGTTGAAAAAGAACAAATTTATTATAATATTAATATTATTTTTAAGTTAATATTTTTTAGACCCTAGTAGCAGCACGGACATTAAAACTACTATAAAAAAGAAAACCTGTAAGAGATAAAAGAAGAGAATAAGAAAAGTTAAAAAATTTAACTTTAACCAAACCGAAAGAAATGCAAGGCCGCACGCGTGTTCGATGTATCCCTGGGCATTCGGACCGCTCGGACGGGCCGGTCGGGCCGTGCCGAGGCGTGCCACGAGCGCAACGGTCGGCCGAGGCACAGCCCGCCATGCACTATTAGAAAAACAGTTTTTACAAGCAGATTTAAACAAGTTTCTGCAGGCGGTTTTGGATTTCGCTAGCATTAGCGAGCCTGTAAAAATCGTCTATTTGTACACGTGATTAAGTAATCCGCCTGCACTAAAAGACTTAGTGCAGACAAGTCTCTTAAATCCACCGCATGCAGTAAGTTTTTTAGTGTAGGCGGCACTATTAGGTCCACCGCCTGCACAAAGGGACGCACAGCAATAAAAAAGGCTGCCTGCTGCGCTAGGCCCACACCCGTGCCGCTGCCTGCCTGCACCCGGGCCTTCGAGGTGGCTGAGCCAGCCCCAGGCAGCCGAGGACGACGACGCGGACGACGAAGCCGATGAAGTGGAGCCTCCGCGTGACGGCGCCGGTGGCCACGACGACGTTGTCGACGTGCACGACGGTCTCCTCGCACGCGACGCGGAATGGTCTCCACACTGCCTGCATGCCAGAGAGAGAGAGAGAGAGTGAGAGAGAGGAGGCACGGATCTGAGAGGGAAGAGGAGAGGCGCGGTGCGGACCTTGCCGG
>BCLG01000116.1:75199-115232 GCA_001602295.1 Zoysia matrella
GAATCTTCAATCATGCATCTGGAAGCCCATGTTAAAATATTCAATTTGTAATTTATACGATTGAGTTTCACAATTTTGTTTAAAAAAAAAATATTTTCTAAATAAAGTGTGACTTATCTGTTTTTACATTTGTAATTTTTTAATAAGATGAAAAGTCAAATATTGATTTTTAAAAGTAAAAAACTTTATTTATTTTAGGATGAGAGAGCAGTAGTAACGACATAAAAAACATTCCCTTTTGAAACAAAAAAAATCTCCTTTTGATTTTTAAGCGATTATTTTTTTATTGTTTGGAGGAAAAAAAACTATAGGAACAACTACCACGTGTTTTCAATTGTTGACACACAAAAATCAGTGCTGTCGGAGTGTCCAGCACAATGTCAGAGTCTCTGGCAAATCCTCTCGGCTTTGGGCCTTTCGCCCATCGGACTGTCTGGTGTATTTCGGATCCTTCAGCAACCCTTCTCGAGTTGGGCTCTGAGCCCACCAGAATGTCCGACCTGTCGCCGGACTTCGTCTCAGGTCCGGTGGTTTTGCCCACCGAAGTGTCCGACGTGTCAGCGGACTATCTGGCAAGCCTTCTCGGTTTTCGGAGTTTACACGATGGACTGTCCGGCGTTGTCCCAAAGTGTCCAAAGACCAGAGTATCCGGCAATATACCGAACTATTCGGTGATGTCGATTTCGGTTGTTATTTCTTTCCTAAATTTTAGGATCTAAAACTTTTCGGGATAAGACCACCCCACCTCTATAAAAAGAGGCATCAGCCCCGATTGAGAGAGAGCCCAATCAACTCTACAAATTTGCCTTCATGTTTTTTACCTCTCCAAACACTAATCCTCTTGCTCGACCCTAATTATGTTCTTCTTTTGTCTCGACGACGTGTGAAAGCGATCTGGCTGGCCTGATCGAGTCCGGATCAACTCTAAGAAGATCCTCCTCCGATGGGGTCTCTTTCGAGGTGGGTTTTCTATGTGCTCGTGGTGATTTTCGTCAGAGCAACATCGACGTTCTGCACACGGACGTGCGCGTAGTGTGCTGTCCTGAACCCGATTTCAGCATCAACACACTTTTTGGCGACTCCGCTGGGGAAGAAAGGTTCCGGTTGTGCAAACCGAATCATCTTATCCACATCATGTCTTTCAAGATTTCGTCAAAGAACACCGTGATGCCATCGTTGGAGGAAGTTCCCGAAGAGGCACAGAAGTTGTTCCTAGAACAACGGAAGGCCGTGGAGGAGCAGCACATGGCGAGCGAGGAACGGGAGCACAAGGCGCAGGAAGATCAGGAGCTCCAAGAATTATTGGCATGCTTCAAGAAAGATCGTCATGGGGCGATCTCTCAAGTCATGGAGACCGCTCCTCCTACTATCCCCGACGAAAAAATCGTAGGTTTTGATGAGGACATCTCTTTTTTAGATACACACAAGACTACTCAAATTAGTATTGATGAAACTCACGCACGACAGTTGAGATTAAAGGTGGGCTTGTTTCTAAATACATGTCTTCGTTACTTTGAAAATAGA
Source organism: Zoysia matrella (assembly GCA_001602295.1). NCBI lineage: Eukaryota > Viridiplantae > Streptophyta > Magnoliopsida > Poales > Poaceae > Zoysia > Zoysia matrella. The sequence continues at coordinate 76,724 of BCLG01000116.1, forward strand.
TTGCTACCAAATGAATTTATCATGATTAGTAATATTGAGGAAGGTAAAAGGAAGCATGAAGAAGGACTTAGAGATACTCAAGATAAGCATCGTACGTTCGACCCTAGATGAGATCCAAACAACTTAGGTTTGAGTATGACTCGGACTCCAGCAGCAGCGTGCACTAAAACGGATGTCTCGATCTCATACGAGCTCCGTTTTAAACATTCTTAGTATGTATGAAAAGCTAAGAAGATAAGCTTTACAACAGATCTAATCCCGTGTGAAAATACTTCTTAGATCTCTAGGAATCGTCTAAACAATATGATGTTCAGAAATTGCCCTGATGCTGCGACACTATCTTTTAACCTTTGGGCCGTGTATCTTTTATAGACCCATTAGTATTAGGGTTTCCCCCTAAGGACATCCCAACCTCTATATACACATTAGCCACCATTATTAGAGAAAGGTTTTGATTAGTTTTCTTCTGTTATCAAACAGTTTCATCGTTTGATGGTTTATTGGTTTTCAAACTTCATGATTTAACTCAGATTTCGCAATTAAGTTGTGTTCTTCCTTGTTCTTGCTTGTGTTCTTTAATTCGCAGGCTGAGATTTGGTTGCTGGATTTCGTGATCATTTTGTATCCAGCTATTTTCTTTCATCGTTCATCCGCATTGTGTTCAAATCTGTTATCGTGTCACATCTGCTAATGGTTTCTTTTTCATTGAAATTTTATCTCACTCACCCACCCCATATTTCGATCACAACCAAATCCACCTCTCGATATTTATCCGCTGCTCAATCATGCACAAAAATGTCCATAAAATTTGCATCCAATTTGAAATCTGAATCTGTTTTTAGCCTTTAAAAAAAATTTGATTCGGAGATTCATCATTAAAATAGTCATAACTTTTGTTTTTGAACTCCAAATTAGACATATAACTACTTTTCGAATATCTACAAAAAATTTCTCATCCTTTGACAATCCTAGATTCAATAAATTTAGAACAAAAGTTTCTATTTTAGTGCTAAGATTTTTCAGCACAGATTTAACAGAAATTCGAGATTTTATCCAGTCCACATCTTTCATCATATTGATCTGAAATTTGGTCTGTGCCATCATTTGTGCCTCTGGTTCAGAGAAAAATGTCAGAAAAATAAAATAAAAATAATTTTTTTTTGAAGATCTAGAAGCTGAAAATTAATCTTTGCTGATTTTTTTCAATTGCTGAACAGTTTGCTGATTTCTGAAGCCCTATCGTTTGTGTTGTTGCTGCCATTTGATATCTTCAATCATATTCTTGTAACATCTGGATTTTTTTGTAAGATTAGGTCAACAACTAGAGCATAATACTTAAAACACTTATTCAATATTAATATTTGTTATAGAATTGTGTTTCACTAATCATTATTTCAGCCCTACAAGGTTCACATATCCACCTCGGATCAGCACTATATTTGACCATGTAATTATAGAATTACGACTCCTCGGTTTTTTCTGCCACTAGTTGCACCATCCTTTGTTTTGCTTTGGTAAGAATCTTGCAAGAGCTCGGTAAGACGTTTCCTTTTACGAAATTTTCACCTTCCATCTCATTGTAGTTGCAGGAATAATATTTTGTGCTGTCGATATGCTATTTTTCTAACTATGATAGGAAGAAAAGGAGGTGAATACATTGTGAATAGTGCTTTGCAAAGAGTCATTGATAATATCGATGCAAACTTTACAAAATGCATTAAGTATGTGAAGAATATGATGACAAGCATTAAGAAATGTCATCCACAGCAAAAAGATGTCGCACGTGATCGAAAGACGTATAAGGTTCAGACCATTGCTACATCATCTTCTTACACGAGTAATTATATTCTTTCATCTCTTCGTTTATATGATGGTTTAGATTCTATTAAATATATTGCTTGAGAAAAAGAGATGGATAATCTATTTGGACAATGCTGTATGTGTGAAAGGAGAAAGCTTTTGAGTGTTAGTCATGCATTAGTTGATCATGCTTTAACTTAGTGGAAATTTTTATATACAACAAAAAGATATCCTCGAACATGGATTGATGCTAAAATTTTAAAGAGAAAAACTTTTGTTGATACATCTTTTGAATCTATGTCTAGTTGTGATGAATATTCTTTGAAGAAGGAGCTTTCTACTGTATATCCTATTGCACTTAACATTTTGCAGGAAAGAGAGATCGAACAAGAAGATGAAAGTGATACAAACGTGATAAAAGAGATATGCAATGATCCATGTATAGCCCAAGATGAGACGGATGATAACACGCCAAAAGATATTGCTGAAATGAGAAAAAACTTATTGAACATCGATCTGCAAAAGGGGATAATATATTTGTTGCNTTGTAATAAGAAAAGGTTGTGTATAGATATTTCTATTCTCCCTATGCAACAAGAAGTGAATGAATTCGATACTCCTAATTTTTATCTATTCACTAGTGTTAAAATTAAACATTTCACACCCATTACATGTGAAAATAATAAGCTGAAATTGTTGTCTTCTCCCAACACTGTGGGTTATATTGAATATGATTTTTTGTAACCTTGCTACAGCAGAGAGGATGATATTTTTGAAACCTAAATTGCCTTTATTAACTAGAACTAATTTAGTTTATAGGCAATTATGATTCTAGAGGTGTTTTATGGTGCATAGAGTTTATATTTGCTCAAATTTGAAATCCTCTTGCATGGTGAAAATAAATGACAAACTAGATGGTGAAAATAACTTGTTTTTCTAAGATAACACATTTTATAGCTTCTCATAATAATGATAATGATGCTGATCGTGCAGATTATTTTAAAAATATATATTGATAAAAAGTTGATCTTACTGATTTTTATGATAAAAATACTCTATATGATCCTTTATTGTGCAAAGATGACTTGTTTGCATCTCGTGATCTTTTTAGCTATTTGTTCGCTCCTGTTACTAACCATTTGTAGAAGTATCATGATACCCAAAGGAGCAAGCTGAGGGCGACTTTCTATCAAGAAGAGAAGAATGATGAGATTATAAGGATCTTTGAGCCACTAAGTGATTGCGTTCAAATACCCTCGTGGCCTTCACCTTTTTATGCAGGTTGCAGGGCATGGTGGAGTCGAGGTCCCAATAATAAACTTGAGTCGAGTACGACTCCAAAACAAGAAGAAGAGAATGATGAGGATATCTCTCCTTTAGATACACACAAAACTTTTCAAATTAGTATTGATGAAACTCACGCACGACAGTTGAGATTAGAAGTGAGCTTGTTTTTAAACACATGTCTTCCTTTCTTTGAGAATAGATTGCTATCTAAAGACTTTATCATGATTAGAAATATGGTAGAAGGTTAAATGCTCAAGATCAGCATCGCATGTTCGACCTCAGAGAAGAACCAAACAACTTGGGTTCGAGATTGACTCGGACTTCAGAGCAGCCTGCACTAAAATAGATGTCCCGGTGTCATACGAGCTCCATTTTGGACGTTCTAGATATGTATGGAAAGGTAAGGAGATAAGATTTCTAACGGATCTAATCGCGTGAGAAAATACTTCCTAGATCATTAGGAATCATTGAAAAAATATGACATCCAAAAACTGTCCTGGTGCTGCGACACTATCTTTTGACCTTCAGGTTGTGTATCTTTTCTAGGCCCATTAGTATTAGGGTTTCTCCCTAAGGACAAAACAACCTCTATATAAACAGTAGCCGCCATCATTAGAGAAAGGTTTTGATTAGTTTTCTTCTGTTATCAAACAATTTCATCGTTTGATGGTTTATTGGTTTTCTAACTTTGTGATTTAATTCCGTCAAGTTGCGTTTTTTCTTGTTCTTAGTTGTGTTATTTGATTAGCAGGCTGGGATTAGCCTTCTTGGCAAGGTCAATTGTTTGCGCATAGTTGATAACTAGAGGAGAAGTGGTGCTGCGATTGCGGGGTTCGAATCGTATTGATTTGAGGCCCGATCGATTGTGTGTCGTATCTCCACCAAATCGAGAGTTACCACGACCTGACGAAAGATGGAAACCACGTACACATCAGGTTCTACCAATGTAAGTTCATCTATCCAACCCGTGGTTACTTTTGATGATCTTTCATTTTGGTCCGCTCATAATCAAAAGGTTTTAAAAGATGAGATGCAATATATGATTCAAGAAACCCTAGCAAAGTCATTGAAAGATCTTGGTACTATCAATCGTGCTACACAAGTAGATAAGCCTCATGCTAATTCATCGGCGCCTAACGTGTCTAACGTTGAAAAACCATGGTACGGTATGCCGTTGAATTTGATTAGTGGGCAATCGGGTTTTTAAACTAGTGTGCAAACTAATACTTTAGTAGTGCCTCCTACTAATGTAGAACTGATCGATGCGTCCCCAATCCGTCTACTAGCCGATTGAGTGAAGTGTCCAACTTTGGTCCTCCATACCTCACCACCACATATTCCACCAAGCGGTATGGGGATATCTCATAATCCAACATATCATGAAAAATTTAATGTGGCGGGAAGTAGTGCGCAGGCAAACACTCATAGAAACTCCACCTCAAACATAGAACGCATCGCAAACTTTAAAGAAGATTTGACTAAACAATTCAGAGACACACTTGGAGTTGATTTGAAAGGAAGAGACCGAATCTATAAAAAACCTTATCTCTCGAGGTTTGATTCAGTTCCTTACCCTCTTGGTTGGCTGTCCCAGATTTTGTAAAATTTAGTGGTGAAGACAATAAAAGAACATGGGAATATATTAGCCAATACACCGTTCAACTAGAAGAAGCTAATTACATTGATGCTCCGAAAATTCGGCTTTTCTCTTTATCATTAACCGGAACCGCATTTTTGTGGTTCTCATCTTTGCCTTCGGATTCCATTTGCATATGGGAATTCTTGAAACGCAAATTTCACGATCATTTTTATTTCGGAGACAATGAATTAAAATTGTCACACTTAACATCGGCTAGTAGAAAGGATGAGACGGTTGCTAGTTTCATTTGGCGGTTTAGGGACATAAAGAACCGTTGCTTTAATGTGACAATTTCTGAAAAAGAGACCGATCTAGCTTTTAACGGTTTACGGTTTCATCTTAGAAAAAAGTTGGAGGATTGTGATTTTATCACTCTCACACAACTCCAACAAAAGGCTTCGGCACAAGAGAGCCGAAGCAAAGAATCAAAGCATGATCATAAAATTCGGCACAATGTTCATGTTATTGAATATGATTCGGATAGCACCGATGATGAATCCAACTATATACTTGCTGCAGAATTTAGTTGGCCATCTAAGAGTAAATCTTTAGCATATGACACACTCAAACCGGTTCATAAGAATCAGAAAGATGATGTGAAATACACCTTTGATGTAGCCAAGTGCGATAGAATATTTGATGATCTGCATAAAGGTGGGTATATTAAGTTATCTTATACATTGTCACCGGTGGAGGAAATAAAACATAGAGCATATTGTAAATGACACAATTCATATTCTCATGCTACTGTTGATTGTAATGTTTTTCATCGATAGGTCCAATCGGCCATCAATGAAAGACGATTGAGTCTCAAAGAAATGCAAATAGATAAACACTCGTTCCCGATGAACACTTTGGATCTCGACCCTGAGGTGTTGATTCGGCCACATCAAGCCGATACAACAAAAGGAAAGAATGTCCTCATCAGGGAGGAAAGGCCCACTCCTTCAAGTGACACTGTCACTTATAGAAAAGTGGTACTAGATAAATCTCTCGATGGCAACGTGTCTATCAAAGTTACTATTAGAGACCCGGGATCTAGGGGGCAAGCTCCACAGCCCAAAAAAATCAAACCAAAAAATCTCGAAGTGAGCAAGTGGAAGATGAATGAGAGCAAGATCAAGGAAAAGAAGACAAATTTCAGAAGTACACTTGACCGCCTCATGGAAAAATTCAAACAACAAAAGACTGTTTTGGGGAATCGGTCGGCCAAGCGACCAAGATCTCCTCATGGTGATGAGCATCCTAGAAAAGAGGTGAGACCAAATATGACTATGCCTATTTCTCCTCCACCTATGTTCGGTTTATCTCCACCATAGAGCATTCCCATGCCTTATCCTCCGGTCCCGATGTGGAATTCACATATGGGACCGTGGATGCCCATTCCACCAATGCAATACCCTCTGTTTCATCCGGGGTGGGGTGCACCTAAAGGGGATGTCTTCACAAGGCTCTTCGACCATGCTCATGATTGGCCCGAACCCAGATCAATGCAAGGAAAGGTACTTTTGCAGCCGCCCCAAAACAGGAGTGGCGCATCAAGCAAGGTAACGATTATACTTCCCAAACTTCTGTAAATCAGAAAAATGCATCCGAAGGTGTCATGAAAATTGGCACGAACGGTGTTAAGATTGGAGGAGTCTTCAATGGACCGATCATGATGAGTGATCCGGTTGAGAAAGCTTCTCATGATCACGAAGCTAGTGGTAGCAAACCCTCTTCCAAGTACACACAGCCGAGGTGGTGTCTCTCCGGCTTGACATGAACTCAAAAGAAGAAGCTACATCAACTACGCTTACGTGAGATGTGAGAGTGAGAAGCTGAAAAAGAGAGGGACAAAGTATGCAACGAAGTCAAGCCAATGGTCCCTCAAAGTAAGCAATGGAGGGTGAAGAAGCCCGAACTTTCAACTTCACCGCCACTAGAAGAATCAGCCACCTCGGTAGAGACGCCGAACCAAGCCGATGCCACTCCCGTGGAAGGCTCCACCGCGCCCACGCCTACGGGAGACATTGACATCTCTGAGTTTGATAATGATGATCTTCTTGACTACAAGCCGACGCCACCTCGGGAAGGTACGGAGGTTAATACTATTTGCTTGTCTCGTTCGGACTATTCTTTAGTAGAAGAGGAAGAAGTTATGGCTCAATTTGACTTTGGCTCTAAAAATGCTATCTTTGAGAAACCTCAAGAATTGGATAACTATTTGAAGCCACTTTACATAAAAGGGGCATATTGATGGTATACCGATTTCTCAGATGCTTGTAAATTGAGGCGCCATTGTTAATCTAATGCCATATTTTTTGTTTAAGAAGCTAGGTAAGGTCGATGATGAACTCATTCGGACCAACATGATTTTGAACGCTGTGGGAGGAAAAGATCCTATTGAAGCTAAAGGGGTCGTGTCCATGGAGCTCACCGTTGGAAGTAAAACTATGGCTACCGCTTTCTTTGTTGCCGATGTTTGGGGGAGCTATACTTTGATTTTGGGGCGTGATGGGATCCAAGCCAATAAATGTGTTCCGTCTACTTTGTAGCAATTCTTAATACAATGGGTTGGTGATGATGTAGAGATGGTGCATACGGATGTATCGGCTTGCGTTGCTATGGCCGATTCATCTTTGTTGTCATATAACAATGTCAAGTGTTTGACGGGCTTAGATTTTACAGATTATGATTTTCTTAGTATTACCAAAGATAGATTTGTACCGACCAATGTAAATCCGATGAAAAATCGGCTCAATCATATTATGTGATTCAATGGAGTCGAATTTATTTTGGTTGCAAAAAAGGGTTGAGCACTATCGGGCTAATGTGAACAATATGTGCGAACCTATAGAAAAAAAGAAGACATGGATAAGCTAGGACAAGGTTTTACGTCAGCCGATCCACTTGAAGAAGCGAATCTTGGTAATAATGAAAACCCAAGGCTGACATTTGTAAACAAAAATCTAAAAGCCAATTATAAGACAAAATTAATTGAGCTTTTAAAAGAATATATAGATTGCTTCGCATGGTCTTACAATGAAATGCTGGGATTAAGCCATGAACTTGTAGAACATCGGCATTCTATCAAATCTAGTTTTAGGCCTTTTAAGCAACCAATGAGAAGGTTCAATCCGGACATGTATGATCGGATTAAAGAAGAGGTAAACCAGTTACTTGACGCAAATTTTATAAAATCTTGCAGGTACGCGGAGTGGATATCTAACATCGTACCCGTCGAGAAGAAAAACATGGTAAGATAAAAGTTTGCATTGAGTTTAAAAATCTGAATAGAGCCACTCCCAAAGATGAGTATCCCATGCCTATAGCTGACATGCTAATTAATGAGGCTTCGGGCCACAAAGTGATTAGTTTTCTTGATGGTAATACGGATTATAATCAGATTTTTATGACCACAGATGATATGTCTAAAACTACATTTAGGTGTACCAATTTTGTCGGTTTATTTGAATGGGTGGTTATGACTTTTGGGCTGAAGAATGCAGGTGCCACTTATCGAAGGGCTATGAATTTTATCTTTCATGATTTGCTTGGTATCATCGTGGAGGTTTACATTGATGATGTGGTGATCAAATCGGACACTTTAGATCCAAACTTGGCCGATTTACGTCTTGCTTTAGAATGTATGCGTCGATTTGGTTTAAAAATGAATCCACTCAAATGTGCTTTTGGTGTATCGGCGAGAAAGTTCTTTGATTTCATTATTTATGAGAATGGTATAGAAATAGATCCTAAGAAAATAGAAGCGATACAAAAAGTGCAAGCACTTACATGCAAAAAATATGTGCAAAAATTCTTATGTAAAATAAATTACTTGGGGAGATTTATATTCAACTTGTCGGAAAAGATTAATGCATTCACTTGGGAGACAAATCAGCAAGAAGTCTTTGAAAAGATCAAAAAAAAATACTTGTCATCACCACTGGTTCTTAGGGCGCCGAGGAGAGGAGCTCCTTTTCGCTGATATGTGGCAGCCGAAGATGATGTGATTGAGGCTGTTTTGATGCAAAAACCGAAGGAAGAGAATATGTGATCACATACGTGAGCCGACGGTTGGTAGATGCGAAAACAAGGTACACCCCTATCAAGAAACTCTATTTTTACTTGTATTATGCTTGCACTAAGTTGAGACATTACTTGTTATCTAATACCTGTGTGGTTTCTTGTCAAACCGATGTTATTAGACACATGTTGCATAGATCAATTTCTAGTGGTAGGCTTGAAAAGCGAGCACATGCTTTGATTGAGTATGATTTGGATTATAAATCATTGAAATCCATGAAGGGTCAAATCGCTGCTAATTTCATTGTTTAACATCGGATTGATTTAGAGCACGATTTAAATGTGGGCTATATAACACTCACTCCTTGAAAGTTGTATTTTTATGGATCGGTTTGCAAAAAGGGTCAAGGTATTGGTGTGGTACTGATTTCTCCTTATGATGTGCATTTTGAATTTTCAAACCGAGAATATAATTGTATCAATATTCTAGCCGAATATGAAGCATTGTTGTTCGGCTTAGAATCCATGTGGGTGAAACATGTAGAGGCTTTCGTCGATTCGTTGTTAATAATGCAACAAGTTGCTGAAAATTTCAATATTTAGATGAATCGTTGAATGCTATTTTAGATAAGTGTCTAGATGTGGTCAAAAGGATGGATGAATTTCACATATACCATGTTCTTAGGCTAGAAAACAGTAGAACAAATGATTTAGCACAACAAGCATCGGGTTACAATGTTAGGAAAGAGAAATTCTCTATTATTAAAAACAATGTACGAGGTGCTAGAATTGGAAAATTCGGCTATTAGCAAGACAAATAATGACATTACCGAATTATTAGATTAGAGATCTCCCATAATTTCATACATCCGCGATTGAACACAAAGGGTAGAATGAAAGTTCGACACATGGCTTTCAAATACACTTTAATTGATGGTCATTTGTATCGCCGAATGGAAAATGATTTGCTTTTGAAGTGTCTAGGAGACGAAGAAGCCAGAGTGGCTACAGGGGAGGTCCATGAAGGTATTTGTGGTACGCACCAATCGGCTCCTAAAATGAAGTGGCTATTAAGAAGAGCTGTATTCTATTGGCCCACTATGATTGCCGATTGTTACCATTACTACAATGAGTACGAAGAGTGTTAAAAATTCAAAAATATTCAATTGACATCCGCTGCTATAATGAACCCCATCATCAAGTCTTGGCCATTCCAAGGTTGAGGACTCGATTTTGTAGGAAAATTATATGCTCCGTCTTCAAAGGGACACCGCTTCATGTTAGGAGCAACAGATTATTTCACTAAGTGGACCGAAGCGGTTGCCCTTAAGAACATGACGCATAAAGAGGTAATTGAGTTCATTACTAACCATATTATCCATAGATTCGGCATACCACAAACTTTGACCACAGATCAAGGAACCTCATTTACATCGGGTCATGTTCGTGAATTTGCCAAATCCTATGGGATTAAGTTGCTCAATTTTTCTCCGTATTACGCTCAGGCCAATGGTCAAACCGAGTCTAGCAATAAAATGTTAATCAAACTTATTAGGAAAAAGATAGAGGATCACCCCAAGAGGTGGCATGAAGTCTTATCGAAAGCTTTATGGGCTCATCGGATATCTAGGCATTGGGCAACTAAAGTAACACCCTATGAGCTTGTGTATGGGCAAGAGGTCATTTTACCCGTTGAGGTAAATCTAAGAGCTCTTAGATTAGCTAAACAGAATGACTTATCCACCGATGAGTATAGTGCATTGATGCTAGATAATATTGATGAAGTGACTGATAAGCGATCAAATGCCTTAAAAAATTGAGAAAGAGAAAGCAAGAGTTGCTAGAGCCTACAATAAAAAGGTGAAAGTCAAAACTTTTCAGGTGGGTGAATAAGTTTGAAAAAAAATTATATCCGTTGGTTCAAGAAGCAACAAGTTCGGTAAATGGTCTCCTAGTTAGGAAGGACCATATAAAATAACGAGTCATAACCAAAAATGCCTACATGGTAGAAGACTTACAAGGAGTATCGTTGCCTAAAGCTCTCAATGGCCGGTACTTGAAGAAATACCACCCGAGTGTATGGAAAAAAGGTTGAAAGAGAATTAGCCGATATGATGAATATCGTTGCTAAAAACTCGTAATATGGCCGATGAGTCCAAGAACCATCGCCCTTAGATATTTTTAGGTGCTTAGAATGCTTTGTGGTGCATGGGCTAAATTGGTGCTGTCGGCGGCACAATGTCGAAGTCTCCAACAAACCCTCTTAGTTTGGGCCTTTTCGCCCACCGAACTGTCCGATGTATTGCCGGATCCTCTGACAAGCCTTCTCGAGTTGGGACTCCGAGCCCACCGGAATGTCCGGCTTGTCGTCAAACTATCCGACAAGACGTCTCGGGTCCAGTGGTTTTGCCCACAGAAGTGTCTGATGTGTCACCAGACTATTCGGCAAGCTCTCTCGAGTTCACGAGTTTACACGACGGACTGTCCAGCATTGTGCCAGAGTATCTGGTGACCGAAGTATCCGGCAATGTGTTGGACTGTCCGTAGATGTCGGTTACGGTTGTTATTTCTTTTCTAAATTGTAGAATCCGAAATCTTTCGAGGTAAGACCACTCCATCTCTATAAAAAAAAAGGCCTCAGGCCAATTGAGGGACAGTCCAATCGACTCTACAAACTTGCTTTTACATTTTTTACCTCTCCAAACTCTAATCCTCTTACTTAACCCCAATTCCATTCTTCTCTTGTCCTGGCGACGTCTGAAGACGATCCGGTTGGCCTGACCGAGCCCGGATCAACCGTAAAAAAATCCTCATCCGATGGGGTCTCTCTTGATATGGGTTTTTTAAATGCTCGTGATGATTTTTGTCGAGGCAACATCGACGTTCCGCACAAGAACGTGCGTATGGTGTGCTGTCTCGAACTCGATTTCGGCGTCAACACCAATAAACCGTCATATCCTGTAAATCAAGCAAACATGCTAATTTTACACGCTATAAGCGACACATTCGAATCCAGCCAAGAGCTCAAACATCCTCAAAGAACATGTCCGCACGTCGAGCTCGCAGGTTCCTCTACATGGCGACCACCTCCTACCTGTTGCACGTCTCCTCTCCAGGATTAGCCCATGAATCCAAGCTATAAGTATCCTTTCCTCTTCACCTCCTTCCTCCCAGGCAAGGAACAGGTGCGCCACAAATAGCGGCAAGCGACGATCGCCATCATCGACGATCCAGCTTGCTAAAAGGCCCTTCTTCCTCGTTTCCGGCCGAGCCGATCCGTTCCACACGATCATCAAGAAGCCATGGAGATGAAGAAGCTTGCCTGCGCCGTCCTTGTCGCTGCCTCGGCCACCGTTGCCCTGGCTACCGAGGCCCCGGCACCTGCCCCCACCAGCGCCTCCGCCACCGCCTTCCCAGCCGTAGGTGCGGTGCTTGGCACCTCCGTGATCTCTTTCTTCGCCTTCTACCTTCAGTAAAGCAGATGAGGAAACACTATCAAGAGCTGCCCGTGCGCCGTGCCGGCTGCTAGCTGTTGATTACCAGGATTGATTTCATTTATGCTGTGCCTTAATTATATGGGTTCATTTTATTTCCTTAACTTCACTCCTTATGTTATACTGATTCATATCATTAAAAAAATATGATTGGTGGCACAATTTGTTTTGGTCATGAGAATTGAAATTATTCTACTATCCATCTTCATGCTGTCTTGTACTTCCACTTATTACTTCCTCCATTTTTTTTTAAAAAAAAGTCACTTTAGGATTCAAATTTGTCCAACAAAATATGTCATTTTTACAAATACTACTCTTATATCTATCTCTCCTGTCTACCATTCATTCTTGTTTTCTATGCGTTTTCTATTTTTCTATCACTCATTAATTCTCGTGCACAACTCCTTAAATGACTTCGACTTCTTTTTAGGGACAGATGGAGTATTTACTTATATATTTCGATCATTGGGGTGGGATCAGCAGTCCCGTTTCAAAAGACAATTGAAGAACACAGTTTTCTTTCTCATAACACTATTAAACATTTAGCTGATAATAATAATTGATTAAAGAACAGAAAATCTACTGTCAGTTTGAGAAGATAAGCTATTAAATATTTGCCGATCATGATTCGTCCGCCCAAGATTGTTGCTGTCTCTTTTTAGCATAAAAAAAAGTAGTGGCAAAAACTCAGACCTGCATTTGGGGAAAAGGCTAATACTGTAATAGGTAACACATTATAGAAGGAAAACCAAATTCCTTGCTAAACATGGTTTTTCCAATTAACGTGAAGATAGTTTTCTTTGTGTCATGCTTTGCTAAACCAAATTCATACAAACACGGATCAGGTGTTTGTTTGAATGAACGCAACATGCGACTAAGAATGTCCTTTTAGGAGTAGCAACAGCCAACAGTGAATCATAAAGAAACATAATCCCAGGATGAAACACTGATAGCCAATACCGTATTAAAGTTTACGTCAAGAGCGTTTCCTGTTGGAAATTATTCATGTCCATTTTATCAATTGCGTCAATTAAAAAATTGCAAAACAACAATACCAATATTGGCCAAGTGTCAAAAACGAAAATGGATTAGAAAACCTATTTGCAAGAGTAAGAGCAAATTTAGCACTCACTGAACAAAGTTCAAAATAAAAAAAAAATCATGCGACACCGACACAAACAGATTTATTAATTAGCCAGATCGAGAGAATGGAATTCTAAAAACAACTACAAGCTCAGAAGGGATAGTTCATAAAAGAGACGAGCCTATCATAATTCATCAACAGCTCTGCCTGTCAAGCAGGATGCCAGAACCTTGGCCTTACAAGGTCAGGAGCCGGTCGATCTCTAACAAAAGGATTTCCCCATCCTCTGGTAATCACCGAGACAACGAAACGCCCATTTTGCTTGGGTGGCAGGAAACGAATAGGCTCGATCAAAAGTTCTTTTGGGATAGCGCCGTAAAGAGCTCAAGGATCACAGAGGACTTCTTTGTTCATCATGATAACCGGCGGTCGATTATTCGGCAAGTCTTTGAGCCCTGATGGGTTAAGGGAAGGACTGAGGGACTTCATGGACGGAAGGAATGGAGAGGGAGACTACTGATTGTTTTACTGACCGAGTAACAAGTGTATCCTCATCCCACTGCTGGTTGCTATTTATAACTAGCCCTAATGCCCATGCTAATGCTACGGTCTAAGAAAAAAACTCAAGAAAAGTATTTACTCAAGATAATAATTTTTATATCTAGCTTTGATCATTTTAAAAGATAAAATACAACTTAAAGTTCGAACAAGATTTGTGATTAGGAGATGGAAGACAAGAAAAACCTGACAATATCGAGATATTAACATGCGAACACATTATTAGTTCAAGATAGGGACATATAAGTACCTTTTTCAGTGACTATTGCAACTTAACTTTCCTCCCTTTTATCATCTTATGATTATCACAAAAGCCAATGTCAACAATACAGATGTCTTGCAGAATTGATCCATGATAATATTGAGCACTTGAAGCTCCTGCTCATGCTTCACCCGTGAGCACAGCAGAAGGTACATAAACATAGTGAATCTTTCATTCTAATGCCCAATTATATTATAGATAATAAAGAACCATCAATCAATTCATATGTACATACATCATTTCTATTGATAGTAGTACTGAAATTTTCCAATGAATTGATTATGTGAAACAAAATAAGAATACTTAAATGACCAAAAATTACTCTAACATTGTAATTGAGAATAATTCCATTATTATGTAAGCAAGAAGATGTAACATACTCCTTATTTCTTCCTCTACTTATTGGAAAGACAGTACTCCTGCCTCTGGTTTCAAAAAAAAAAAAAAAAAAAAAAACCTCTGACGTCGTGTGTGTCACTGCAGTTTGTCACAGGCTTCTTGTCATTGTTTCGAGAATGATGTTCTTAAGCAAAACATTTGGAACATCCTTAACAATGTGCAAGTTGACAGGGAAACAGCCAGTCCACTTGTCCTGTTGCCAGTGCTCCATTGCCTTGCTAAAATAAACACAGCCCACCATCTCAGCAAGGCATTCACTTGGAAATAAACTGACCAGGAAAATGCATTCACCAGGAAAATGCACGGTGTTGCCAATATAAATACAGTGAACAACTTCAACAAGACCTACCAGTAGAAAATCTAACAATATCAATAAAATTACCAAAGTTCCACAAAAAACGAAACACAACTTACGGAGAAAAGAAGGAAGACATGCGACTCATTGGATTTTTTTTAGCCTCCTGATAGGCAGCATCAAGCTTCTTATTTCCATTGGGCGTGCTACCCCAAGCATTGTACTTAATACTCTTGTGAACCTTACTCTCACTGTATGATTTAATAATAAAATAATTTAACATGTGAATACTTCTCTATGAAGTCAGACTGGTTATACTGATCCTTTATGGCAATATTGACCTTGGTGATTGTTAGCAGGTGTTTCAGTAATACCAAGATCCTGGTGATTTTTTAAAAGACCACTTCTGGGCCCTCATTTCATCTCATTAAAACCATCTAGGTTTCCAGTATTGACATAATATCCATCGCTTCTTCATCTAGAATTGTACTGTGAGGATTATGGAATACTATGTGATTTAGAACACAAAATAAACTTCAAAGAGAGGGGGGTAATAAACAAAAGAAGAGCTCAGCTTACTTCATTTGCACAACTGTTTCCAATAGAAGGAAATGTGTCGTGATAGTGGACCCTCTTAGCAGCACTTTCCATCAGGTTTGTCTTCATAATTATTTTAGCAATTCTACTTGTCTCGTCCAAGCAAGCATGTATACCTTCAATATTAAAAGCACCAGTTGTATCTTTATTTGAAGATGGTGAGCCAGTATCATTGGACATTTGAATGTCACTGCATTGGGTGGCAACCCGATAACCTTCATTTGGTTGAAGACACGCGAAGCATTGGACATCTTCACTGCTTTGCCATAGCCATCGATGAGAAGGTTGAATGTCACCATGGTTGGACGGATGCCCTCCCTTCTCATCATCTCCAGCAGCTCGATGGTGTCCTTCACCTTACCGTGTGTTGTAGCCGACAACATTGTGCACGACGCCCTTGGCTGGTATTTCCTCGAACAGGAGACAGGCGCGCTCGAGCACCCCTGTCATGCACCACTCCCCGATCAGACAGTTGTAGGTGTAGAGCTTCGGCTTGACTCCGCTGCACCTCATCTCCTCGAACAAGGTGAAGCCCGTCTCTCTGTGCCTGTGAACGAAGTAGTTGTGGATCAGAGCTGTGTAGATTACCTTGTTAGGGGTCACGCCCAGGCACGGCATTGCGTCGAGCACCCTCTGGGCCCCCGCTGTTGCAGCAGCCGTCGACAAGAGTGGTGCATGCCCATCCGGCTGGACCTGCACGCCGCAGGGCACCTGGCCGTCGGTGCAGGCCAGAGCATACACGCGAAGGAGTAGCGCGAACAACTGCGATACCCGCACCTGCATGAGGGCGTCGAGGTGGGGCGTTGGAGGATGCAGGGGAGCGGGAGTGGGTGGAACGGAGGGGCGAGTGCACCCCGCCGCCTCTGCCGCCGCCCGGCCAGCCACGCCCATGGCACTAGCGCCCCCCCCCCCCCTCCCCCCTCGCCCACGACGGCGGCCCGCCGCCTTCGCTGCCGCCTAGTACACCTCCGCCACCTGCCTGGCCGGCGGCGGCCATGGCACCCGCCGCCGCATCATGGACACCTGCCCCCCTCAAATTCCACCGCGAGCCAGATCGAGCTGCTGCAGACCATGGCGGACACGAAGCGTTAGTGCTCCTGCTCACCTGCTTGGGAGGAGAACGCGAAAGGAATGGGTGACGCTCAGTGCCGTTCCTAAGATTTTACATATACCGAAAAAAAAAAATTTACAGTTGTATGAACGAAAAACAACAATAGACAATATAGAGTAAAGACCAGAGAAAACACTTGTCTTTTCTATCCGAAATGACCAATGACGACGGTCCTGACTTTAGCCTAGCGTACTGAATATAAAAAACATGCAACTTAAAAAAAATCTAACTTATAAATACATCTTAATCTCGGACTTATTAAAAAAAGAGAGAAAAATATTTAAAAAATCAAATATTATATCACTACAGATAAAAAGTTCTAACTTTTTATCAAGTATTTTACTGTTTAAAATTAAATATTTCAAGTATTTTACTCGAAGATTTCAGTAGAACATGGTATATTGTGTCAAAAATCACTACAGAGCAGCAAATATGTGGATGAAAAAGTTAGATACCTATATTGAGTATCTAAACACTAATTTAAATACTTAAATAAAAAATAACAATTCAATGTACAGCTATATCAATATTTAAAAATTACCAAATCCGGTACCCATATATAAGTAACTATATGTATTTACTATTTAAATATCAAATAGAATTAAAAATTTAATTAACACATATATTAGAACTAATTTCATCTGAAAAATTTAGGTATACCTGACTCACCCCTTAGGTACACTAGTGGTGATGCTGATTGAGCAGCGGGGTGGGTCGCCGGAATGGGTTTCGCGGCACGAAGGAGGCGGGCGGGAGGACAGCGCAGCAGGCGCTACGCTTTTTTGTTTCTTTTTTTTTTTTAAGAAAACGCGCTGGTCGCTGAGTTACCAGAAAATCATAGGAATAATTTAGATTAATTTGGTGGAGATCCAAGGAAAAGCAACCGTTAGATTTGAAGGAATGAGTTGTAAGCCATCGGATTTGAAAGAGGGACAAGTGCAGGTGCAAATTATTGTGTGGACATAGCTTAATTACTCTCTCTCGAAGATGTTAGGATACATTTTTATGTGTATACCTAGATAAAAATGAACTGGATCTTTTAAGGGGTGGAGAAGAGAAAAGAGGGTCATGCTACTGCTTGTAACGCTATTTTCTTTGCCTCGATTATTTTTTAGCTTTTGTTGTTACGACTTTCATCAATGATTTTGATAAATTTAATTAATTTTTATAATATAAATTATATATATTATAAAAGTATTTCTTTTAAAGAATTTAAAAGTACACATACTAGGTTTTTAAATTTAACTGAATTTATTAAAAATTATTGATCAAAGCTCTAGTTAACAAAAGCTAGAAATAAACTTCAACAGAAATGGAGGTAATAGTTAGTAATAATAATAATTAAAGAATGGAGTACTATTTAAGTGATGAATCATTGACATCCAAATAAATGGTGACAAGGTTAGTGCTGGCAGTCTAAGACTACCACAATGGACCGGTGCTTGAGGGACAAGCACCGATGCATACATTGTGCTCACCGGTTCTTGAGGAAAAAAGCTAGCACCGATGAAAGCTTTTGCACCCGCTGCTTGAGAATAAAACAATGATTGAAGAGCAGATTGTGAGAAGGAAGTGAACGGTGAGAAGGAGAGCTGTTTTCCTATTTGATGGGACTCATATTTCCAAGCATCGGTGCTTGCCATTGTGGACCAATATTGGAAAAAGCATCGCTGCCTCCACATAGTTGATTTTAACGGTTGAAGCTAGGGGCGGATCTAAAATTCCACTTCGAGAGGTGCTAATTTCATACTAAACATCATGATAAGCTTCTTTTCATATAATATAAGCTTCTTTTCATATAATTTATATAGCCTAATATTCAAAATTAAGAGATAATCTAGACATAAAAGAGGTGCTGCAGCGAGGGCAGCACCCTCTGGATCCGCCCCTTGTTGAAGCACCGGTACACTGTGGGTGGTCTAATGCATCCAAGAGGACAGATAGGTGGAATCTCATTGCAATTGCTACGGTCTGTGGATCAACAGAGGTACAGTAGCCAGTAGAGAAGCCTATGAACCCTGGAACAATCTACCGAAGGAAGGATTACATGCACATGCCAAATGCTGCCACCTAGACATGGTAGCTGGCTTCGGTGTCTCCGATGCCTGAAGAGAACACACACACGGAACAGTATGCCACAGTAGCCGATCAATCTGATTTCGCGGAGTCGACTTGACGCCGGCTCCAGTTGGAGGCGAGCCGGTATTGTTACGCCGCGAGCCGCATTATTACCCGTAAGTTTTATAAGTAATTTGGGAGTTGTATTATTCAATAAAAAATGTGTGAACATTGTGAAAATCTAATAATTTACTCACTCAACTCATAATTTACCATTTTATTATTACTTATACACTTAATTTTAAATATTAGTAATTTTAAAGTCATGTTTTTAACTTATTTTAGCTATATGCGTGAATTTAAAGTCGGAGCTTAGAATTAAAACCTCGCATTCACAATATAAAATTTTAACAAAATTCACTAAAATTTGATAGAAAATATTTTAAATAATAGTGAGTTTCTTTATACAAATTAGTAAAAGTAAAAGAAACATTACGGGTTTTTCGAATTGTTGCAGACGTATCTGCTTATCCAATAAGTTTTGTAAACATATCATTGTTAAGTTGTGAAAAAAATAACATTGATTCATAAAAGTCACTAATATATATTTTATGAAGTAAAAATACGAGTTTGCAAAAATGACCGCCTCACTTGCATCTTGAAGGCCGGCACCTTCTGCCTTCGTCAATAATATGCGCACCATGGCATGTTTTGGAAATGCAAAGATTCCTTGCCTTTTATCCTCGAGATTTTCAACCTGCTATCCCCATGTCTCGAACTAGCCAAGCCAGTGTTACGGCGGTCGGCGGCCAATTAATATAGCATTACACTGGAAATCATGCAGGTTAACGCCTGCACAATGTGGACTGGAGAGAACATGACTGCCACCCATGCATTATCTTTGATGATGGTTAGAGAAGCTTATATAATAAGAAAAACTAAACTGGGCTCCAAATGGTTGCCGGCTATCAAATCCGACCAAAATTGCAACTCTTTTTTTTTTTTTTTTTTTTTTTTGCAATGGACCAAACTTGCAACTTTATCAGTGTGGATTTTATATTTTCACTGTTCAGAATTAATTGCTCTGAATCCTCTTATATCCAACTCACAATCCGACTTTAGTAGAGCAAGAGGAACACCATTCAAAACGAAACTTTATCCTGTTCCTTTCTTATCAGGGGTTCAGAGCAATTCTGACCACAAAACAGCATGTTGGGAAATGTCACAAAGGGGATAAACACGTTTCACTGGAATGGACACGTAAACTCGATGCACACTAGTACAGGAGAGCCCGCGGCCAAATTTGTTCCATGGATGGGCCTTTAAACGCGGATATCCAGGAAAAGTGGCTCGGCCCAGCATTAACTTCAACTAAGCGGCTGCCGGAGGAAAACAACAATTTTCTCACTTCCCACTGGCCGCCGCCGACGCCCAGAAGCTGCCGGAGGGGGACGAAGCAGCGCCCCAGCGGGGCCAGGGAGGCTGAGGTGGTCACACGAGAATACACAATCAACCTCCAAAAGCGCCTCCACGTATGGTATGACACCAGCACCTCACCACTCTCTCTCTCTCTCAATGCACAAATCATTGTACGGCCCTCATCTCTGTCAATGCACAAATCATGGTCTCGGCAATCTGGAAGGTTTTTTTTTTTTTTGTTTCTTGAATACAAATTAGAGATACATATAATTGCATCAAGAAGAGTTTAAGCACTACAGACACACACTCGCGATGCAGATTAAGGGGATGCCTATTTGTTGTGCATGCCAAGTTATAAGGCTGAACTGATAGGTTTATGAAACTTTGTTCAACTTTTTGACCTTTTTTTTATTTTTCTCACATAATATATACCAACTGAGTTACTGAGTGGAACATATAAAATTTCGAGTAGCATAAGGTTATGTTCCTAGTAATTTACCTCCTCCGTCCACAAATATAACCATTTCTAGCTTTGGTCAAAGTCAAATTCTATCAATTTTGACTAATAATATTTAAAAATTTAAATGATTTTTAATATAAAGAGTTACATATTATGAAAGTCCTTTCATGAAGAATCTAATAACATGATCTATATATGATAAGATATTATTAATTTTCTATTATTAATGATCAAAGTTAAAGGAGTTTGACTCTGACTACACCCAGAAATGCTTATATTTCTGGATGGAGGTAGTACGAAAAAATGCAATGCAATAACTCCACATTATGTCATTTACTGTGACATAAAAGTCGGCGTCCCACTGTGGTATGAGATGAGTCACACCTGTTACAAGTGTCTCAGGGTGACTATTATTCAATTACATAACCCACCTGGGCTGGATAGTTCAAGATACTTTATGTTACACTGATAATGTTCCTCCATAAAAGAAACTTTGGACTTGCACAATACAAATTTTTATTCATGAAGGAAATTATGAAACCATTGGCTGGAACGCTTTGGATATCTTTTCAAACCATCCTTGTAGTCAATGTAATTAATACCAAATCTAACAGTATAACCATCCATCCACTCGAAGTTGTCAAATAGTGACCATGCAAAGTATCCCCGTACATCAACTCCTTCCCTGGCATGTCAGAATAATATTTTTTTTCCTTTTAGAATAATATTTTTTTTCCTTTAGTATTTAAGCTTGTATCATTTTCATATCTAAAGTTTCATCGCTCTGATATCAGTTGTTGAATCAACAAGCAGTAGTAAACTTACTTGATGGCTCTTTGAATGTAGAACAGATGTTGCCTGTAGAATTCTATTCTTGTATGGTCATTTAAAGCTTCTTGAAGTGATAGGTGTTCATTGTTAACTTCGTCAACACCTGCAGAATAAGTTATATTATCAGTCACAGCTAGCTTCTTATGTAAGCAATAGAGCTAAGATATCATAAACTGTGTTTAGGGTGCTTTACCATTTTCTGTGATGTAGATTGTGGGGTTGTTGTATGTCTTCTTTGTGTACAGAAGGAGTTCTTCTATTCCTTTTGGATAGATGTAAAGCCAAGGAGATCCAGCCTGAAAAAGATGGCTTGCTATTTTATGCCATTTATTCTTCTGGGATATCTTTCTATACTGAGTTACTATACTAAGTATGAAATGATCCATTGTCTTGTAACTATTAAATGTAATATGAAGTGATTCCATTGTTGCCAACCCAGTTACTTCTATCAAAGTATGATTCTTATCCCTGTTTTTGCTTATGAAAATCATACCTTTGGACCAATAGCTGCCCCATTTCTTTCCACTGCTTTTGCATGTGAGAAAACTATTAGTTCACTCGAGCAACTTGAATATGAAATAGAGATAAATTTTGAAATAATGTGGCTAATATGGTTACCTGTCTGATTAGTAAGTGAATCACTGTTATAGCTTATGTTGCCATTGGTATTGTGTTTGACATTCTGAGCAAATCTTGCTGTGTAGTAATTGAGTCCGATGAAGTCGAATGACCCATTTACCGCTTTCGACTGTTCTTTTGTGAACCTAGGTAGTCTGTTACCAACCAGTGTTCTCATGCTGATTGGATAGTCCCCCTTGGTTAAAGGATCCATGAACCTGCTCAAATTATCGCTTATGCCAAATTGTTTGCAAGAATACTATCATAATGTCATGGAACTTGATGAGCGATAAATATTTACAGGAATATTTCCAGTAGTAATGTTTGCCGGTTGTTGCTCCTTTTTAGTCGTCTCTCGGGGTTTCATCTCTAGCCTACCCCAACTTGCTTGGGACTAAAGGCTTTGTTGTTGTTGTTGTGTTTCCAGTAGTAATGTCATGAAACGTGAATTAGAACTTAATATTTAGCAAGGGTCTGTTTTAATGAAAACTCACCAGCCATACATAAACTCCAATGCACGCTTGGAAGCATCCTGGTCTTTCTTGGAATTTGAGTATGGAATCATCCAATTGCTTACGATAGTAATTCCTATTTTTCCTTTTTGGTCCTGCTATATGATTAATAATGGTCATCATCAACTGTGAAGATGCAAGATGTTAAGCTCTATGCAAATGACTACGAATTTGAAGCCAAGTGTTTTAATGTAGGCCAGTTATATTGCTAATCCTTAACTGGAACACTAGAACTAGAAGATATCTGGCCTGTGGCCATGATGTACGCATTGTCCATCTATCAGCAAAAGCAAACACCCATCTAGCAGCAAATGTAAACATTTTTGTTCACTAAGAGATAAAACTAAAGCTTCTGATGTTAAATTGCTGCTAACTATTTCACACTGCAACAAAATTTTTGGCATGCTTGAATGTGTTATGTTACAGAAAATTTATACTTTTTTTGGGTTGCTGAAGTAATAACAATCAATCTAAATCTGTACCTTGTATCTGTCTTTGTACAGTTGAACTGCTGCTGCATGAGCGAGAAGTTGGTTATGAGCTACAATATAAGGCTCCCTTCCTGAGTCTCCCATGGTACATCCTGAATTTTCCCAAGGGGAGCACCGGCCAGGTGCAAGTATACCGCTGGCATAGCCATCGATACTGAAACTCCAAGGCTCATTAAATGTGATCCAGCTCTTTACCCTGTCACCAAACTCCCTGAAGCAGATATCGGCGTAATCACGAAAATCTTCCCTGATTATGTTGGCACAAGCTATTAGTTATTCGTTATTAGTACATTCAAGAATATTCTTATTAGTGATCCAAATATGTAGTTTGGTGTTCCATTTATGAAGAGTTATATGGCTTGATAGGTCAAATTACTTACACGATAAGATGGCTTAAGAAGCCCCCATACTGCTGCTCTAGTGCTTGTGGGGAGTCCCAGTGGAAAAGGGTCACAAATGGTTCAACACCTGCACATTTGCAGATATTAAGTTGCAATGAGGAACTAGTTTCGTCTCTTCTTGTAACAAGTATGTATAACCTTTTTTTTTTGCTCGAGAAGAAGTATACATAGTCCTTACCTTCTGAAATTAGCTTGTTAATGAGATTGTTGTAGTATTTGATTCCTTCCATGTTGACCCCTCCACTCAATTTTCCATCTGTATCCATGATTCCATCAACATTAGCTATAGGGACTGGAATCAATCATTGGTTCTATTTAATTCTTATATATTCTCTGTTTAGAATATATTGTTGTTTTCTGAAGATAAAAAAAAAAAAGAGGCAGCCTGCTGCATGTAGCTCCCACTTGCACAGGGTCCTACCACTTTGGTATTTTTTACACAGCATTTCCCTAGATTTCTGTAAGAGGGCGAAGATAAAAACAAATGTACCAAATTATTGCCACATCAGGATTTTCAGGTTGCGATTTGGATATGTTCAAAGGTGATGGATCTAGGCAATATGGCACATCTCAGGTCTATTTAATCATTTGTATCAGACTATCAGTGCTCTTCTGCAATTTTGTTAGAATATCTTTTGTGCATGAGAATATGCTGGAAGAACTTACTAGGCAAAATTCGTGTCCAAGAAATAGAAAATCTGTATGCATTAAAGCCTGTATCCTTCATGATTTTGACATCCTCCTGCATTTACTGAGTAAAATCCGATACATGTTGAAAAAGTAAATTATGAGTAGCTAATATGATTATTTATAGAATTATACCTGGTACCGGTGGTAGGAATCAATTGCTATATCTCCGTTGCTTCCATTGGCTATCTTCTCTGTGGTGAAATTATAGGGGCTCAAAACAATGAATCAACTTAAAGAATCTAGATTTGAATAAATCTCCTTGGTTGCTATTTGGTACTGTATCTTATTCAATATAGCAGGTTCGATGTCAGAAACTTGTCTTTTGTACATAATTAACTCCTTTAATCTGATGAATGCTCCATCAATTACTAGAGCCAGTTTAATATAGTTATCTGAACTGGTTTGGACTTTCAAGTGTAAATAAAGATCTTATTATGCACGTGTTGCAAGTTAAGATCAACTGCTGATCGCATGTCAACAAATTAATCGCCTTTGTTGGTCAAAGGACTAGAAATAAATTATTAAACAACGTCGTGTGCAGCAGGTTGTATGCTACATCAGTGTTGTTTTTGGAATCTCCATGATCATGCTATCACGTTGTCTAAATAATTTATGCTAGCTGTAGACGATTTTCAGTGGATTGATTGCTTGGAAGTTGAGTGATACCGTGTCTGCAAGTTTATTTCATTAATATATATTTTTTTGGCCAAATCATGAGCTTCTTAACAGTTTCTAATTGGTTCAGCCGTTCAGGGAATCATGGTTCAGCCGTTGATTATTAGCCGACAGCATGGTAGGTAGTAATTTACAGACAACATTTGTCATTAGTGCTGTTTGCTCTAGCAGCTTGCACTGACCAAGTTGACAACATGTTTGACTGTAGATGCAGCCTACTTAGTCAAGACTGAAATGTTGGTACATTCCACATGCTATGCATCTTGATGCGTAGCACTGACGCTGCCAGCTGCCATGATATGTGGCTGTTGAATTACTGATAGATGGATGATGAATCAGTG
This sequence comes from Zoysia matrella, assembly GCA_001602295.1. Lineage (NCBI taxonomy): Eukaryota > Viridiplantae > Streptophyta > Magnoliopsida > Poales > Poaceae > Zoysia > Zoysia matrella. Next base: position 101,754 of record BCLG01000116.1, read on the forward strand.
TTGCTGATTTTAAAGACAATTTGAAGAAAAAGCAGCAGTGATGGATGCATGGGTAGAGCTTGAGTACAGAACGAGAGACCTGGGTGATTGTGAGTGTAGGTGTCCCAGATGCTGGGTCCTCTGCCACCTTCCCTCACAGCTCCTTCATACTGCAGCAAGCATGCTAAATCACGTCACAGCAGCAGAGATGATTCATGTTTCCACAACTTTCTAGATGATTCTAGAACTTACCTGGTACGCGGAGGATGCAGTGCCGAAGAGGAAGCCCTCGGGGAACTGGCTTCTGGAAACCTTTCCGGGTGGCTTCACCGTCGTTGAAGCCCCGGTGAAGAACGACCAGAAAAGGAGCAGGAGCGGCATAAGCCGCGACATGGCTGCTGGGCTCAGCTGCAGTTTCTTTCTTGCTCTGTGTGAATGCGTTCACCAGGGTGCTCTCTATTTATAGCTGATTATGGAGAAGCAGTTTGGTGCCTTGGTGGTGAACAAAGAAAACAGAATTTGTCATATCCAGCTGTTTCAGGAAGTCCTTCGACAGGGAAGCATATCCTCTGCCACTCAGTAGAGGGCAGCACGCCGCTGCCGTGTGGGCTGATATTGAGTGAGCCCCACAGGGCAGTGAGGCTGCCGAGCGGTAGACAATCCTCGCGCCTTTGCCAGTGATGCCACTGATCAAACCCGGCGAATTCCTCGCCTAGTTGATATGTAGTCCACGTGAGGTCCCTGTCTTTTCCAGGCAACTGGACAAAGATGCTCAGCTGGTTTGCTATGTCCTGTGTAGTTAGTTGGTCTGGTGTACTTCAGCGGTCTATCTGATCGTGTGCTTTGGGCAAAAGTGCACTTAATTTGGAACGTATACAAAGATCAATGGTACTTAATAAACTGGTTGCATATGTTAGTAGAAAATGCAAAGGTTTTCGGTGCTAAAAGGGTAGGTCAGAGAATTCCTGATGGGTACAAGAAAGATGGGAGAATCCTTTGCTTGACGTTTTTGTTTGATCTCCAAAATTGGCCATCCAAGATTCAAGTGGCTAGTAATAGAAAATTTAAAGAAACTTGTTTGGCAATGCGTGGAGGAGAAATGGAGAATAAAGTTGGTCCCGATAATATGGAAAATTATGCCCTTATAAATTAGCTGTAGAGGTCTAGAATCTAGATCAGTGTTTGTTTGTTTCATAATTTAACATATATACATCATTTTGTCATAAATAATTCATTTGTTTGGTCGTTTTTCTATTAGAAAGGGGAACTGTGTCCTCAGTGGACTTGAGAAGCTATTGCAATGCGAAATGGTGCCCTGCACACTCTCTCCACGGTTATGTGTACATAGATTAGGTTGGTTTAGTTACTTTAATATGAGCCACCCTAATTTTTCTGTTGGCTTTAGCTGTAGGAGTTCCCTGAACTGTAACAATTATTTTGTCAGAGTAGTTCATCATGTTTTTGGATCCGAGAACATTCTCAAAAACAAAATTAAACTAAGATCCTGTTAGTTACAATTTTAGCTTCTCAAGAAACTATTCAGGTAAAGACCAGGATTTTCTGATTTCTAGTTCAAAACGAGTTGTTTCCCCAAGAAGCTGTTTCTGGTTCTGGCTATGTCTTGTTTCATTTGTTTCAGGTAACAAAAATGAATCTGAAACTCCAACCAAATGTTACTGCAAATCCAAAAGATCCTCAGAATCCAACTCCCCCGGTCTAATGCATATTTGAATGACAATGGAAACGATATGATTCCTCAGAAAAGATCATTCCCAAACACCGGAATCAAGGATACGGGAGGCAGAAAGTGGTAACCTCCCCAGTCGCATCGCTATCAAGCTATCCAACCACGATCTCCTCATGAATAAACAATACACAACCAAGCCTATCCAGAAGAGGTCAACGAAGCAAGCATCCTTTTCCCCCTAGAGTAGGGCTACAGCACCACGGCTTGCCGGAGTAGTGAGCTCGCGCATATGGCCATCGACGCCGACGGCTGCCAGCTTCCACGACCAGCAAAGATTCAAGGGCCGTTGTACTTGCTAAATCCGGCAAGACGCACTGCATCGTGGACTAGTAGTGGAAGTTTGAAATGACATTTCCATGTTTTCTGACCACTCAAGACGCTCTGGAAGAGTGTCAATGGTGAAGTGGGTTTGAGGTTGGAAGCATTCAGCCACGTGCATCAGTGGTCAAGTGGTCATGGGGTTATCAGGTCTTTGTAAATTTTTTTTGACAATCATGTCTTTGCAATATGGTAGCCATAAGAATTCAGAGTTAGGAAACTCAGTGCGTTTGAGAGTGTTTATATCGACGTGAATCTCGTTGTCTAGTTCCTTCTTAGTTAAAAGCTGCCTAGTTCCTATAAGGTTGCACTAGTTTTTTTTTAGGAAATTTCACAAAACTAAGTTTTTGAACAATAATATCGTAAAAGTACAGATTTAAACCTCTTTTTCATAGAACTACAGATTTTGCAATATTTCTGTTATATCCCAAAACTAGAGATTTTATGCCAACTCTATCATAAAACTATAGATTTTGCTTCAATTTTTATCCCAGAACTATATATTTTAGATGTTTGGAGTCCATTTTTTAAAGAGAGGAAGATGAATAAAATATGTAGTTCCATGATAAAATATATGCAAAATCAGTAGTTTGTGAAACAAAGTTTTAAAAATAGCAGAGCTTATCTGGTGGTTCTTAATTTTTTGCAAGTCTCTGTCTTATTGCTGATGTATTCATTTTCCAACTTTTTTCTTCTTTTTGCTTACTCCTGGCTTGGCAACGAATAACATTTTATATTTTGATTGGCTGAATTTTGGTGATAGGGGACGGACCATATAAAAATCATTTTTTTCAGTGGAAAACACTATCATGGCGTCCAAAGCATATCCTTCTTGCACGAATATACTACCCTTAGTATTAGCAGTAGATAGTGGTGTTTAGTTTTATTGTGGCTAGTCTCACTGTTCATTTGTGGGTCTAATAATGTGTTTTATAATATAATTCATGCCACTAGCAAAGCAAATGTAATGCCGTATTCTTCGACAACATCATAACCTTGCAACCTTGGTGACCGATGGATTTTCAAATTATTACTAGAAAATCTGCACGGCAATTATCGCGCTTTTCGTGTATGTTTTTTGTTGTGCACTCCGAGTTGAAGTAGTATATTTTAAATTTATTATTTAACAAATAAAATAATAATTATTTGATATGGATGACAAAATTCTATAAACATATTCTTAAAAAGAAGTTATCGATATAGTCTTTAAAATATAAGTGTGACCTTTGTTATTTATAAAATATTTAATAAAAAGTAGCATCGGTACACTTTTAAGAAAGTATTTTCAAAACAAATTATTTCTAATTTTGTAACTTAATAAATTTAAAATTATTTTTAATTTATATTAGCAATGTTTGATTAAAATATTGCTTCCAAAGCTACTATTTTTTTAAAACCGAGGTTGTAAGAGGAAAAAAGATTGAATCTCAGTTCTCATAGTAATCCAAGAGCATTTTTAAGAGATAAAACAATTTAATTTAAGTTATCTAAATATACATTTTTATAACATATAAAAGTCTTTAATTGAAGCATATATTTGTAAGATATAAAAGTAAAATAAATTTATAAGAGCTTCTTTTATATCTTTTGAAATACTTCTATTGAATTTATAACGTAGTAATCAAAGAACATTTTTAGGAGATAAAAAAAATTTAAAGTATCTAAATATATATTTTTATAACATATAAAGATCCTTAATTGTAGTATATACTTGCAAGATATAGTAGAATAAATTTATAAGAATTTTTTTATATCGACACAGCTGTTCATGTCTGCTTCTGTCGAGTAGAAGCACACTCTTACTTTGATTAGGAAAAAAAATTCTTTTTTCTAATATTCATTTTTTCTCTTTTTTAATATCCACCGTTATATTTTAATCTGACGGTTAATATTTTTTAGGGTGACGTGGCGCAACGAGCTATAGAATGCTTGCGCTTTAATATATTGCAATAGCACGGCCGTTTATGTCTGCTCCCATCGAGTAGAAACACGCTCCTACGTGACCGAAGAAAAGATTTTTTTTTTCTTTTTAATATCTATTTTTTTCTCTTTGCTAATATCCACTATTAAATTTTAATTCGACGATTAAGTGATGTGGCGCAACGAGAGTTGAGAATGCACGACATTTAATATATAAAGAGCATTTTAATATATTGCAATGACACGACTGTTTATGTCTGCTTCTGCCGAATAAAAACACGCTCCTACGTGACCGAAGAAAAAAATTCTCTTTTTTAATATCTCTTTTTTTCTTTTTAATATTTACCGTTAAATTTTAATTCGACGATTAATATTTTTTAAAATATTTTTTAGAGTGACTTGGTACAATGAAGGTTGAAAGAACCCACGATGCTATATAAAGATACGGCAGCATCTATTCAAGATACAATGAAGGTCGGGCAGCCTCACGGTGTCAGCTCCTTTTTTCAAAAAATTGTTCAGGGTATCATCTGGTAAACAGCAGTACTTTCAGAACTCAAGTTCACAACTTCACATCGAATCCAAACAGTGTTGCATTCAGGTGCGAATCCTCTACATTAGTATGGGTGCATTGAGAGTCAATGACATATGGGTCCGATCCCACGTGTTATTGACCCACTCACTGATGCAGAGCATCTCGATCCGTTGCATTCATGTTCACTTAGAGTAAACAATGGCACATTAAACGCCGAACAAGTATACAGCTCCAATTGAATCCAATATCTTTACATTTTGAACAGATGTACAGAATGAGCATAGCACTTTCATGCACATCCACAATGTCTTTAGTCTCAAGCAAATTGAGATAGTTAGAGATGAAACCTCGAGAAACAACTTTAAAAAAAACAACAACCGACAATCAAAAACTTTCATGCACAGGGCGCAATATTTCACAAAGCTGAAACTCGTGATATCTAGATTTAGTAACTAGGAATACCAGCTAATGCAACCAAGCAAGCATAACCATGATAGGATCACACAGAAAAAGTACATGAATCTATGTTTACGCTAGGACATTTATTGTTGATGCAGAGCAAAACAGGGAAATAATACTCAATAATCAATCAATTCAATAATCAACCAGTCGACAAGAACCTGTGGCAAATATGGAGCTCCAGAAATTTACACATTCCCATCATCAACAGAAGCAAAACTTTCATGGCTTGCAAATTGCAATCAGTATATGTTTACACACATGTAGAGCCTAGCAATCACCAGAATGAAAAACAAATGTGAAGATCATTGCAAAATTATGAAGGTGACGAAATTGAAGAGCAGGTGACTAACTGATTACCCAAGAATCTATCTCAATCCAATCAACAAAACCTACAGCCCGGCCTCCGCCGCTCGCCGCGGCGTGCTCTTACGGCGGCTTCCGACCTGGCGGAAGCAGCTGGACCTGGTCGACTCGTCGGTGCTGGATCGAGCACTGGAGCTGTTCTCCTCCACGTCAAGATTTGAATCCTCCTCTTCCTTGGGCGCCCTGTTCCTCTTGTTAGCGCCAGTTCCAGCAGAGATGGTTTCTGCTCTTGACGCTTTCTGTTTGGCGTCATCCCCTGCTCCCAGTTGGTAGTCCTCGTCACCATCGTCAACCTCCTCCAGATTTTTCACCTCTGGTTGGTTTATCTTCTCGGCGACCCGCTTTTGGGGCCTCCCCCTCCTCTTCCTCGCAGGCGCAACGACTTCTCCGTTGCTGCCCTTATCTCTATGGGTCCTGCCGTTAGCGAGCTTCCTCCCCCTGGCCCTTCCTCTTCCCATTGCTTCAGTTCAACAGAAGCCGGAAGTATCTGGCAACTCCTGAAGCTAAGAGCTCTCAACAAAGATGCCAGTTTTTTTTTTTTTCTCGCACTTAGACTCAACAAAAGATGAAACCAAATATCTCGCTTATAATACCTTGCTCTGTAAATCTGCAATAGAAGGATCAATAACCTGCTGTCAACTCTCGTGCTCTACAAATCTTCAATCAAGTATCAAGAACCTGATGTGTTCAGTTACACAACTAGAATAGAAATGGATATTCAGCTGCAGAACAGATTTAAGCGCGTAATCTCTGACGTATAGTGAGATCCAGGATTTGAAGGAACAGGGATCGACATGAAACAGATACCCAAATAAATCTCAGAAAGGAATGAATGCACACAACACAACTCACAAAAGCTATTGAACAAACCGCATGCTAATATCTCACCAGCAGAACTGCTTCAGCGATTTAATAAATAATGAATAGGAGGAGAAAGAAATCTGACCTTGCATCAATCAGCATGTCCTCGAAGAAACATCCCGCTGCAAACCCATCTCCCCAAGCTTCGGCGGTTCGAAAGACGTGATTTTTCTTTTTCTACAACGGATGGGGAAAAGGCGCGGATCAAGAAGCCGCCATAGCGAAAGGTGCCCTGGAGCTGTTTGAGGAAAGCTGGAAGATCCTTGAATGAGCCGGTGGAGGGCACCACGGAGCCTGGCTGGACTCTACGCCTCCTGTCTTGGCCCCTGGGTGCCGGACCTGCGACAGTAGTATTGCGAGCTCCTGCAGGACCGCAGGGCACTGTGCACACCAAGCGATGAGAGAGGGGGGCCTCGCCTGCTTGCGTCGCTTTTCCGAGGAGCTGCCGCTGGTTTTGCCGGCGCTTCGTTTACCAACCGTTGAAAACGAGTGAGGAGCTGCGCTGCTACTCCACTGGCCACTGCAGCAGGCAGGCCCTGACATGAGGGAATTAAAAACTGCAGCAGCCCTCGCGTGATTTACCGCCGCGTAATCTTTTTCTCGCGCTCTCGGGCGAATAAAAAGTGGAGAAGAACCGCAAGGATCCCAAGACTGACAGGGCAGGGAACAACAAATTAAACCAGGAGGACAGGAGGTGGTAATGCACGGCTGCTGCTAAGATGCTCTTCCTGCAATGGGAGGGCTATCGATTGGTTTGCACAATTTTTGGTGAAATCAATTTCAGTTTGATTTAGGTAGCTGATTGCTTTTAGTGAAAAATTGAACTTAATACTTATAGTAAAATGATTTCTCTAAGTCAGCCAACTTAATTTTTAATAGCTTAGAAAATCGAATCTGAACCAATTTTTAAAACCTTGCTCCGAAGAAGAAACAATCTGATTAGAAAAAAAAAAAAACTAGCACCCAAATCTAGGCGGTCCATAACACTATACTATTATGGTACTACTAGCATTGAAAGGAAATTTAGTCCTTCCAGCACTATCGTGGTAAATCATGCATCACGCACAAAGAAAATTCTTCATTCGATAGGTTGCAGTACTTTAATCATTTTAATTTGAATGTTCCATATGTTCCCTACTGGCTACTACCCTTTTTACCGAGTTATTGTGGAATTTATGACTATGATCTGGTCCAATTCATGATTTATTTTACAACCTTTGGACCAGATAGTAGACCCTACCTGCCAGCTTTAATTACAAAGGTTATCTCTTTTAGAAGTAACAAAGGCAAGTTGACGTCAGGTGGTATAACAGAAATCATGAAGTAACTTGGCCCAGGAAAGCTAGCCCAGCCCATTTGCAGTTTTGCTTATGACTCTGGGTATGGACAATCACTAGAGGCGCAGGGTCTTCCGTACCCAACTTGGCTAGAATTTAAAATGTCTAAACAAAATGTACTACAGTACCTTTTTTTTGGTAATTTCAATAAAATTTTCTGGCCGTTTGATATGCTTCGAAATCTGTGCTTTGTTCTGGGTTTAACATAATAGTCAATTTCTTATTTACCATTCAAAAATAGCTCGATGCTTTATAAACCATTGAAAATTTTAAGTTTTCTTATCTACCATCAAATCTAAAACATATGCCTTTCATGCCATCGATATCAACTTGATTCACAATTTTTTTTAAAAAATTGTACTAAAAATGATACATTTATCCCTAGAAAATCATGTAATAAAATTTTACATGTTCCACCTATGTCAAGATGAAGCCATATAACAAATTTTTTATTTATTTTATACTCCTACCTTTACAATTTTACAATATATAAAACATGAAGAAATCTATTTGTATAAGCTAATAATTGCATGATTTGAAATAATCATAACAAATAAATAATTTTATCAACAAAACTAAATAATTTTTATAGTATGAATTGATCAAGAATGGTGACAGAGGAGACATAAGAGCATGTGAGGCATCAATTTCAGATTCAATGGTGGATAAAAAAACTTTAATTTTTCAATGGCTTGTAAGTTATTAATCTATCTTTGGATGGTAAATAAGGACTTTGCTTCTTTCCGCTTGTTGTGCTAGCTCTTTGCATTTTTTGTTAGATTAACCTTTTCTCTTTCTTTTTCATTTGTATCTTGCAGTTTATTGAGTTGTATCTTGGCGTTTCGTTTGGATCTCATAGGCCGTGGGCTGTGAGCTGCTGCGTGGAAGGTTCTGGACTGAGCTGTGGCCAGCCATTGCACATGGCCTGACTATAAGGCCTACCTCGATCATCCATCATCTTCAATTGAGTTTGGAGCCTCCGGAGGCCTGCTTGATTAAACAAGGTAATCAGATAGCCATAACCATAACAAATTGTTTTTTTACAATCTCTCATCTTTTCGAAAATTCTGAGGCTAACTATTAAGGCATTCAAATTTATATATGAATTTTGAAAAAAGGACATGTGCATCCGACATTATAAGTCAGGACGTAACCTGTTACACATTTTCTATATAGTTAATTTATAAATATTTGTCCTTTTTCTACATGCCCTTTTGACGTCGCGTTCGAATTTGGATTATTTGATTCCAGCTGCCTGTATGAGGGGAGGGGATGACCCATTACTAGCTTGCAGTATATCGTAAAAGGCTAATTTTGCTGATTAACATAAACATGAGTCTGTTAGTGGAAATAATTAATGACATACATTATTTTCCTTATATTATGGGCATCTTATCATTGGCATAGCTCTCTAGAAGAACAACTCAACAATTGTTCTTGGGACAAAAGAACTATAACTATTTTTTCAATCTTTTAGTCTAATACTCCCTCTAGTTATAAAGTTATTGACATCGTTAATTTTTAATATCAATTTTGACCATTTTTTTATTTAAAAATTTGTTCAAATATGTAAAATTAGTCTAGTTTAAAATACCACTGATGATAAAAAAAATTATAATAAAATATATTGTATTTATTAAATCTATTTAAATAAGATGAATAGTCAAAGTTGATGTTAAAAGTTAACGGTGTCAGTATTTTAAAATTCCTCTTCATGCAAGCCTGTGATTGTAATGAATAATTAGCTCTTGTGATTGCTAAGCAAGCTCAATTGCTACAGGACCAAGGATGTTGCAGGAAACTCCAGTTTGCATAGCTCTTCTGTTGTCAAAAGATAATTCTGCTAGAATTTGAGCAATGAAATTCTTTGAGCCGCACCCAAAAAAAAAAAAAAACCTTCCTCTGCCAATGGGGAAGCCATGCCACGTCGGACAGCAAAAAGATGCCAGATCCACGTGGCCCAATGGCGCTCGGTCAAGCAGATATTGCAGCCAATGATGCGCAGGATTTGGATATCCCACATCCCTCTTGATCTCCGGCCGGTCGTGCCCTAATAGCAGCCTCAGATTCTGCTCTGCTCTCAAACGCCACTTCTTCCCCTCGTTCTTCCCGTCGACGTACGTGGGCGTTGGCAGAACAGGCAGCAGCAATGGCGATGGCGTCGTCGAGCGGGCTGAGGAGCTGCAGCGCCGTGGGCGTGCCGAGCCTGCTGGCGCCGTCGTCCCGGTCCAGCCGGTTGCCGTTCTGCGCCAACGCCACCACATCCGGCCGCGTCACCATGTCCGCCGAGTGGATGCCCGGCCAGCCTCGCCCCGCTCACCTCGACGGGTCCTCCCCCGGGTAAGCGACCACTCAAATATATAATCATGTTCATAGCAACCACCAAGACGGCCGCCGCACCTTAGTGACAAGTGCCGAATATTGCGTCTCTCTGCAGTGACTTCGGCTTCGACCCCCTCGGCCTCGCCACCGTGCCGGAGAACTTCGAGCGGTTCAAGGAGTCCGAGGTCTACCACTGCCGCTGGGCCATGCTCGCCGTGGTACGTCACGAGCGGTGCACGCGTTCTCAGTCAATCGCTAGAGATAACATAACATCATGTGCAGCCGTACGTGGCATGTTCATAGCTGATCTGTGAGATGGATTTGCTTGTGGTGCAGCCCGGGATCCTGGTGCCTGAGGCTTTGGGCCTGGGCAACTGGGTGAAGGCGCAGGAGTGGGCTGCCATCCCCGGCGGTCAGGCCACGTACCTCGGCAACCCGGTGCCGTGGGGCACGCTGCCGACCATCCTGGTGATCGAGTTCGTGGCCATCGCCTTCGCCGAGCACCAGCGCACCATGGAGAAGGACCCGGAGAAGAAGAAGTACCCTGGCGGCGCCTTCGACCCGCTCGGCTTCTCCAAGGACCCGGTCAAGTTCGAGGAGTACAAGCTCAAGGAGATCAAGAACGGTGAGTGCTCTTCCATCTCATGTCCCTTCTAATATCCATCATCGCCGTGGACGGTAGCAACCAACAACATGTTGTCTGGATCGTTTTGCGCTGCAGGCCGGCTAGCGATGCTGGCGTTCGTCGGGTTCTGCGTGCAGCAGTCGGCGTACCCCGGCACCGGACCGCTGGAGAACCTGGCCACGCACCTCGCCGACCCGTGGCACAACAACATCGGCGACATCATCATCCCCAGATCAATCTCTCCTTGAGCTGAGAGGAACCGTGCTGCTGGGAGTGTGGATGGTTTTCGTGTGTAGAGTAAAGATTCTATGGCCGGAAACCACTTTGTGATCGATGTAAAGATTAAGAAGTGGCGAGTCTTGCGAGTCCGCAGAACTTTTGTATCAACATTACACTCTATCATAGTTTATTCTTACTACAGTGATGACCACGAAAGTTGCCTCTGTGACTGTTCTACCGAGCTCCGGGCAGGGGAATTCGGTATTAGATTCCAGCCCCGGGGTAACGATGAGCATATCCAGCAGCCCGAAGAATCCTGAGACGGATTAAACTAGTATTAAATTGCAAGTAATATACAGGAAGGATCATTTCAAATAATAAAAAATAAAATACCCTTACAATGTACTCTCTTCATCTTTTTTATTAGTTGTTTTAGGTGTGGGCACGAAAATTAAGAAGTCTTATAATGTACTACTCACTCCATCTTTTTTTACTATTTGTTAAGTGTGGACACGAGAATTAAAAAGATGTGAAAAAGATGAGATGCGCTAAAAATGAGTAGAAAGATAGAGATAGATATGTATTAGAAATAGAGAAAGCTGTACTTGGAAAGCGAGGATGATAACGTAAATAAATTAGGAAAACCTAGTGTGACATCCCGAATTTTAGGAAAGTCTAAAAATACGTAATTCAATTTTTTTTTCTAACTATCACTCTAACTATTTTCTTTTCACTTTCCGCCTTTTCTTTTCTTTCCTGTTTCAAATGGCAAAACCTCACTAAATTAAAGCTTATCTAAATTGAAGATTTCAAAATATTAAAATTTGAGGTGTGACAAGTGATTGAGCCCTTTTTGTTTTCCTCTTTCTTACCATTTTTTTCTTTTTCTTGTGTTCTTTTGAATTTCAAACTCGTTTCAATCCTTTAAATTCTAAATCCGACAAATTCCTCTGAAATTAAAATTCATTCAACTCTTTCGAACCCAATACTTGTGAATTCCTGTCTTATCGAATTCCTTGAATTCCAGACCCACCTAATTCCCTTGAAACTTATTTACTTCATTCAAATTAATTTACTCCATTCAAATAGCCATTTATATTCCGAATTCCATAAAATAAAATCTATTCATAATTTGAAGATAATCCTAAAACGAAAGTTGTTCATCTTAAAAGGTACTTCAACCCTGCAAAATTTCACGTTTATCGGAGCTCAGCAAGTTGACCTTTTGAAGGAAAAACAGAGGCTGCTGCTGAAATTCTGAAAAATCTGAAAATGGAAAAATCCTGCGGGCCCACTTGCCAGCGACCTTCTCCCTTTCCTCTGTCTTCTTCCTCGGCGCACCTGGCCAGCATATCAGCGTGCGCAGCGTCACGCGCCCAGCCACGCGCCGCACCTGCATGGGCCCTGCTGCCACTTGCCTTTGCACGCGTCGCGCACGGACTCCACCCTGCTGCCCCTCTTTCCCCTGCGCCCGAAGCCGTGTTTCCCCGGCGTCGCCACTGACCCGGAGCCAAGCCGGCCGCCGCCGCGCCCTGAGAGCTCTCCGCTGCTAGCGCCCGCCAGCGTTTCTCTGGCTCGACCGAGCTTACAGGGAGGTTCGGTGTGCCTCCCTCACGCTGCTCCACCGGGACACGAGCCGTCTCCACCGCACCTGCGCCTTGGTGGCGTGCGCCATCGTCGCGCACTGCCTATCCGCCGCTGCTGGCCTGCTGGTGCGACTCCCCAACGCGCCTGAGCCTGCAGCGAGGATTCCTGTGCGTTCTTCCCTCGAAAAGCAACCCCTCCACCACCATCACGGCGTCCTCTCCATCTTCAGCCGTTCAATTTTGGGCAAAACGTCTAGAGGTCGAGCTCCACTGCGCCTCCACCATGCTCTCTGTTCTCAGTCGTCGGCACACCCTGGCCCCTTTTCGGCACGCCTAAGCCCGCAGAGAGGTACCAGGCGCCGCCCTCTAGCTCCTTCGCCCGAGCCCAAGGCCGCCCCGGCCTTTTGACTGCCTGGCGCCACGCGCTGCACCCTGCCGTCGCCAACGCAGCTCTACGCCTCCCTGGCTTCCTCGAGCCCGTGGCGAGGTCCAGCACGCCGCTCTGCCCTTCCTCCACCGAGGCCCTAGCCTCTCCGGCCGGCTTGCCGCTGGACGCCGACGAGGTGCACGGCGACGGGGTGGACCGGCCCCTTTTCCCCACGTCCTGGACAGAGGCCACGGCTTCAACAGGCCCATTGATAAAGGCTCTCTTTCAGAAAAGCCCTCTAGCTCCTTTAAATAAAAGTCCTAGGTCCAATTTCATTGCAGGAAGTTCTACGATTTTTTGATTATCTACAGTATAGTCCTAAGCCTAAGTTTTTACAGGAAGGTCCCTGCTGATCCTCTGGTAAATGCAAATTAATCCTTGGCGACCTTTCTGGTAATTACAGCATTGGCCACGTGTCCACAGACACAGACACGAGCACTGATATTCTTACGCGTCCACGTACACGTCACAGTTTTTACATGTCCACGTGTCCACGGACATGTCACGATTTCACGTGTCCACGTGTCCACGGACATGATCACAGTTTTCCCGTGTCCACAGACACGTCACGATTTCACGTGTCCCCGGACACGATCACAGTTTTCCCGTGTCCACGTGTCCACAGACACGTCACAGTTTTCTCATGTCCACGGACACGTCACAGTTTTCCCGTGTCCACGTGAACCTCGAACTTCCCCATGTCCACGGAAACTCCAAACTTTCCCCGTGTCCACGGAAACCCCGAACTTTCCCGTGTCCACGAAAACCCCGAACTTCC
>BCLG01000116.1:115332-131367 GCA_001602295.1 Zoysia matrella
CCGAACTTCCACCCTCACGTGTCCAAGAATCCCCGAACTTCCACAAAACCCCGAACTTCCACTCTCACGTGTCCACGAATCCCCGAACTTCCACTCTCACGTGTCCACGAATCCCCGAACTTCCACAAAACCCCGAACTTCCACTCTCACGTGTCCACAAATCTCCGAACTTCCACAAAACCCCGAACTTTCATTCTCCCGTATCCACGAATTCTCGAACTTCCACAAAACCCCGAACTTTCACTTTCACGTGTCCACGGACACGGTCACAGCTCACATGTTCACGTGTCCACGAACACGTCACATAACTCTGTGTCCACAGAGAAATCTCCGATTCTGGGCACCTGTGTGTCCAGAGGCCGTGGACATAGGCCGAGCCAAGTGTCCACACAGCCTTTGCCAGTTTTCGGTCACAGACCAGCTAGCAACATCACCACGAGGTTCATCCCTTGTTTCACGCCTATACACACACCGACAACTGTGGACACATGCTGGGTAGCGTGTCCACGGGGAAGATTTCCTATTTCCCATCGTGAACACCTTGTTCGCCTCACCACCGCTACACCTTAACTAAGTTTTCAGTGATCTTGATGCTATTGGAACCATTATCTCAAGCTCCATCACATCAAGTCCTCCGCACCTCAGCCAACCTCCGGTCTTGCCGATTCGCTTCTATAGTAAGTTCTTCGTTGAGTTTAATCGTGTTCCTTCTTTTGTTTTATCGTTGTTAGTGCAAGTCTTTAACTATGATGCATTCTAAGCATAGAGTTACACTAGCTAAGACACGTCACAGCATAGCATAACCTCATTATTTAGCACACATTAGTATGCGCACCCATGTTAGCACTGAATAACCTAACTTAAAATTAGAATTATAGAATTAATAGTTAAACACTAATAACTAAATACTAAGAAGTAAGTAAACACTTTAGTTAGCAGCCCATAAGCAACCTGCCATGCAGTCACCTATGTAAGGGCACCTTTTAGCGCTTGTGCCACTTGTTAGTTTTAGTAATTTAACTATATAAAATAAGTTAGGTAATTAACTATTAATCACCTAAAGTAGTACATTCATATAGGTATAAACTAAATAACTAACCGTAGCAATATGCCCATCACCACATCACAGTTAATGCCATATATTTAGTGTAGGAGTTCAATTGTATAGTAGAATCAAGAAATATTCACTAGAAAGCCCGTGCAATATATTGACATACACTAGTGCACGTGTCACCTATTAGCACAAACGATATGATTATTTAGTTAAAAGCTCTAAATTAAGGTATACACAAAATGACATAAGCTACACACCGTGTTTCCGCTCGTACTAGCGAAAATGCATGTTAACCCTTCACTGAACCTCACTCTAAGTCAATAGGCACCGCAACATACATGACTTGCCCTAAGTTTTGCTCGCGGTGTTATCTGATTCTTAGTTGAAGTTCTTTGGATTTTATCGCTTCTTCTTGAGTTTTGTTTCTTTCGCAGTAGTTTTATTAGGCTTTTTCTTCACGTAGATAACATTGAGTGTAAAGAAGAATCAAGCCTCAAGAAGAACCAGAAGGTCTACGTATGAAGAGAAGCCCGTAGATTGGGTGCGAAGCCAGAGATTGAAGATTGAGATCTCGAAGAAGAAGCCTCCAACCTCAAGCTTGAAGATTAAAGAATTTTGCAGGCAAGCTCTAACCTCATATTGAACCCTATATTTTGCTAATGCTCCTATAGTGCCTATTTATTCTGCTATGCATGATATTTTGATTTGAAACATTGTGTTAGTCATAATTCTACTTGTTTTTAGGTATTTATATTTATGTCAGTAACTTGCTGTATAGATATGAATACCTTCCTTGAAAAACATTAACGAAGTGTCTTTGATAGCCATAGGGATTCTGTTCTTAGATAGTTTTACGGAACAGATATTATCTTGTACTGCTTAGGACCCCATTTACGGTGCTCCGCACCGCCGCACTATATACCATTAATTTACAAAATGAGTTAAAAGAGTTTGGTGGTGTGAGTACAAATAAAAGGAGACGGGATTAGAATAACTGGTGCTAGGTGAAGAGGGGATGTTTCTGGCCGTGGGGTGGGGCTCACCTGAGATGATGGTGATAGGTGTGTAGGTTTCGCTGTGGTCCACCTGCCGTGGACGAGACCGCCACCCCTGCCATATAAGGACCGGTTCGTTAGTCCTCGACTTGGTAATTCCCGTGCAACCACAGAACCTGTACATTTTGAGCAGGACTTATGCCCTCTACGTATTCTTTCCACATCGAATTACTGGGGGGTCGGTAGTGAAGACACAAGGGAACAGAAGAAGGGCGTGAGATGACTCGCTGCCTGGCCTTCGACGGTAATTGCCCGCGTCACGGGAGCGTAAGCCCACGGATATAGTCCCTGGTTTGATAATACCCGAGGATTGGAGGGGACCAGAAAAAGGTGTGAATGCAGTGGATATTCATGACCCGGCTCCGAGAATGTACCGACGCGTTATCGACGGACTGGAAAACCCCGAGGGATGGCCCCTGTTTGCACCTTGGGTGGAATATGTGGAAAACTACGTAGATGTGGGATAGGAGTTATGCAACTCTAATGATCAGGAGTAGCATAACCTGTGGGTACAGTGTATAACCTCTGCAGAGTTAAAAATCCTTTCGGATAGGTCGTTGTCACGGTATTGACATGCTACTGTTCGGACGCCATACGATTAGATTTTCTATACTGCCTTGATGCGTGAGTGGGTGTAGCTACCTGTGTTTTGGAAAGTATCTGGAGAGGATAGTGGAGGCCCTTCTAGTTAAAACTTAGGATCTGGTGGGAACGGTTTTTACTTCCCCAGGTCCAACTTATTAAAATATGAAAAATAAATGCTTTCACTCCCCTTTCAAAATCTTCTGTAGTGAACCTTGCATAAAACTGGTTTTTTAGCAACATGGACCTTGCTGCTTCATCTTTGCTATAATCAATGTGCATCTATATTTATACCTTTGCTTAGTGTTGGAGCTTGCTGAGTACCTTATGTACTCACCCGCCTGCATTTGTGGTTTAAGACAGTGAAGATCGCTTAGGTGTTGTGCTGGTTTCGTTCTGCTTTCCAAGTCTGCTTGTAGATTTGGACCCTGATGTTCGCTGCCTGCTCTGTTTTTAGTTGGTCAACCGGTGTAGGATCGTAGAGATTCTCATGATGTGGCCGTTCTGTCTCAGGTTAGTTTTCCTTTCGAAGTATGCTTTCGATATACATTCTGTTGTGTTATGCGTATCAGCTACTGATCTAAGGACTGATACATGTATCACAGTGCATTCCGGAAACGGGGTGCGCGACACCTAGAGGCTCTAAGATGAGAAGTAATATGGGACGGAGGGAGTACATAATAATAATAATATGATTTATATACAATGAATTATTATTAATGATCAAATTTAAAAATATTTGACTTTGAACAAAGCAAGAAATACTTATATTTTGGAATAGAAGGAGTAGACCAAATGCTTTTGTTTCAGCTTTTAAGATGTAAGAATATATGAATTCGATCTTAGCCGTTGATTTAAGCAGAAAATAAAAAAAATAAATTAATATCAACCAACAATGTGTACTTATTACTGTCACCTGCTAAAACCCCCTACTTACTTTTCAAATTGAATGATACAACAATTAATAATTATTAGAGAACTTTTAAATTTTAGAAGTAAAATAACAATTTGAATCTTGAGATCAATGTAAATGGGTGGTTTTAGAATCTGCCAAATAAAAACGTTCTCCGAGATCGTCACTAATATATACACATGATAATGGATGCGCACAATTGCACAAAGTCCGGGGAACAACAAAACCACTCGGCACTCGCAGAGCAGTGCACGGATGCCACGGAGCACTGAGATGTTTGTCGGCAAGGGCAGTCTTGCTAAATCATCGTGGCATCAGTTCTCCATCATGGAGGCTCGGGCATCTTCCCCGGCGTCGCTTCACATCCTCTCTCCTGCCTGGACCTATCGTCCTTGAGGTTCCAGTTAGCTTAACTCGTACGAGCCTTCCAGCTTATATTCTCCTCCGCCTAACCTCATCTCTAAGCACCCTTCCATCCAATCGCTCTCTCAATAATCCACTTACCAGGTCCAGGAGCGGCTTGCTGCCACCTTGGCGCCGCCCAAATGTGCCTGCCGTTCAACTGGCGCAAGCAGGACGGCCATGGGTCCGGCGACCACCAGGACACCCCACGGCGGCAGCCACCGCGTCCTCATCCTTCTCCGGACCTTGGGAACGGCGGCTACCCGCGCCAGCCGACCGTCGAGCCGTCCCCACTGGATGGTGCGGACCATGGATACGGCGCCGGAGAGAACTTCGGAGCGCAGCGGCGTGCAGCGGGCGTGAACGTGAATGGAGAAGCGGCCGGGGCAACCTTCTACGACTCTCACGCCTACGGCTTTCCTGACAGAGGCCCGAAGGGCTTCGAGGAGAAGAACGGCGCTCTTGCTCCGGCGCCGCAAACACCCGTGGTGCCTACTCCGACATCTGGAGCTCCTTGGAAGAGGGGGGCAAACATGGAGCAGAAGGAGCGTGTCGCTGCCGCCGCTGCTCCGCACCATGGGCCAGTTGCAGCCTCGCAGCCAAAAAAGAACGCCATGCAGACCGCTCCAGTGCCGCAGATGGCACGTCGGGATAAAGATGACGACGACTCTGCCGACGCTGCATCAAGCTATAGAAGGCGGAGGTACTGATATTAGTCCAAGTTTTAAAAAAAATTATATTGACTCGATAATTTTAGGATGGTGTGAGTAATTAAACCCAAAAATACTTATATTTTAGGATGGTGCGAGTAATTAAATAAAAAATTATATTTTTAGGATGGAGTGACTAATTGTGTTAAGATGGCTCTATATATGTGGGCTCAACTTAAATAACTACTGGTGTAGCAATTTGTTGTGGTTATGTGCTGTATGTGTAAGTCGTATGCTCGGTTAGAACCAACACAAATGTCTAGCTGCAAATTTCTGAGATATATATGTTGCCACTTGTCAGCTCAATTGGATTGGTCTTACTCCATCCTGTATTAAAATATTGAAATCATTAACTTCTAGCATTAAGTTTGGCAATTCATTTTATTTAAAAATTTATGTTTAAATGTGTAAAATTATTATTCATATTTCAAGTACCACTAATGATAAAGTAAATTATAACAAAACATGTTATATTTATCATACTTTTTAATAAAATGAATGCTTAAAGTTGATTTTATCAACTGTGTCAATATTTTAAAACTTGTTATAGTTGTGCTCTATCTTGCATAATCTTTTTCTTCTTTTTTCCTGATGCACAGAAAAAGGAAATATGTTTTTTTTTAAAAAAAATTTGCTCATGTTCTGGGGAACTGTGTTTATCGAGTGAAGATGCCCACACCACACTTGGACGATAGAAGTCAACTTGATGAATGTGATTCCGTACGAGAGTGCTGCCTCTCCTTTCCCTTGGTGATTCCATTCTTTAATTATGTGATAGAGCTAGACAAGGGTTGGTAAGATTACGTAGAATAATTCTTTTGCCAATAAACATGTGAAGGCTCGAGTGGGCGCTTAGTGTGATGTTCTTCTTAACGTCTAGCTAGGGAAATTAATGTTGACCGAAGGAATTCTTATTTTCAGTCGCCTAGATTTCAGTGGCGCCTATGCCAAAACATGTGTACCAGAATAAAAGGACCAGGTGAACACCTTGAATCCTCACTACATAAATACTATATATTATCCAGTTTCACTGTGAAGAACAAGAAAGAGAAAATTTGGACAATACCATTGTGAATGAGTAGTAGGAAAGTACTTTGGCAAAAACTTTAGGGAAAATACCATTCCAATGCAACTTTAGTTGGAGATTGCCACACTACAATCACTTTTCCTGTCAAACACAAACAGAATGAGAGTTACTGAGGTTTTTTCAGAAATGACCAATATACCCCTGCTTTTACTTTGTAAGCTAACTAAAATAGGCTCGATGATTTTGCACATCTAATTGGTTTTTAGGATTTTGAGAAGTAATCTTTCTTCCGAATCAAGATCTTTACCATTGCGGAAAATCAAGGAGCATCTCAAACATCCTTGTTCTTATCGATGATTTTATGAAAGCTAACCAAATAGTCCAGTATAAAGCAGATGTACTTATAAAAAAAAAATCCTTATTTTAGATCCACATCTGTCACCCA
Source organism: Zoysia matrella (assembly GCA_001602295.1). Lineage (NCBI taxonomy): Eukaryota > Viridiplantae > Streptophyta > Magnoliopsida > Poales > Poaceae > Zoysia > Zoysia matrella. Next base: position 121,521 of record BCLG01000116.1, read on the forward strand.
ATTTCGAAACAAGTACGCAAAACCATGCGGTGGATTTTGGTTAAAGAAAATATATACGTAAAATTCTCCAAAATGAGTGTTGCAAGATGACATTTGAAAAAAAAAAGATGCTTTATGATTTCACATGAACAAAAGAATTTTTTTTATTACCATTCTAGTTTCTTCTGATTATCTTTAGTCAAAATGAGTCAATGAAATAAATTCTAAGTAAAGATCTTGATTCTGAGAGGCATCTTAAGCTTCCAAACTATTTTATTATTCAATATAAATCCATCATTGATTAAATATCTATACATAGATTAGACTGTGAATTTTTCTGACTAAGAAAGGTCTCATCTAAAAAGGTCTTTCTTCGTAGATAAGATCACAGCTGCAATATTTAACACTAGTAGTACAGTAATATACAATGTTGCTACTAAAGTACTTTTTTCTCTCCTGGCGATATGATACAATGGTAGAAAACATTCTTTTATGGTGTAATTTCCAGCCCACTCCTCACAATCAGATCTGATTCCGATCTAATTTCCAGCCCACTTATCCTCTCAAAATCTGATCTGATTCTCACAGCATAGGAAACTTAAATTTAAAATTTAAACCGAAGAAACTTAGATTTTATATTTCTTATGAGTTGCTCCCACACGCCATCCAAATCAACTAGTTTGAATAATCCTTTGCCTGTTAACAACCAGTGTCTGTAACAACAGTCTACTTACCTAACAGACATTGGTTTTGAATTTTTAACCCACCTTTATTCTTTGGTTGACTAAGACTACTCATTTTGTTAACCTATATTTCTTCATATAGTCTTCTGGTGCCAATAAAACTATGATCTATAATAATTTGGTGTGATGATCTTCGTCTTTGTGCGAATAAAACTATGATCTATAATAATTTATTGTAATGATTTTCTTTGTGCCAATAAAACTATGATCTATAATAATCTAATTTTTGTAAGATTCCATTCGGAATTCAAAGAAAAATATCATATACAGAGACCGGTAAGAACTGGACTAACCTCCCACCATTGTTATGTTTGCCTTTTCAAATATTTAATTTCTTTTTATTTTTTTCTTCTATTACTTTCCAATCACAATTACTATGCTTTCTATAATATATAAAAGGTGTGTTCAGCTGCCACACTTTTAACAGTGATGCAACTTAAATTTGTGTAGCTAGCAATAATATTTATACTAACTGCTGCTGCAGCAACAGCCAGTCTTAAGAGAAGAAGTGCAGCCGAACGGAGCCAGAGGTTCCAAGTACATTATCTTTAGCCCTCGGCCGCCCAGGTGGATCGGAGGGTACGAGACAGAAAAAAACGAATACTACCGTTGATTTCAAATATTAATTTTAATTATTTTTTTTATTCAAAAATTTTATTCAAATATTTAAAATTATAAATTTTATTCAAATATCTAAAATTATTAGTTATAATTTAAATTTCAATAATTGTAACTCAAATAATAATAAAAATTTACACATTTTAATTTTTTTTAATAAAATCAATACTCAAAGTTTGATATTAAAAATTAACTGTGTCAATATTTTAAAACCGAAAATAGTAAAACGGAAAACAATCTAGACAGAATTTAACACACTTTCTCAAACGTTCAATCCAGAAGAGATGTTAAAGATTTCGTGCTACATTAACTCGGGCTACAGAGCTAATTCACCCGGATCCCTCAAAAGACTAACAGAACCGAGAGGGATTTTATTGGTCACCAACGAAACTGATGTTGGTACATGTACATTATACAGTCAGGGATCTCTAACATCACATAGGGCAAGCCCTGTTTCGTTCAAGGCGTTGATCAATCCGTGCCTACTCCGCTACCGGCCGTGTGGGTGACTTCCCTCTCCGGTCCATGGCCGGCCTTCTCGACGCGCTCGTCGGACTCGATCTCCAGCTTCCGGTCCTCCTTCAGCTCCTCAGCCTCGCGCTTCTTCATCGGGTCCCTCGTCTTCGCCTTCTCCACCTGCGTTCACCGAACACCATACATCCGATCAGGCGCCCCTGACTGACGCGAAGACAGAACGGAGCCGAGGCACAGGGCGGCATGTATACTACAGCGTCTTACCTTCTCGCCGGCGGTGGCCTTGGCCTTCTCGACGCCGGCCTTGGCGGCGGTCGCCGCGTCCTCGGCTTTCGCCTTCATGGCCGACATCCTTTCCTGAACACGTTGCTCTGCTCTGCTCGATCGAGCGATCGGTCAGGTGGCGTTCAGTTACGATCTGAACGTGCTGCAGCTCACCGCTTGTTAGTGCTCACGTGTGCTTGTTAGTGCTCACGTGTGAGTGGATATATATAACACGGCGCCACAAGCCGAAGCTTCTAGTCATGTGCACGGTGGTGAGAATCTGTTCCTTCGGCGCGTGGTCTCTCCGCCAGAACGCCTAATCAGCTGGAGTACGTGTCCCGTTGAGTCACCATTCGCCCGACGCGTGCCGGGACACGTACTCCTAACTTTGCTGGCATGGTAGGAGCGCGTCGATACATGAATGAGGCCCCTTTTCCTGATTTTCTGTCTGTTTTCTGTATTTTTTATTAAATTGAATTATTTTTTTAAAATTTTTATATAATTTCTGTAAAATTTCTATGCTAGCCTCAGAGTTTTACATGTATGTCTACTCATATGTGCTTATTTGCTCATAAATTTTCACTACTTAATTATGTGTTATGGGTTAATTTAAGATTAATAAATGCATATTTTAGGGTATGTAATTGTAAATTAACAAATTATGAGGGTAAAAATCTTACTCGCTCCGTTTTTAAATTAAGGTCGCTATTAACTTTAATAATTAATTTTGACCATTCGTCTTATTCAAAAAATTTGCTCAAATATGTAAAATTTTAAGTTGTGATTCAAATAACTGTAATGATAAATCAAATTATATCAAAGTATCTAAACTTTATTAAATTTTTTTTAATAAAATGAATGGTTAAAGCTGCAATGGCTTTACCCTATAGTAGATTGCACTAGCTTAGAAACTCATCTTTATCATCCTAAATATTATTTCCAAATAAAATTTCATGTTTTCCTGGTTAAATTCATTAAGGGTCTGTTTATTCATTGGAATTGAATCAATTTTCATGAATTGGATTCTATGAAATTGAATTGTCTAGAATTAAATTAGCTGGAATCAAATTTAATTCTATTTTTCTTGTTTGGCTATCCTCAAAATTAAATTCTTGTAATCAAAATTAAATTGTTGTTTGGGTGGAATCAGTAATGAAACAAGAATCTGAACTGAAACAAAATCAAGTTCCAGATCATGCTGGAACCAAAATTATGGTCTAAAAAAACCCTCCCAATTCGAAAGAAAAAACCCCACCCTGCAGATTGATCGAAGCTTCCTCCCGACATAGGACCTGAAACTTGTTGGATGATACATACATTCTCTTTCCTGGGAGAGTAGCCCTTCATTCTGTCACTCAATTTCAAAAATTCCCCACCCCTGCGGCCATTCGCAGGTGCAGGACACCACAGTGAGAGGGAATTACAAACATACTTGAGATGCCTGAATCAGACCTGAGTGCTAGGATTGGATTCAACGAGTAGGACTAAGAACAGCCAGCAGTTCGTAGTAATCAGAGAGCTCGTCCTTGTGGGCTGAACAGAACGCCTGGCTCACACATCTTGCGCACGAGGGCGAGGCCGGACACCTCCGTCTCGTCAGCTGTGTACTCCGGCAGCAAAATCTCATGGATCTGGTTGGGTCCTTGGAGACCAGCACCACCCCACCGGGAGGCGCCCATCGCACCCGCGAACCAAGCCTCCCCCCGACGCCCGGCGCCGTAAAGGTGGTCGACGAGGAGGGGAGGGGCTCTCTCCCATGGTGGCAGCTGCGCAGTTATCCCTCCTGTGGCACTGCTGCCGTCGAGTCGAGCGAGGCGGACGGAGTGACGGGATTGGAGAAATTCCGAGCGTTTCAGCCGATTTGGGTTGGAAAGAGAAATAGCCTACAATTCAGACGGTTAGAAATGGCCTGAAAATTACAGTTCAATTCCACAATTTGCCAAACAGGATGAATCATAGAATTTAATTCAATTCAATCTAATTAAGAGATCTAAACATACCCTAAATTGAATTCGTCTCAGCTTATGAAGTGCATTGATCCGTTAGTTTATATGTAGTACAAATTTCACTGATAACCTGTTAAAGCCTAACGCCAGTAAAATTTAGAGATAATTTTTTATTAGACCTTAAAAAAGTCATGACTTTCTTTCTTGACCTTTTTTATTTAAACTTTTCTATATGGCCCAAAAAAATTGACCCTTCCGTCAATTTCGCTTCTTAATGGTGTTAAGTGAAAGATAAAATGACTGTTTTACCCTTAGATGTTCTATTTATTTTATTTTGAGCATTATTTTTTTTCATTGTTTGATAATATGATAATTTAAAAAAAAATATTTGAAATTTATGTGTACAGAATGCCACATATCAAAATTTACAAATCTGATATTATCAAATCATACAAAATAGAACAAAATTAGGCTCGAAATGAAAAAAAAAAACAAAATTAGAGTTGAAATGATCATTTTAAGCCTAACTTGATACTGTTAGAGGTTAAAACTAATAAAAGAGGCAAATAAAGAATCAAAAATAGATTTTTTATCATATAAGAAAGGTCAAATAAAAAAAATCAAAAAAAAAAGAAAGCCGTGACTTTTTTAATAACCAAATAAGAAATTCTCTCTAAAATTTATACTATACAGTCTCGTAGGTCAACAGTCTTTCATACTATATGAGCTGGCAGCGAATCCGCGGATACCTTTTAGGTGCTGTTTGTTTAACCGAAAGGCAATGTCAACGGGAATGGGACTAAAAACTTTTTGTTTCAACTTTTCTGACTAACTTTTTTAGCTGAAAAATTAAAACTTAAAAAGCTAAAACAAATAAGATTATAAAAAAGTTAAACTTTTAAAACACTGAAAAGTTAGCTTTTAAAAAAATAAACGAAAAGCTGAACTCAACCAGAGCTGATTTTCTGACTATATGCAAAAAAGCTAAATATATATTACAAAAACTAACAATCACTACTCTATTAACTAGCTTTTCAACTAGTCACCAACCAGCTTTTCAACTAGCTCAAAAGCTCTAGCTCTAACAAAAAAGCCATAAATCACAGAGTGATCACGGTGTAATGTGATCAGGTTCCATAACAACGTTTGTTTTACAGATCCTGCACCTACTAGAGCGAGCTTTGCCTTCAGCTCGACTTCAATAAAAAGAAAAACAGGAGCCACATGTGCCTTTCTATGCCAGATTCAAGTTCATTTCTATTAGCAAACTTAAATAACAACACCTGAACAAGAATTTTAACTTCCGAAAACACAAGCTACACTATCCAGATATTAGGAATCTGTCCATAAATCAGTCCAAAATTTTCCAGAAATCTTGTTCTGAAGAGACTAACAAAATAAAATAGATCAACAAGAGCAATTACAAGATACAGAAACACATGTCAACCAACAGTTCAGACATCAGTAAAATGAACTGAGAGATGCAAAACAAAACATAAAACAAACCTACAGTGCTCTAAAGCTGATCAAGTAAATGACTGCAGGACTCAACGGAACTATGCTACTCCTCCACTTGTCTTCCTACTCCTTCACTGTATCCAACTCCTCTTCCAATTCCTTCTCATCCTCCTCCACAGCTTAAGTCATGCTACATTCTTTTCTGTCAAGCTGTATCTACTTTTCTATGCCATGTTCAAGTTCATTTCTATTAGCAAACCTATCCAAATATCAAGAATCTGTTCACAACACAATCAAGATAGCAAGAATATATCCACAAATCAGTCCAAAATTGTTCAGAAATAAATAGAGAGCTATGACATGTCCAAAATCAGTCCAGTAAAATGCCCGCAAATCAGAAAAATTGTCTAGAAAAATGTCCAGAAATAACAGTGTAGTTTATGAATCCACAAAAGAGCTATGACATGCTCCTGTTTAACAGACCATTCTGTTATAATAGTCCATTCAACAGGAATAATTCTGAATGTAGCATTTCAAGAATAACAGACCAATCAACACCTGAACTAACTAATTAACAGTGCATTTAAACATCTGAAATTCAACACATTCTGGTTGTAGCGAACAGAAACAAACATAGGACACAAAAAAACAGATAAGTAGATCGACATCACTTACGATTTGCTTCGATTGGTCCAAACAATAGCATTCAAAAACCACTACCCAAGTACCTGGCTTTCCATCACTTCCTATTTGCTTTTTCTATAAAAAAAAAACAAAATAATATAACATGATGCATAGACTGAGATTATAGAAATAAAAGTTTAAAATAGCAAATAGACACGACTGAAATAATAATTTAACATGACTGGAATTTCAGTTTAACATGTCTGAAATTTTAGTTTAACAGGTCTGGAACTTCAATTTAACAGAACTGAAATTTCTGCTTATCAGTGCATATCATGTTTGGATGCATAGAACTGATAACATCATTTAACTAGAAGAATCATTTAATTATGCAGCAATCCATCATTTATCATGTAAACAGAAAGAAATATTGTTACTTTGCTATCAAACAGATAAAGCCATTAATAACTAGAAACAAAACAGATCAAGCCACTTTAACAAAAATAGAAACCCAGCAAATCACCTCGAAAATCAGCAACCATCGTCAACAACGGATCATTAGACAAGCTCGCTTCTTTTCCTTTTCCACTGTCTTTCTTCCTTACTGCTTGATGATGTTGAATCAGCAGAACAGCTATCCAAAGAAATTCAAGGAAGTCTCCTAAACAGTCCCCTCTCCTCCTCTTCCTCATGCCCATGATTATCTTCCACATGAACCTCCTTCTCCATATTTGTTACAGCCTGCCCAATGCCCTCTGCTCCTCTTCCTGTTGCAATGTCCTTCCCCCATATAGCAGCCAAAAGATTGAAGTGTGGAAATGGAACACCGTAGAGTCCTTTCGCTTCAGTGTTATCCTTGAAATGGGCATCATACTGTTGTTTTTCACACTGCAGCATGCTTCTATTTCATCCAAAGAAAATCCACTTCTTGAAAACATAACCTCAGTTGGACCATATTTTGTCCTAAAGTGCCTCACCCTAGACTCAACATGGGGAACTGCAGTAAGATTACAAACTGGTATTTTCTCAGCCAGCACATTTTTCAAAAAAGAACAGTAACCATTCTTAAAACCTCCTTCACCTTTCCACCTAGGGTCTAAAGACAGCTCATACAATGCCTTGATTAGCACCTCATCCTCAAAAGGAGTCCAAATTCTTTTATTTATACGCTTTCCACCTGCAGAAGTTGATAATCTATGAAGATCCATTGCTAAAACAAGTGTAAGTTAATAGCTAGTTTGCAAGACATTCTCATTTGCAAAATGAATAGAAACTAAATCCAGCAAGATACAAAAATAAAAATACACTAACAAAAAGGTGCAAACCTTAGTGAGATCTAGCTCTATAGCTATTATACATCCCCTGAGCGAGACTATTGCGGAACTTAGTCCATTCATTAGATGTTGATACAGCTGTGATAAATTCAGGTTCACTTATTTCTCCTTCCAAAACCTCAAATGATGCCGTGCTTCGGGTTCATCACATTCAAATGGATCTCTAGACATCTTTTGCAAGATTAAGTTATGCAACAGAGCACATGCCATTATGATGTGACATTGAGTCTTGATTGGAAAATAGGATGCATATCTGAAAATTGCCCAACGACCCTTGAGTCTTCCAAAAGCTCTCTCAACAATATTCCTAGCTTTAGCATGGCACAGATTAAAATACTCCTCTGCACTATGTGGTGGGTTTTGTGCAGTGAAACCTCCTAAATGATATCTTTGACCTCGGAATGGAGCCAAAAACCCGTTTGCATTTGTGTAACCAGCATCCACTAGATAATAGCAACCTTAACATAACACAAAAAGAAAAGAAAAAAATATCAGCAAAATCATATAAAAGACTACGCTTCTTCTAAGATTTTGAATTATTTCGATAACACTCGCCTTGAGGAACACGTAGTTCGTCTGGCCTTGAGATAGCATCACGAAGCACGCGCCCATCATGAGCTGAACCCTCCCAACCAGGTAATAAAATAAATAAACTACATATCAGGAGCGCACACTCCTAGCACATTTGTCACTATATCTCCTTTTCTCTATCTATATCACCCTTTTAGCTTAGCCGGGACAGTTACCTTTATATGTGTACCATCCAATGCACCTAAACAATTCTAGATGTTGAGACAAGCAAACAACAATGATTAGCATATTATACACCCATTAATGCTAGCCTAATGTTGTAATTCTTTATAGATTGATACCTTGAAACACTTCCATCTAACATATGTGTTGTCCTCAGCTATAGGCTCTGGCTTCTTAAGTAATACTTGGTGAAGTTTTAGGACAGCTAGGAGGCATGTGTTGAAGTGCCTGCTCATAGTCTCACCACTCCGAAAAAAGTGACCGATCGTTCTATTCTTCAAGTGATGAGATAATATGTAGACATCTCTTCTAGGGGCATATTCCTTGTGCCCTTAAGACCAGCAATATCTCTAAGCATTTCACACAACACATCAAAGGTTCTTCTATCTACTCAAAGCTCACTTATACAACCCGTGTCACTCTCACGAATCAGTTGATATAAACGCTCACTTCTTAGTTCTCTAATTTTTAATCTCCTTTCTATTTCCTACATTTCTTCTTGTACGCAAGTACAAATATTACCCAAATGTAATATTACCTAAGCATCACACTTGTCATCATAAGGGTCAATTTTCTCCTCCGTGTTCTGGTAGTAGTTAGTGGAAGACGAGCCATAATGCTGTGCAAAAATGATAGCACTACATTACCTAGATGTAATAGTACAAAAACATTGCAAGCAAGACCAAACAGTACAACAACATCACATATTTGAGAGAACAGATAATGTAAAGTATCAAAAGACCAAACAGAACACCAGCTCGAGGATTGAAAACGAGTAGTTGTTAGAGAGAAGAAATAACACACACCTTGCAGCTCGAGGATTGAAAAATGATTGCCTATGGAAGTGAAGAAAGAACAACTCCTTGCAGCTCCAGTCCTCTTCCTTTTCCTCTTTCGTTTCTTCTTTGCCTACAACAACCCACAAGAGAAGAATCGAAGAAAATAGTAAGCAAAAGGCAGATCAACATCTGAATAAGCACTATATTGCACAGATGCAATAGTAAATAAGCTCTGTAAACAAGACCAAATAGTGCAGCAAGATCACTAATTTCAGCAGATTATAGGTCATGTAAAGTATCTGATGGAATAAGTCTAGTGCAGGCGCTTTATGCTTCATGCTTTATGCTTTGTGCTTTACGCTTTTCGCTTTAGCATCTTAGACTAGCTTTTTCAGCTTTATGATTTAACATCTTAGACTAGCATCTTAGCATATGGTTGGCTGCCCACCAAGCTTATATATATATATATATATATATATTTCCAACCTTTTAGGTTGGTCATGGCATTGTAGTGAGTAAGAAACATAGAGAAAATTGCCTCCCACACTGAGTGTCATCTAACACAATGCGAGTGTTGCGCCTAACAATTGACATCAGAGCCGTATGGTCCTGTGATCTATCCAATCCCACCCGTGATTCTCTCCAGTGGAGGCGTCGGTCTCCCTGCTCGACTCCCTCCGTCGGTCCCTGTGCTCCACCGGCAGCCAGCAACTCGACGGCTTCTTTCCAGTGCAGTAGCAACCTCCACGACTCTTTCCCGCTAGCGACGTGCCATGTCCGTAGGAGGCTCTCACCGCTCGGCCCCCTTGAGCGTGCGACGTCGGCAGGAGGCCGACCTCACCGCGGCAGAGGAGCGCGAGCGGGTGGCAGCAGAG
>BCLG01000116.1:131626-150087 GCA_001602295.1 Zoysia matrella
GAACGCGATCCTTGGCGCGACCCGCGCATCGACCGCGCGCTGGAGGCCCAGCGACTGCAGGAGCAGGCAGCACAGCTACAGGCCCAGATAGACTACAAGCGACGACACGGCGGACGGGACAACGACGAGCGGAGCCTTCACAGGCGGCGTGGCTCTCCTTCCTCGGACCGGCGCCATGGTCACCACGGCATCCAGACCGTCGTCAGAGATGCCGGTGCCGGTGATGGATGGCCTCTCCTCACTAAGACCAACTACGCCGAGTGCTCCATGGTGATGAGTGTGAAGCTTCAGGTGCGGCACATGTGGGAGGTGGTCCGGTACAGTGACGTCGACTACGACAATGATCGACGGGCGTTGGAGGCCCTCCTTGCTGCAGTCCCGTCTGAGATGCAGTCTTCGCTTGCTTGCAAGCAGACTGCTAAGGAGGCTTGGGACGCCATCGCTGCGGCGCACATCGGCAACGATCGAGCCCGCAGATCCACGCTGCAAGCACAACGCAGGGAGTGGGAGAGCCTGACTTTCAAGCCGGGTGAAGACGTCGATGACTTTGTTCTCCGTCTTAACACTCTGCTGCAGAAGTTCGCACAGTACGGCGACGGCACCATCAACGAGGAGAGAGCTGTCGAGAAGCTCCTTCGCTGCGTTTCCGAGAAGTACAAGCAGATCGTTCGCTCGATCGAGTCTCTGCTGGACTTTTCCAGGATATCGATCGAGGAGGCGATAGGTCGCCTCAAGGTCGTCGACAACGATGAGCCACTGCCTCCCTCAGGGCCTGTTATCATTGGCGAAAAGCTCCATTTTACTCAGGAGCAGTGGAAGGCTCGCCAGGGTGATCGGAAGAAGGGGGAGCCTTCTTCCTCGACAGGCGGCCGCAAAAGCGGCAAGCCGCGCAAGGCGAGCGGAGGCGCCCAGAGCAAGACGCGTGGACGTGCCGAGAGTGACTCCCGCTGAGGCGCCCAGGATGGCGCCGCCGGCGAGCGCAGAGCGGCACGAGACGACATATGTCGCAACTATGGCAGGCCTGGCCATTGGGTCAGGGATTGTCGACAGCCGAGGCGCGGCCAGGCTCACGTCGCATAGGCTGAGGAGGATCCAGCTCAGCTCCTAGCACACGGGAGCATCGAGCTACCTCCAGCACCTCCGCAACAACTCTTCTCAACCTCGACGAGCCGAGGGCACATGCCTTTCTCGATGACGGCTCCAGCAACGACAAGATCGACAGCTGGTTCCTCGACAGTGATGCCACTCACCACATGACGGGTCACAGAGTTCTTCTTCGACCTGAACGTCGACGTACGCGGCTCCGTCAAGTTCGGCGACTCTTCGGCTGTGGACATCAGGGGCATTGGCTCCATTGTCCTCGTCGCCAAGACTGGTGAACACCGACTCCTCACTGGAGTCTACTTCATCCCCGCACTAAGAAACTCCATCATCAGCCTGGGCCAGCTGGATGAGAATGGCTCGCGCGTGAAGATTAAAGCTGGAATCATGAGGATCTGGGACCGCCATCGTCGCCTTCTTACCAAAGTAAACAGAGGCATCAATCGCCTCTACGTCCTCAATGTGCAGGTGGCGCAGCCCGTGTGTCTCGCAGCCCGCTGCGATGACAACGCTTGGCTGTGGCACGAGCGCTTTGGGCACCTCAACTTTGAGGCCCTGAAGCAGCTTGGCGACAAGGAGATTGTGCAGGGCGACTCCCGTTCCCTCGTCAGACGAATTTTCGCGCCAAAAAAAAGCTGAAGCTGGTGCATGGCGACCTCTGCGGTCCCGTGACACCGGCCACACCTGGAGGCCGGTGCTATTTTCTGTTATACGTCGACGACGTGCCCCGCTATATGTGAACATACCTCATCAACACTAAGGCGGCGGCAGCTGATGCTATCAAGCGTCAGCTGGCTACGGCAGAGAAGGTGTGCGGCTGCAAGCTTCGAGTGCTACGCACCGACAACGGCAGCGAATTCACGGCGGCTGAGTTTGCGTCGTACTGCGCTGACGAGGGGATTCAGCGCCACTACTCCGCGCCGTACAGCCCGCAGCAGAACGGCGTCGTCGAACGGCGCAACCAGACAATGGTGAGGATGGCCCGGGCCCTCCTCAAGCAGAGAGGGATGCCGGCCATCTTCTGGGGAGAGGCGGTGGTGACAGCCGTCTATATCCTCAACCGCTCGGCCACCAAGGCTCTCGACGGCAGGACGCCATACGAGGCTTGGCATAAACGCAAGCCGGCGGTTGCCCACCTGCGCGTCTTTGGCTGCCTCGCGTTCGTCAAGGAGCCTGGCCACATCGGCAAGCTCGACGACAGGAGCACTCCGAGAGTGTTCATCGGCTACGCGGAGGGCACGAAAGCATACTGCATCCTTGACCCGAGGACACAGCGTGTGCGCACGGCGCGCGACATTGTGTTCGACGAAGGGCGAGGTTGGGCGTGGGGCAAGATGGTGGACGACGGCCCGACTCCGGCGTACGACGACTTCACCGTTGAGTACGTCCACTTCGAGAGAGCTGGGAGAGTGGGCAGCCCTTCTTCGCCAAGCGCGCCTACCCCAGTCTCCGAGCCTCCACCGACTCCAGCGACTGTGACGCCGGCTGCGACGAGTTCCCCACCGCCACCACCACAGCCGGCCACGCCACGCACTCCGGCACCGACAGCTACTTCAGACACGTCTACACCAGCACCTGCTCATGTCGAGCACAATTCGGTGGAGTTCGCTACTCCGCTCCCTCACGACGAGAACGTGTCGACACGTACCACGACGGCGAGCCGTTGAGGTATCGCACGATGGAGGACCTTCTCGGCGACGCACCGGTGCCGGGACTGGTGCCTCACGACCTGAAGGCACAGTTGCATCTTGCGTGCGACAACGGCGAGCCTCGCTCTTTCGCTGAGGCTGAGGGACACGCGGCATGGCGCGCCGCGATGAAGCTAGAGATGGATGCGGTTGAGAAGAACCGCACTTGGAAACTCGCTGACCTTCCTCCTGGACATCGCGCGATCACCTTTAAGTGGGTATTCAAGCTGAAGAAGGATGAGACCGGTGCCATCGTCAAGCACAAGGGTCGTTTGGTGGCACGCGGGTTTGTGCAGCAGGAGAGGATCGACTTCGACGATGCCTTTGCTCCCGTTGCACGGATGGAGTCCGTACGTCTCCTTCTTGCGCTGGCTGGCCAGAAGGGCTGGCGCGTCCACCATATGGATGTCAAGTTGGCGTTTCTCAACGGCGACTTGAAGGAGAAGGTCTACGTGCACCAACCGTCGGGATTTGTCATCCTCAGCAAGGAGGGTAAGGTGCTACGCCTGCGCAAGGCACTCTACGGATTGCGGCAGGCACCACGAGCATGGAACACCAAGCTGGATTCCACGCTGAAGGGGATGAGTTTCGAGCAAAGCCCGCACGAGGCAGCCATCTACCGAAGGGCCAACGGCGGCAATGCCCTCCTGGTGGGTGTCTACATCGACGACTTGGTGATCACGGACACCAAGGATGCAGAGGTGACAGCGTTTAAGGAGGAGATGAAGGCCACCTTCCAGATGAGTGATTTGAGGCCTCTCTCTTTCTACTTGAGGATCGAGGTGCACCAGGACGACTTCGACATCACACTTCGACAAACCGCCTACGCCAAGCGCATCGTTGAGCTAGCTGAGCTCACCGACTGCAACCCAGCTCTCACTCCGATGAAGGAGAGGCTGAAGCTTAGCCGTGACAGCACGACAGAGGAGGTGGATGCCACGCAGTACCGGCGCCTTGTGGGAAGCCTTCGCGACCTCGCCCACACGCGGCCGGATTTGACGTTCTCCGTCGGCTACGTCAGTCGGTTCATGCAGCGACCGACGACAAAGCACCAGCAGGCCGTCAAAAAGATCATCCGCTATGTTGCGGGGACTCTTGACCACGGTCTCCACTACCCGAGGTGTCCCGGGGCGGCACATTTCATCGGGTACAGCGACAGTGACCACGCTGGCGACATCGACACCAGCAAGAGCACGAACGGGGTGCTCTTCTTCCTCGGCAAATACCTTGTTAGCTGGCAGTCGGTCAAGCAGCAGGTGGTGGCCTTGTCCAGCTGCGAGGCTGAGTACATAGCGACTTCCACCGCTTCAACTCAGGCACTCTGGCTCGCTCGACTGCTTAGTGATCTCTTTGGCAAAGACGCTGAAACAGTGGAGCTCAGGGTGGACAGCAAATCCGGTCTAGCCTTGACAAAAAACCCTGTTTTTCATGAGCTCAGCAAGCACATCAGAGTGAAGTATCACTTCATCCGAGGCTGCTTGGAGGAAGGGAGCGTCAAAGCAAGTTACATCAACACCAAGGACCAACTTGCTGATCTTCTCACCAAGTCCTTTGATAGGATCAAGTTTCAGGAGCTTCGTGCCAGGATTGAGATGATTCAAATCTCCCAGAAGACGACGCACAAGACTTAGGGGGAGAATGATGGAATAAGTCTAGTGCAGGCGCTTTATGCTTCATGCTTTGTGCTTTACGCTTTTCGCTTTAGCATCTTAGACTAGCTTTTCAGCTTTTCGCTTTAGCATCTTAGACTAGCTTTTTCAGCTTTATGCTTTAACATCTTAGACTAGTTTTTCAGCTTTATGCTTTAACATTTTAGACTAACATCTTAACATATGCTTGGCTGCCCACCAAGCCTATATATATATATATGTATCCCCAACCCTTTATGTTGGTCATGGCATTGTAGTGAGTAAGAAACATAAAGAAAATTGCCCCTAACACTGAGTGCCATCCAACACAATGCGAGTGTTGCGCCTAACAGTATCAAAAGATTCAACTATACAACAAAACCACTGCCATGTTAATTTTACATTGAGATATTACACATGCTTTGATACTAATGCCACCTCCATCTTTTATAAACATGTCATTTGAATTAAGCTGCAATCAAATTATCAATTTGATTATGAGTTAAAGAAAAGAGGAGAATAACCAATCACCTCTTCCTTTTCGATGTATCCTGTCCCCCTTAAATCATACAGCTTGAACGCAACTGCCAACTGCATAGAGGAGAAAGTCAAATAAAACATGTTTGTTTACTTACTAGTAGAGTGGCAACTAGAAAGAGGCAGATCAACATCGAAGAAAATATTTTCTTGGATGGTTCTTTCTTGTCTTCAAATAAGAACCAGAGCAATAAAATAACATATGAAAATCTGAAGCGGATCTTTCGGACCTGGCCGATGTGGATTGAATCTTTTTGGTGTATCCTGGTCGATGGGGATCTTCTTGAGGTGCCCTGAACTCTCGTGCGATCTGGTCACCCTGAAAATCCAAGTTAGGGTTACAAAAAGACCACGGACGAGAGAGAGAGAGAGAGAGAGAGAGAGAGAGAGGAGAGAGGGCAGGGGAAGAATACCTTACGCTGGCGGAGGGAAGTGAGGGGCGGCGCGCCAAGTGCTGCTGCTGCGGGAGGCCGGGGGGGCAGGGGGGGTTCCGAGGGTCGCGCCGCTGGACGACGACCCGAGAAGGAGCCGCCGCCGCCCCGCACTCGCGTGCGTGACGGAGAGGCTCGCGCAAGGGTTTGGAGGTGCGGTCTTGCGGGGGCAGTCGATTCCAGGGGCACACGAGCGGTAACGGGACTCCACAGGACCGGAACGGATACCTCTGTTAAGCGATTACGTAACACTCGAACCAGACAATTAGTAACGAAAATGAGTAGCACTGTGATCTGATTAGGATGCGACATGTCCACGTCATCGTTTTTATTTTCACCGTTAAATTTTGCAACATGTCTGTCCCTTTTCTCAATCCATGCGCACCACTAGCACCAACACGTTCGTCTCCCCAAACCTGCCCACCGTTATAGCCTTATCGGTCCCCACCACGCTCCAGCATCTTTCGTCTCCTCATCCACGTCGCCTCACCTCTCCCCGCATCTGGCCACCTTCATCCTGCACCACGCACCATCTTCCCTCTTCCGTCCTCCCCTGCGCCGCGTCCCCTGGCCGTCGTCGCCCCTCGACGGCGCCGCGTCGTCGGACGGCGCTGCCTCCACTGCACTGCCTCGCCGCCACCACCCCTCCGCAGAGGCATCCCTTCCCCGACCCCCACGCAAGTCCAACACCCCACCCTGCCTCCTCTCCTCCCCCGCGTCGCCTCACCTCTCCCCTCAATCTGGCCACCTTCGTCCAGCACCACGGACCATCTTCCCTCTCCCGTCCTCCCCTGCGCCACGGTGCCGCGTCGCCCGGATGGCACTGCCTCCACTGCATCGCCTCGCCACCACCACCCCTCCGCAGAGGCGCGCGGCCGCCGTCGCCTCTCTGCGCTGACGTGCTAGCCCCACCCCTCCCTACGCTCTGCATCTACCTGTCTTCCATCTCCATTACTGAACAAGGACAAGATCTAGAAGAGTTCACTTGCAGCACAATCGAGACCCGCAGGTGAGGAACAAATCCTCCTCCTCCTCCTATTTCGCCTTCTATTTGGCAATTTTTGTAGAAATGTTGGATCGTGGCCTCCTTTATTTTGTTAATACGTAACACGAAGTTGGGATGCTTGCCTGTTAGGGTTACAACTGCTCCTCTTCCTTTAGGATTTTTGATGGACTATTGTAAATTAGTATCAAAGAAACTCTATTTTACATAAAATTGATTCTTCAAATCCTGAATAGATATGTGAAAAGGTATATTTTCATAGATGTTAGAGCTACGGCAAGTGAAAAAGAAATCAAATGATCCAATTTTTTCCTGAGAATTTGATAATGTTCTTTTGTTGGCTTGGTTCAGGAATACCCAACTGCCAAGTTCTAGGCCCGCCACTACAAGGAGAAGATCGTCTCGATTAGCTCTCTCTTTTTCTCTCTATCATGATTATTGGTGTTTTTTACTAGCTTAAGAAACTGGATGGGTAAACATTGGGTTATTACCTGTCACCAATAATCTGCCATGTTCTAACTTAGATATGAAAGCTTGCAGTCAGTTCAACTAACAATTTTAGTTATTACCTTTTGTTTAATCTTATGCGGAGCTACATTGGTATGTTGATTGATTTTGATGTAGGTGAGGCACCTACAGATATGCAATAGTGACTAGCCTATGAGCCACATGCTCGGCTGTGGCACCAATGATGGTATTAAATCAGGATCTGGTCATGGTCCATAGTCAACTCGGTGTCACCTTCCTGGATGATGAGAAGAGTATGTCTTTTTTTCCTTCCTATATGGTGTCTTTTTTATATATTTTGATTGATTTTGATATGAGGTTTCATACGTTGATAACACAATCATGATTTTTTTTATATTGTTTTCAGAGCATGACACAAGTGAAAAGTTGTAGGAGATGCGGTTAATGGAGGAGGGGTCGATGATGAGCTCTTGCTCGGTGATTGTGACTATGAAATGTCGCATTCGGTACGTTACTTTGTCCATGAAGATTTGTAGCTATCCTGAACATTTGTAAAACCATCTAACTTAACAGTAACTGTTGATCTTAGGTACGGAAGCCCTAATCATGTTGATGAGCGCCTTTGTCAAAGATATGAGGTTTGCTATCAGTCATAGGTTCTGAAAAATTAAAATCATAATGTTCATAGTATGAGACTATTTTATTCTTTCTCAATAGATCAATCCTGCCTTTGTTCCTATGCTCAAAAATGCTGCCCTCGCTGATCTGTGTGTTGCTATCCTAGCTGATTCGGTGTTGAATTCGGGCGTTGTGCTCGGTTGCAGGTTCTTCATGAAGCCGTACGATGGGATGGTCACCATCGAGCTCAAGAATGGCATTGCAGTCCACAGCACTATCACAGGTAAGCTTCCGAAATCATTTACAACGGGGAAAGCATGAAATTTTACATATGTTCATTCCGAATTCTTTCAACTGGAGGATCAAAAATGAAATTGATAGCGAGCTGGAGGTGACTTCATTAGATTATAATCTTCACATTCTTTGCTTCTCAGATAGTAACGGGATCGAGTTTCACTTTCATGCTATTTCAATTTGTATATGTTATTTCAACTGTTTGGTAAATTGCTACATCATATATGATCTCTATTTTCCCTGTCTGTCTAGCTGTCTAGCATATTGCTTCATAATTGCTGATCACTGACTGCAGTGTCCATTTGTAGGGGACTATATTGCTTCGTAAAGTTGTCTGCTGTGCTGCTTTGTTTTATACTAATAGAGTCGACTGTCGTAACAATTTCTTTCTATTCTTTCCTTTTCTTATTCACAGGGCCTCCCAGATTTCGCTGCTGATGTTTGACAGAGTACATATGACAAAGCTTCAGTAATTACTCAATACTTGCCATTTGTTCAAGTAGTCTGCAGCCAAAGTTTTGATGTGACCTTTACCATTTTAGCATCATACATTGGTGATCTCACTATTTCATTCTTTGAATATTTTACCAGTCGATCTAACCCTGCAGATTTGGCATGCTTAGGATAACATTTGTCCCTTCTGTTTCTTTTAGTTGGTACTTTAATCAGATGTGCATTTCATGAATTACTTCCTGACTTATCTCTATTCCCCTGCATCCCTATTACTAGGTTATTGTAATAAGAAATGTGAACCTATTTCTGCTTATTCTGAAAAAATTATCATGTTATTCTTTTCTGTGAGATTCATATGTTCTATACTAGCAGTATGTGGCATGCATATGACCGTCTATACCTCCTAGCACACTAATATGTGAATGGACAGCTTGGCTTCTAATTAATATATACCATTTGCTTTCTCTCTTTTTTTTTATTAATTTCATAATTTAACATAACCTTCAGTACTAAACTATGGCAAAACATTCATGGTATCTTCTCCCATTGAACATTTTTTTTTCTTTTTGTTTTCCATTAGAGACTTTAGATTAGAAAGAGTCTAGAGTGCAATTTCAACTGAAACTGAAATTCTGTTTTTTTTATGGAATATTGGATAATGTACACTCCTTATCAAAGTAGAGAAGGCTCAAATAGGTTTGAAAATGACCACGTAAAATTCCAAAGAAATGTTCTTTTAAGCAAAAATTGGTGTGCTACAACTGAATCATTCAACTTTGCATTTAAACAAATCTATTTTTCTTTGCGTACATAACATAACAGTTTTGAAAAAAATCAGAACTCTACATTTGTCATTTTTGGGTCTCAGATTTAACGAAATAAACATAGTATTAGAACATGTGAACCATTGGCTGGTAGCAAAAATTGTGCATAACATGAGCTTTGAACCTTTTAGTATTATGTGCAGATATAACGCGTGGCGTCAATTGGGTGTTCAAAAGAAGGGTACCTGCTTCTGTATTTTTTGTCAATACCTCTGCTTATACCTCTAAAACAACTTTATGTTGACACTGAATAATTATATATTTAATCATTTTTATATCATTATTTAACTATTCATAAGGTCCAGCAGCAACGCGTCAGGAAGTCATAGTTTTTTAATTGAAACTGCCATTTGGACGTGCCCTATAACACCGTTAGCATCACGTATTTTTGATGATTTAAAAAATAAGAAAAAAAGTGATAGATAATTGAAGTGTTGTGAAACAGACTAAAATACCCCAGAGTGGATTTATCCCGTCGTGGCCTGCCCGTGACCATCCCCTCACCCACACGAAACACCTAATCCTACAGGCACGACGAGGGCGGCGCGGGCTCGGTGGCAGTCTCGGTGGCTGCCAGCAGCTCGCGTGACACAGGCGGGTGAACGTGCGCGGGTGTGGCGGACGCAGCGCCGCGGGGCTCGCGCGATGCAGGCCGAGCGGCTGCCGGTGGATAAGCTTCTAGCCTTCTCGCGTACTCGCTATATTCATCGCTATCTGATCCAAGATAAATTTTTATTTAAAAAATAAATGAATTTCACTTTAAACTCTCATTATTTACTGTATTCACACATCACCTACTTCCTTTCTCGCTGTAACTTTTACCCTACCGGTGGCTTGCGCGACGCAGGCGGGGTGGGCGTGCACTTGGCGGGTGCAGCAGGGCGGCCTCGCGCGTGCGGGGCTGGCGCAGCTGGCCGCTAGTGCGGGGCAGGTTGCAGGCCGGGCACGTGCAGGCCGGGGGCGGCGTGTCAGATGGGCGGCTCGTGCACCAGTACACAGGAGCTGATCCTCTCTCAGATAGGAGTATCTCCCATCGCCACATTCTCCTAATCTTATTTCTTTGTGTTGTATTTTATATCATTTGTAATATGTCTTGCTATATGAAATTGTTTAGTTTCAAAGTGTCCAGATTATAGGAAAAATACTGTTAAAATTTGAAGAAAATTTTAAATATATTCAAAAATATCCAAAATGTTCAAACTGTGACAAAAAAATAAGTTCAAAATGTATTCAAACATTGCTGTTTTTTTCTATACATTTTGATTTGTTATTTACAAAATAGAGTCAATTGTGCAAATGAATCAACAAAACAGAGTCATTTGTGCAAGGGCATATATGTCTTTTTACATAGGACTTAACACTGTCAAGTGGTCCTAATAGAGTAGGGTTAATCTTATTTTTCATTTTGAAAAATTAGAATCACCAAGGCCAAACGGGCAATTAGCTTAGCAATCAAGACCAGTTTCGCAATTGGCCCAAAAGAAAAACTCAGTTCAGTAGTCAATGTAAAGTCATTATTATTGTTCAAACTGAACTTGTAAGTACTACAGTGTAGAATACTCCTTCCATCTTAAAATAAGTATTTTTTTATATTTTCAAGAATTAATTTGGCACGTGCCAGTACAAATATTTTCAAATGTCTATCTTTCACCCTTTTGTCGTGTTAAAAAAGTATAAAAATATTATTTATTTCGTTGTGAAATAATTTATGAGTAGAAGTACTTTAAGTTTGACTTGTTTATTTTTTATTTTCATAATTTTTTAATAAGACGAATAGTTAAATATTAATTTTAAAAAATCTGAAAACATTATTTATTTTGAGAGAGAGTCTATATGGTACTATCCGTAGTAGAGTATTTAATTTGCTATTACTACTACCTCCGTCCTGTAAAAAATCATTTTTTGACTTTTAGAAACCACGTTTGATCACTCGTCTTATTTAAATTTTTTTTACAAATATAAAAATAAATAAGTCATGCTTACAGTATTTTTAATGATAAACAATAAAATAAATTGTATTTTCATAAATTTTTTGAATAAGACGAGTGGTCAAATTTGAAATCTAAAAGTAAAAAAAAATCTTTTTATGAGACAGAAGAAGTACCAGTGAGTCTCAATTCCCAATACCCCAAGCCCCCAAATATCAATCACGCTGTACGGTCGACGAGAATAAACATGGGTATGTGATTCATCAAGACTAGATCAGGTGTCAAATACTCTCTCCATTCTAAAACATAAGCATTTTTAGATTTAATTAAAATTAAATTTTTATTATTTTGATCATTAATAATATATAATTAATAATATTTTGTCATATAAAATTATATTTTTTAAATTCAGTATGAAATAAGTTTTCATAAAAATTATATTTTTATATTTAAATTATCTAATTTTTTTAGATATTATTAGTTAAAATTAAAATAGTTTGATCTTATCTAAACTTAGAAATGTTTATATTTTGTAAGGGAGGTAGTATTGTATAGAAAGCAAACACATTGTCTAGATGAGGAATATACCCGTGCGATCCAACGGACGAGCGATGACAATGGCACTAAAACTTCAATCACGATCGCGAGCTATATTTTTGCTTGCTTGGTGTAACATACAGCATCACCATGCTTGCTAATTTGACCGCCAGATGTTGCTCTTAATTTTAGCAGTACAAGCTACGATTAGCTGGATTCCGGTCCACGTGCAAATTAAGAACCAGTAGGTAGATGCTCTGTTTGGATCTCATGGATTAATAGTTAACTTTGACTAACTGCTCCCATCTTCTCAAATTAGAAGTCGTCTTTTCAAGTTTTTCAAATTATAAGTTATTTTCACTTTTTGAGATATATTTTTTTAATATATTTTTATTTTATCTCTTTCTCTCGTTTTAGAACATTTTATTTTTTTATTTTTTTAATACTCGTTTTCAGACGGAAGGAGTATTAATTTTAGTTATCTAAGCCCGCACCGATGCCAGCCAGGCTACGAGCGTGCAGCTTTCGACTGATTGGATGCCTGCTTTGGTGGTTGAGTCTGGCTCCTGCGATGCAAAGCGCGTTCCGCAGCCTGGCTCCGCAGGAACGAAATTTTTTGATGTTTCTCGTGGGCCTGGCTCAGTACGTGCATGCTTAGGTGAAATAACTAAAAATATTAGTAAATAATTAATTTATTTTGAAATATATTAATATATATTAAAATAGATTAAGATATATAATATTAAAATAAATATTATTAACGTGTTGCTATACAAATTAAATATTAAAATAATTTATTTTTCTCTATTTTTATTTCATAAAGGTTAGACTCATACGGACAACCAAACATCATCTTTTCTAAGCCTGTCTCATCATATGCATTCAACCAAACAGACTAACATGTATGTGATCAGCCTGGCTGCATCGAACCTGTCTCATCTTATACGAGCCAGTCTCAACCATACGTGCAATCAAACAAACCCTTAGCTTCGTGTCTGACCGTGTGCAGGTCTACTACGCTGCTGGGGCTCCAAGTTAGACATGCTGAATGAGACCAACGACATCGGCTGCCCGCGTCCCCGCCGAGCTCGACCTAAACGGGATCACCGAGGAGGAGGCGGCTGCCCTGCGCCGGACCAAGATGATGGCGCCGGCCTATGGCTTCTTCTCGCCGCGGTTCCGTAAGCAGTGTGGCGGCGTGGATGGTTCTTCATCGACATCCTTTAGGGTCTGTTCACATATGGTTGAGACTGGCTCGTATAAGGTGAGACAGGTTCGATGCAGCCAGGCTGATCACATACATGTTAGTCTGTTTGGTTGAATGCATATGACGAGACAAGCTTTAAAAAAGATGATGTTTGATTGTCTGTATAAGTCTAATTTATATGAGATAAAAGTAGAGAAAAATAAGTTATTTTAATATTTAATTTGTATAACAACACTCTAATAATATTTATTTTAATATTATATATCTTAATCTATTTTAATATATATTAATATATTTTAAAATAAAATTAATTATTTACTAATATTCTTAGTTATTTCATCTAAACATGCACGCGCTGAGCCAGACGCACGAGAAACATCAAAAATTTTCGTTCATGCGAAGCTAGGCTGCGAAACACGCTTTGATGGCAGAGCAGGCTCAACCACAAAGCAGACATTCAATCAGTCGAAAGCTACCCGCCTGCGGCCTGGCTGGCATCGGTGCGGGCATCCAAACATGCCCATGCATGAAGCAGCACGCTGTACGGCCCTTGGTACATGCCGGCGAACCACGTGAACCCGTTCCAGGAGGTGTTTAACGTGGCCCCAAGTTCCTGGTCATCACTGCCGTGGCGTCCAGCCGTCCACCATCCCGGGCTACTTCGCCACCATTGTCCCCATCGAGCGCGTCGGCGGGGACAAGCTCCAAAGATGACCGGGTTCCTCCTAATGACCCGTTCGGTTAGACGGGGAATAGAAGGGAATTGGAGTGAAATAAAAAGGATTAAATCTACACTTAGAGAGTAATAAAATTATTCTTTTCCAATCCTTCTCCTATTCCTTTGAAAACGAATAAGCCCTTAGGTGTGAATTTAATCTCACTCATTCTTTTTTAATCTCTCTTTAATCTCTCTAAACCGAACGGTGCCTTAAGCTCCCTATAAATCTAACTGTGCCTTAAGCACCGTTCAGTTCGGTTTAGAGAAGGAATAGAGAGGATTAGAAAGAAATGAGTGAGATTAAATCCACATCGAAAAAGTAATGGAATCAATCTCCCTATAATCCTTCACAACCGAACAAGCCCTTATGGGCGTCTTCCTCATCGCGCTTGTCGAGCCTTGCGATCGACCACTACTGCCGTGACCACGCCACGGACCCTCCGTACATCTTACTCTACGCGTTCAACTTCGTCTCCACCAACCTTCATGCTGCCGGCCGAGCTCTTCCCCTTCCCTGTCGAATAAACCCCTGCTGTAGTGTGTCGGTTTGAGTCTGTTGTGTTTGGAGTCTGTTTCGGTTCAGAGCGCATTTTCAGTGGCGCGCGTCCAGAGTAGCGCGGAGGCGGATCACGTCCAGCTCGTGCGTTGGAGTCATGGCCGGCGTGGCCAGGGTCGAGGCCGTTGTGGCTCGGAGTCTTAGTGTTGTATTTCTTTATTTAAGCTAATGACATTTACAGAAAAGCAGCATTGCTAGCTGCGCAAACTTTTCTCGCGTTCCTCTGTTTCCAAGTTTCGTCATCACCGGAGTTCTTCCGAGATCACCGGCGGTGAGCTGACATTCTCAGCGCGGTTCCGTTTGATGTGCCACAGGACGGACATCCGGGATCCGGCGCGGCAAGGATGCTCGGTTGGATCCGTTTGACGTGGGTTGGGGTTGTCGCAGGACGGGTTGGGGAAAGGTGGACGCCGGCCGCAAGCCAGGCATCAGGGCATGGTAGTATGATGCACTACGCGCTGGTCATTCTTGGCGCCATCAGCCTGGCAGGAGTTGTAGACTCGTAGGGCTCGCCGTCACCTACGTGTACACGCCGGAGACCATGGGACGGTCGCTGGAGAATAACGAGAGCCAGGCAGCGGGGGGAGTGGTCAGCTGGTCAGCAATGACGATGGCGGCCACGAGCTGACGGAGTTACCAAAAACGTTTGCCGTCCCTTGTGTGAGCTAGCATATCCTTTGTGTGAACTCTATGTTTATGTATAGCAGTAGTGCGATGGAGATGCACGTCTCACGGTGTTACATTGATTTTTTGTTGTTGAGAGAATAGTTTTAGGGACAATTGCAAAATTGGCCTTGTTTTGAACTTTAATTCTGAAAATAATCTTCTTTTTTTAACTTCACAAAATTAATCCGTCTGTCAAATATAAAGCTTCGTTAAGTCTCTTTTTCAACACCTTTAGAAGTGACTATTCTTCAGAATACATAAAAAAATTAAAAAGAAAAAGGAAAGGTAGAATTGCCTTTCCTCATCCTTACATCATCTCGTGCATGTATTCAAAAATATTTTACATAGTTTAATTCATATCAAAAATATTTAAGTAGTCCTAACAAGTCATCCAAATTTGTCAAATATATGAATTTCTGATTTGATATGCAAACTACTCAAAGCAAGATCAATTTTCACAAAACTAAAACAAATATAGAGGATCAGTTTTGCAAGGTCATATACATCTTGTCGTGTAATATTTAACGTCGTTAATACCACCTAACAAAATAGGACTAATATAGTGCTTCACATTTGAAAAATGAGCAAATCCCTTATTCGCCCTTAAATATTTATCTAATCTTTTATTCGCCCACAAAATTTTTTAATTCTCTTATTCGTCCTAAATCTTAATTTTTCTTCTCTAATTCGTCTTAACTGCTATATAATAACAGACTTTTTGCCTGTTTTTAGAGTTAGATTTCTAAATTCATCTGATTGGGGAATAAGAAAATAATCCGTGTGGTTGCTGCATCCTGCATGCATTAGTGGCCCTTGGGGCTCTGCCCGGGACAAGAAGTCATCGGCTGTTTTGTTGAACAGCTTTTGGAGGCAAGACAGCAATCATCGCGCGTTTGTAGAAATAAATCAGAGTTCGAGACATTTTTTTTAAAAATATTTTGAACTCGGATGAATTTGAAACTTTATAAGATGATAGATCTCTTCCCAAGGAATAGCTTTTGTTTTTGACTCATCTCAAAATTTGAAATAGATTTATTTTTATAAAATTTGGAAAATAGATTTATAATAGAACGATGACTCATCTCTCTGTTTGAATTTTGAATTTGAATTCAAACTCAAGATGTGAAATTTAAAATTTCTGAAAAAATGTACGTGAAACAATGAAAATACTTGGAATTATATGAATTTAGAAAAAAGAAATAAAATTTTATCCAGTGATTTCAGAGATCTAGATTATTTTTATAGTTATTTCTATTTCTAAATTTTTAAAATAAAATATGTTTCGAATTTTAAATTAGTTATAAAACAAATTTTGTTCTCTATAAAATGATTTAAATTTCTGCAAAGTTTTATAATTTTTTAAGTCGTTAAGTATTTATTTTTTAATTTAAAATTACATCAAATTAAATCAAGTGTCTACATCAGTAAAAATATCACATCACTCTGCCACGTCAAACAAAACCATCGCGTGATGGTCACGTCAACCAAAACTGACGGCCAAATCCACCTGAAAACAAAAAACAACAGATTTGAAAGTTGAAGTACCGCGGTTACCACCGCACCCCCCCCTACATCCATGGTCATCGAGAGTGACAGATCAATTACGGTCGTCGTATATAATGAATCCGAACCAGTAACGGAACAGAGGGCGAGCAGCGGCAAGGCATCTTCCGATCGATCCTCACAGCATCTGAGATCTGCGCGATGTCAACGTGCTCAACCCTTAAAACTTATTTAATCTCCCCACGAAGCCGTCATACTCATAACCAGCCAGTGCGACCAGCCATCTCCTACGCCGCCTCGAGCGGGATCAGCCTGCTCGGGCTCGCCGTCACGTACATGTTAACGCCCGAGACGATGGGGCGGTCGCTGGAGGAGAACGAGGTCGAGCCATGGCAGAGCCAACTTACCAGCAACGGCGATGGCACGCAGCGGTTTCATCCGGAACTAACAGAGACGCCCAAGAGTCCCGCGTCCATTGTGAGCTCGCACCTTAGCACGTCACCTATCATTGCACACCGGTTCTCTGTATGAAAAGTGAAAAAAAAGGGATCCGAATGTTATACGTTTGGTGTAGTGTGTCTTCTATTGTATACACGATTTGGAGTTGTATCCATCGCAACACACACAGACATACACATACAGAGTTAGTTAATATCTACATGTGCATAAAACTGGGTGCATAGAGCCACTCGATAAGAAAATATAGCCACTAGATAAGCTTTACCAAAGGTAACGTAGATATACCTGTCCAAATAGGTCAGATCAAATGGGTTGGCATAAGGTCTAATCATTTTGGTCTAGCACGGTGGGTAACCAGATCAGGCCGACGAAGCATGACATGGGTCGTGCTGCTCAGGCCTAGGCGTAGACCCGCTGGCCTAACAAAAGCACAACACATTAAGGATGGCTCCACTAGACACAACGCTTGGTCCGGATAGCACATCAAACCTGTGTAAAAACAGCTAAAGTTGTGCTTGGCCTAGGTTGTTGGCCTGTGGGCTGGTACAGTATAACTTGATTATTAAATGAGCCACGCTAAAGCACGAGTCTGTGTTGGCCACCTATAACCCTAAATGATCAGGCAACATATTTTCTATCAGCATACCGCATCTATGCTATCTATATAAGTACCACTCACTAAAATGCTAATCTCTTTTATAGTTGTGCCACATCATCATCTTATATCCACCGTTAGATTAAAGTATTTCAGTCGTCCATATGTCCTTCTCATGTCAAACCATGCGTCTCTCCCTCCCACAATCCAGCGCCTTCTCTCTATCCCCGCCACCTCCCCTCCCGACGCGGTGCCTCCCCATCTCCCAACTTGAGCACGCTGCCTGCCCTCCTCTCCGCGCGCCGCTTCCCACCACCGTCACCTGAGCTTCCCCACCCACCCTCCATTTAACCTGATGGTTCCCCTCCTCCTCGCCTTGTCCCTGGCTAGGGCCGTGCAGCCACCTCCTCTCCTCCCCACGCGCCTGCTGCAGCTCCCCCGACGCTTGCTAATCTCTTTTGTAGTTGTGCCATGTCATCATCTCATATCCACCGTTAGATTAAAGTATTTGAGCGTTCATCTGTCCTCATGTCTAACCATGCGTCCCTCCCGCCCACGATCCAGCGCCTCCTCCCTATCCCCGCCGCCTCCCCGTCTCCCAACTCCAGCGCGCCGCCTGCCCTCCTCCCCGCGCGTCGCTTCCCACCACCGTCATCTGAGCTTCCCCACCCACCCTCCATTTAACCTGGTGGTTCCTCTCCTCCCCACTGTGCCCCTGGCTAGAGCCGTGCAACCACCTCCTCCCCTCCCCACGCGCCTGCTGTGCTCCCCCGCCGCTTCCCCTCCTCCCCATGGCGCCCCCCACCCCAGGTCACTCCGCCGCCTCTCCTCCCTGGGTCCCTCCACAATGCTGCCGCCTGCACCGGGTGGACGTCAAGAAGCTTGGCAATATGCCATGCCGTCAACGGGCGCGGGTGGTGGTGCAGCCAGCGGACGCTGCTCTCTCTGCAAGCGCCACCTCGGCAAGAGCCAGATGCGGGGCGCGGTGCCGGCCTCCGGGCACGCAGCCACCGGCATAACGCGGTCACCAGGGTGCCCAAGGCCGGCGTGCCATCGCCGATCATGTTGCACTCCTAGGCGTCCACGCCGCACGCGCCCTGCTGCTGGCTGGTTGAGATCTTATGGACCGCAAGAATGATTCATTGACATCGTAGTGAGGATGCACATAATCTGATGATTAATCATGAATTCTTATCGTGTTTCTCTGCACCAGGATGCATGGATTTGTGGCAGGGATTGTGAGTGAG
>BCLG01000116.1:150176-187044 GCA_001602295.1 Zoysia matrella
ACGACGAATCGGGTGAGCATGTGGGAGCTGGATCAGAACCTTGATGAGCCTATGGATGAGGAGGCTGGTCAGCTGAAGAATCTGTACAGGTAATTTCTTATTTTATTAATTCGAAAACCTTATGATAAAATAGTAATACTGCTTGTGACAGGCTTCACTGCACTTGGCAAGTCCTGTCAGGTGAGAAATCGGAAACAAGAATGTATGCAACCCTTAAATTTTCTGCTTTCCATTGCTTATGTTATGACACATGGTTAACTAAAAAAAAGAACAAGATAAATCTGGAAAACTGATTCTATCAATTTGAATTTAAACCTTGATTGTTGTGTTTTATTTATTTATTGACTCGCTGTGAAATAACTTCATCACACATTGTTAACTCTGAGCAAAACCGACATAACTCTGTAAACCTTCTCTTATGTATTTAAATCAAAAGACCTGAATCAACTATGCTGTCAGTTAACACAATTCGTTATGCTTTTAGATCATATTAACGTCTTACATTATCCAAATCTATTGCAAGGTCCTTCTGTGTTAATGACAATGACTTGGAAGATGGCAATGTCACAAACGACAGACACTCCTTCACGCTTCCTCAAGCTCTCAAAGATACAATATTAGACTCTTCTATCTGGTCTAGCCTTTTGCATATCATTGTGTAGCATGATTTTAGTAATAAATTTGTTCTGTCTGCCTATGGCTTCAACGCTCCAATATTTTTTATGCTTTACCAGGTATATCACTATTTCGGGTTTTTATTTTTATTTTGAATGCAATACGGGTGTAGCCCTTAATAGCATATTTTTGGTTACGGCAGAACATTGTATCAGTGATAATAGTGTCAATACTATTCTTGTCTGGTGCTATCCCAACTAAACAATTAACATGGAAGCTAATAATAAGTTTGGTTGCCTGTGCATATCAGTTTTTGTGGGAATGCTAATTACAAGCATGTTTAGGTATGTATCAGATCTCCTGTGTCACTTTGGTCCAAATACTGTTTTATGTGCATTTTACATCTGTAGTATATTAATTTTTCCATTAGAAGAACTTACGTCTCTATATCCTTGTCTGAATTTATATTGCATGTACCTATATTTATCTTCACCAGCATATATGAATATGAAAGCAAATATATGTTTTCTCACCTTTTTAATAAAACATACAAAACACACTCACACAAAGCCTTACAAAGCGCCTAGAACCAGAGGCGCGCCGCCTCCTAAGCCCGTACCAACTAACCCGTGGAAGGAAGCGACCGTGCTATCAGGGACTGCAGATGCGAGGCGCCAACCAGGCACCAGAAAGCCGCTTCATGCTGAATTGCCTGAAGCACTGAAGAAACAGAAGGTTGGGCTCCATTGAAAATACATTCATTCTGGAGGTTCCAGATTTCCCAAGCGACAAGAATGACGAGCGTGTTGAACCCCCTTCTAAACTCCTTGGGAAAGCGGTATCTAGCACTGCTCCACCAGCTAGAGATAGACCAAACTTGCCTGGAGAAGACACATGACAGTAAGACATGGTGGATAGACTCTCCTCCTGGTCACATAGGACACAGGCTGCTGGGTGTGGCATGTTGCGTTTTGCAAGCCGATCGGCTGTCCAACATCGATTGTTAATAGCAAGCCACATGAAGAACTTGCATTTCAGCGGTGCCCACGTTTTCCAGATTCTCTTCCAAGGAGCAAACCTGATTGTCCCAAGAAAGAAAGCCTCATGAGCCGACTTGCTGGAGCAAGACCCAGAGCTAGTGAAGCGCTAAACATGTTGATCAAGGGCATCCGACTGCAAGTTAATCCCATCAACCAAGTCCCAAATTTGGAGGTATTCAATCAAGACCTGAACTGTAAGGCCTCCTTGGATATCAGTTGTCTAGGCACGATTAGAGAGTGCTTGCGCCACTGTTCTTTCCTTGATTTTCCTCATTGGGATCATAGCAAAGAGATGAGGAGCGAGTTCTGAAACAGACTTGCCATCCAACCAACGATCTGTCCAGAACTTGGTTGTAAGCCCACTCCCAACTCTAGTAACCACTGCTGCATGAAACATAGCCCGAGCATTACGGGGTACCTCAACAGGTAGCCCTTCCCAAGGCCGCGGCGCAGCTGTTTTCTCAAGCCAGAGCCAACGAATACAGAGAGACCAATTTAGCACTTCCAGGTTGTGAATACGAAGCCCGCCATATTGTAAAGGTCGTACGACCTGGTTCCAGCTCACTAAACAATTCCCGCCATTAGCAGATTGACCTCCTTTTCAAAGGAAACCTCTACGAATCTTATCAATCAAATTGATTACCCATTTTGGCAGGTCTAGTAAATGGGGATGGCTGTAAGAACTGTTTTCACCAAGATCAGGCGCCCAGCCCTGTTTAAAAGAGAAGCCTTCCAATGCGGGAGGTAATCTGCTACCTTGTCAATTAACGGCTGAAGAGCCGATTTGGTGGGTCTGTGAAATGAAAGGGGGAGGCCCAAATATGTGCAAGGAAACTCCTTCAACTCACAGGGGAGCAGCTCTGAAATTCTAGCCCGGTCTTCCTCATTGCAGTGAATCGGAGTTACAGAACTCTTACCAATATTGGTCTTGAGGCCGGAAGAGTGACCAAAAACTTCAAGTAGTTGCAGAACCACAGTGATGTCGTTAGCTGAAGGTCGCAAAAACAAGACAACATCATCTGCGTAAAAGGAGATACGATGCCTCGCCTGTTGGACTGCCGGCGCTTGTAGGTGGCCTTCTTGGGCTGCCCGAATGACCAGAGAGTTGAGAACATCCATCACCATGATGAAGAGCATAGGGGAAAGAGGGCCACCCTGTCGAAGACCTCTGTGATGTTGGATAATATTACCGGGCTGGCCATTAACTAAAATCTGAGTAGACGAGGTTGAGAGCAACAAACTAATGAGGTTACACCATCGTCTTCCGAACCCCAAGTGTTGTAGGACTTCAAGGAGAAAGGACCAAGAAACAGAGTTGAAAGCCTTTGATATATCCAATTTCAGCATCACATGCGGTTGTTTTTGTCTGTGCAAGCACTTAGCAAGCTGCTGGACCAACAGGATGTTATCATGAATCTTCCTTCCATTGACAAAAGCACTTTGATTGATGGCGACCAAGTCAGGCAGCAGGGAGCTAGGCGGTTGGACATGATCGTGGCCACCAATTTGGCAAAACTATGAATAAGGCTGATGGGACAGTAATCTTTTACAGACATTGCGTACTGCTTCTTCGGTAGGAGGGTGATGAAAGCAGTGTTGAGCAACCGGAATTTGAGGACGTGTCTGCGCTGCACAGCAGCTAAAGCAGAAGTCACATCACCTTTTATGATTGCCCAGCAAACCTTGTAGAACTGCCCAGTAAACCCGTCTGGTCCAGGGGCCTTCTCCAGCAGCATGGACTTAATAGGAGCCCGCCCTCTTCCTCAGAGAATGGGGGCATCGAGCTTAGAGAGGCTATGGGAGTGCGAATGAAAAGCCGGGAGATTCAGAGAGTAATCCCTGGTCTCAACCGTCCCAAGCAGCTGCTCATAGAAGTCAAATGCCGCATCCTGCTTATCTTGCTGATCTGATATGACCCGATCATCCTCAAGGAACTTAGCAATGAAATTCTTCTTGCTGCGAAACCGAGCTTGTTGGTGAAAATTTTTTGTGTTGGCATCTCCTTCCTTCAGGTATAGGATCCGAGAACGAGTCTGTGCAATGGTGCGCTCAAGAGAGGCTAACCCCAAACAATGGAGCTTGAGCTTCTTCCGCAGACAATCCTCAAGAACTGAGAGAGCTCTAGAATCACGAGCGATTTCTAGCTGATGAAGGATTTCTTTTGCCATGCTAAGCTGCACCTTTATATTTCTCGTTTTACGTTGACTCCAGCTTTGCAGCCCTTTGGAGAGGCGTTGCCGTTTTAGGAACAGCCACTCCACCGCGCAAGAGGAGCTGATCGGGGCGTTCCAATTCTGTTCCACCGCCTCAAGAAACCCCGGATGTTTCAGCCAGAAGTTCTCAAAATGGAATCTACGTTTTCCCCGGATGTTGTCCTTCAGTCCCAAAATCAGAGGGCAGTGGTCAGACACCACCGAAGCTGCACTTTGTAGAATAGCTCCAGGGAAGACATCATCCCTTTCCGAACAGCAGAATGTGCGGTCCAGCAGCACTAGAGTGGGAGACAATCTTTCGTTAGACCACGTGTACTTACGACCGAGAAGCGGGATTTCCTTTAACTCGGAGTCATTGAGGAAACGCTGGAAGTGCCCCATCATGGCACGGTCCAGATTAAGGTTGTTCTTGTCCTCTGCTTGGTAAATAAGGTTGAAATCCCCTGTTACCAGCCAGGGCCCAGCACAAAGGGCACGGATATCTCTAAGCTCGGCAAGGAAAGAGAGCTTGTCAGCGTCACTTTGAGGGCCATAGACACCGGTGAACCACAGTTATGGCCCTGCTGTTCGGCAATCTGAATGGAAATAGAATAGACGTTGACCCGGGTAGCAATGACATGACAGACCGAGGATTTCCAAGCGATGAGGATCCCACCACGCGTACCATCAGCTGGCAGAACGGCATGCTGATCATAGTTGGAGCCAAAAACTGAGAGAAAGAGGCGCTGGCTCAAAACAGCAACTTTTGTTTCTTGAATGCAAACTAAATCCGTGTTGGCAGAAAGGATAACATCTCGCACAGAATTCCGACGACTCTGCTCGTTGAGGCCCCGAGCATTTTACATTGGATAATTATGCAGCCGATTGTTGAGTTTATTTGGAATGATTATTATCTAATAGAACAAGAAATTTGGAGGAAGCATTTCAAGTTTGAATGTATCCGAAGCAATCAGCTGAAATATACATGTATAGTTACTGTGTTTTAGCATTATGAATTGTAGTTTTTCTTGGATAACAGTATAAGACAATCTACAGACATTTTGACAAGAAAAATAACGCAATGATGGAATTGTACCAAGCAATATCTCAGAATCCAATGAGTTGCACCGACTTCAGGTAAGTTGCAGTATAGCAAACATCCCAAGCTTGACTGACATGTAGGAATATCCCCTTTTTGCTCTAAGCATGATCTCCGTTGAGTTCCTGTTAAAACTTCATTTAAATGGTCTCATCATGTATTGACAAAACCTTCTTTTCATGAATCGTGTGGCATACAATAATCTATCTGGGCCAGCTATCAGATTCGCAGTTTCAAGTGGCACATTACAAGTATGTTAATATTTTCTATTTTCTAGGAAACTGAAATGCCGGTTTATTACTAATGAATGAGTGATAAGGTTCCCTTATTTTTCGTGAGCAATCTTTCTTGTAGCAATTTAAATTCTGGTATCAACTTTCACCACACATGTACATCCAACACATCCTATCAGAGAAAGTTGTATCCTGACACACGCCGCAATTTGTCCATTAGCATTGATGCTTGCTTTATATTTTGAGTGTTTTAATTATTCTTAAATTACAATAATTATAGATCCCATACCTCAGAATTGGCTTATGGAGGAGTAATAGGTCTTCTTATTGTACTGACTGTATTTCTAATCTGTGTTGTAAGGAAGAGCTATCTGCTGTAGATGTTTGTGGGTGTAGAAGGTTGCCTGCCAGAACATAATTGTTTTGTCTTCTGATACATTTATTTGTTCACATTCTACTGTAATCAAGTGCATAAAGAAAACTTTCTTGATGGCCCTGCTGTTCATCAGCTTTCGAATATAATTTGTATTTGTATCTTTAGGAATGAGTGATGGACAATCTTTTTCTATTTAGCCTTTATTGTATCAGTCACTTAAAAAAAGGGAATTGTTAGCAGTAGGATTGTATTTTCATATCATCATCTTATTGTCCATAAGTTCCCGGGGAAACGTACCGGAAAATCAACTAGTATTCTTTATATTTGAACCCAATGATATCGAAACACAAAATGGATAAAGAACCATCTAAACACAATTTACCATCATTTTGGAGAACACTATTATAATCTTGCAAGTTGTGAGAAACATAACCTAGCGGATTCAGGTGAATATACAAGAATAGTACTCACTCCATTTCAAAATATAAGCATTTCTGAGTCTGATCAAAGTCAAATTTGTTAAACTTTGATTAATAATATATAAAAAATTAAACACTTTCTAACATAAAGAGTTACAAATTGTGAGAATATGTTTCATGATGATCTAGTAACATAATTTATATATAATAAAGTATTATTAATTCTCCGCTATTAACAGTCAATGTTAAAGGAGTTTGACTTGGACTAATCTCAAAAAATATTTATATTTTGAAATGGAGGTCGTACGATAGTATTGTTTAGAGAAAACCACACGAAAATCATAAGTTACTGCAGCAGGAGCAACCTATCCAACGATAAAGTCTACTCCTTGTAAGATTTGCTCAAATTCATTTTCCGAGGAAGTTAGGAAAGCCTTCTAGTTGGTTGCTTGTGTTAAACGGGCGAGCAGTTTCCCTTTAAATGGGCTGTTTGATGTCAGTCTGGGCATTCGGGTAAACCCAACAAGTCGGGTTGGTCAGATCGGATTTTGTAAAATTGGGTTTTGAGATAGGGTACCCGAGATTGATCCCAAAATTTCGGGTACCCAATAATAGTTCGGATACTAGAAATATCGAGTTCAGGTTTTGGGTAACCCGGTTTACCCGAATACAGTGAATGTAACCAGATCTGCACCGTGTATTAGAAATCAGAATATCACTGAGCGAACAGACGCAACGCGGCAGCCATGGGAGCAAGGTGGCGGCACGGCAGCCCGACCGGGTGAGGGTGGCAGCGCGCAGCCCCTGGAGCGACCGAGTCACCGAGCGAGCTGGCATGGCGTGGGGGCCAAGGGAGCGAGATGGCGGCGTGGTGGCCCGACCGAGCGAGGGTGGCGGCACGGTGGCCCCGGAGGACCGAGTCACCGAGCGAGCCGGTGCTGCACAGCGGCCATGGGAGTGAGGTGGCGGCGCGACGGCCCGACCGGGCGAGGGTAGCGGCGCGGTGGCCCAACTGGGCAAGGGTGGCGGCGCGCGACCCCTGGAGGCTGGAGCGACGAGTCTGAGCGAGGGTGGCGGTGGCCCCTGGCCTAGCGTGCTGTGGAAATTGGAAGGTTTCTCTGCAGCTAAGGTTAGTTGATAGGTATTGGGCTGGGCTGGAAGTATCGTGGGCTTTATTATTTCGGGTAAATCAAGTGTTTTGGGTGATGCCGACCCGAATCAACCCGTAATATATTCTGGTTTCAGGAATTCCAACCCAAAAATATGACTCAATTTCGAGCATCGGGTCTTTTGGGTTCTTCAGTCTCGGGTTTTGTCGGGTTCGGTCTTCGTGCTTGGGTTTCACACCCGAACTGAGTTTGATGGCGCAACCACACCACACATGAATTTCCTCGGGGTGAAATTCAGGTCAGCCTCCTTTTTCCCATCAGATAAAAATCTCCCAGTGACCACCTGAACATTATAATAATGAAAAAAAAAAACACATTGAGACAAAACGCCAACTTTTCTGAAGTGAAAGAAAAAATATATGAAAATGATCATTCTGTAATTTTCTTGTTATAAGCTACACATATAACATGGGACCACGACATCTTGGACCTCCTAGACAGAGAGCCAAGTAGGGTGCAGGTTAGATATGAGACCGCCTAGAAACGGGTGGAGTAGAAATAAAGAATGGGGTTGGAGATTTCATATGGAAATCCTAGGACCATATCTTATATTGGAGGCATGAGGGACCACATGTCAGTCTACACGAGTACGGTCATGCGCTTTCAATGCCCCCTGAGTTTCAAACCGTGCACATAACACTGTCCATGAACACAACCTATAGCCCGGATCTGCACGTACCCATCAGTTTTTGTTTGCCCACGGGCATGCATGCGGACAAAACATTACCTTGCTATCATGCATTCCTTGTATACTTGGGGATTAAATAAAGACTCACCAAATGACCTCAAATGCCTAAATATATCTTTTAAAACATGTAGCATTTTTTTGGTAAGTTCTGAATATGTTTTCCTAAAAACATTTTACATAAAAGCGGAGGAGAGAGAGAAGGCCCACTTGAGTGTCACACACACTCACAGATGCAGTGGTTCCTCCGCGCGACCATTTAGATGAAATTTGTGGTGTTTCTGTGTGGTGCGGGTGAGGGACTGACATGTTTATATAGAGAGAGTTACAAAAGGTGGTCGGAGGTGGTGCAGGGCCCACAAAAATGATGAAACAGGCATGGATGACGAGGGTGGCGATTGGGCAGTGATGCAAGGTGGTGTCGATATGTAGACCCCAGAGACTGTGAGACATGCAGTGACTATGGTGGGGGCGAGCGGTATGGTGACATCATCAACAAAGAGAGTGTTGAATGGTGCCACGATGTCTTCGATGCAAGCTGAGTATGGTGTGGATTAGATCTAAGACCACCTGGAGCCGCACGGTGGCGGGTGGAGTAGGAAAGAAATATGGGGTTATGGATTTTAGACCGAAACTCTAGTGCCAAATCATATATATTTGAGACATGAAAGTCCGCAAGTCAAAACATGAGTAAGGTTCTGCGTTTGAGAGATGTTATAATGCTTAGAGTGAATCACAGCCGTTCATTTGTTTAGATCTATGGTTAAAAATAAAAAGGTATTTAATCAAAAGTATTAAAATAGTGAGTTTAGTACCAAAAATAATGAGTTCGATATCAATTTTTAAAAATTAATGATTGAGATTAATTGATGAGGGCCCAAGCATCATAACGCGTCTCTCTGGACTTTCAATGCCTATTTATGAAAGCCCATGGTTTCAGGTAATGCCCATGCGAATGAAGCTCAAATTACCATCTTTTTTTTTGCCAAAGTACATGCAGGTCAAACATTACCTTCTTATCATCATTCCATTTGTACCTCGGGATTCAATAAAGTCTCACCAAACCTTCCACACCTAAATATTCTAATGCTCTTTGGGTTCTCCCACACAAATCATAAATCTCAATTGTCATTCCTACATCATAATAGCATTGTAATCTCATCAAAGTACTGTTACAGCTTGAATCTCGGCGTGCATATGATAGATTAGAACACTCGATTTATGGAATGAGGAAGTAACATCTGACAAAATATCTACTCAAATATCTAAATTAAGTTCTAATCCAACGAGACTGCCTGCAATTATATTGTTCTATCACACTGAATTAAAACCAATTTTTATAAATGGAAGGTGGAAGCTGCTGGAACCATCCATCTTCGCTTCTTCCATCATCCGTCTCTCGAATCCTTGCAGCGCAGTTAAACAGCAGCTTTCAATTTTGCATGACAACGTCCGGGAGCCAAGCAACAAAGCAAGCGTAGGTGATGCGGGTGCCCAGGTGTGCGAGTAACGCTGATTTTCTCATCGTCGCCTCTAGTGCGGGGGTGCCGTGGCTATGAGATCTGGACGCCAG
This sequence comes from Zoysia matrella, assembly GCA_001602295.1. Lineage (NCBI taxonomy): Eukaryota > Viridiplantae > Streptophyta > Magnoliopsida > Poales > Poaceae > Zoysia > Zoysia matrella. The sequence continues at coordinate 159,578 of BCLG01000116.1, forward strand.
GCGCCCAGGGTGAGGGCATGGGGCCCAAGGCAGCGCACGGAGGCTGAGGCAAGGCAAATGCAACCGCCTTTGCACTGGAGACGATGAGATATGTTTTTCTGGGTGAGTCAACTGCCCATGAAGAAAAATAAATTTTAAACATATTTTACCAACATGCCCATTTGTGCAGCCACACGTCCACACCTAGGGGTCTTAGGGGTGCGGCCCTTATTAAATTTTAGTTTGAAATGAATAGAAATTTGATTCGATCCTAATCCAATTCTCTCTATATTTAGTTTATTTTCTTTAACCCATTTTCAGTCCTACCAACACCCATATATAACGAGGCAAGTTCAACTTAATCTACAAGGTCGTGGTGGAACCACAACATCTGTGAATGTGACACTCAGGTGCATTTGTGAGTGAGAGTGACACTCAGGCGCACCCCATATATAACGTTTAACTATTCATTTTATTTAAAAAATTTATTTATTTTATCATGCAATATTATATTATTAGAAACGCTTTAAATATGTTTTTTTATATTTTTTCTAACTTTTTAATAAGATGAATGGTTAAATGTTGATTGGTAAAAGTAAAAAATGACACTTATTTTGAGATGGAGGGTCTCTCTGTCTTTAAAAATATTGACACCATTGACTTTTAACATAATCTTTGACCGTTTGTCTTATTCAAAAAATGGTAAATATCATATATTTTGTTATAATTTGCTTTATCGTTAAAGATAGTTGAAACATGTCTAACACTTTTACATATTTAAACAATTTTTTAAATACGACAAATGTTCAATAATGTTAATATTTTAAAACACAGAGTACGAAATACCATCTGATCGAACTAAACCATCTCTGTAGTAATATGCAAAGTGAACGAAAAATACAGCAGCAATAGCAACCTATCCAACAATGAAGTCTATTCCCTGTAAAGATTTGCTCAAATTCATTTTCCGGGGGAAGTTAGGAAAGCTTCCTAGTTGGTTGCTTGTGTTAAATGAGCCAACAGTATTTTTGTGGCCTTCCATAACTACCAGTGGACTCACTCAGATTCTATCAAATGGACCGCTTGATGGCGCAAACAGACCACACACGAATTTCCTCGGGGTGAAATCAGGCCAGTCTCCTTTTTCCCATCAGATAATAGTCTCCCAGTGACCACCTGAACATCAGAATAATGTAAAAAATAACATACTGAGACAAAATGTCAACATTTCTGAAGTGAGAGAAAAAAACTATATGAAAATAACCATTCTGTGATTTTCTTGTTATAGGCTACATATATAACGTGAGATCATGACATCTTGGACAGAGAGCTAGCCAAGTAGGGTGGAGATTAGATATCAGACCACCTAGAGACGGTGAATAGAAATGAAGGATGGGGTTTGAAATTTCATATGGAAACCGGATCTTATATTGCAGACTTGAGAGACCACATTTCAGTCTACATGAGTACGGTCACAGGCTTTTAATGTGGTATGGCAGGGGCTGATCTCGATCTTTCGATGAGAGGAGGATAGCTTTGATTTAGGGTAGATTCGACGTTGGCTGTCCGACTACAACAATCAACAGGGTTGCTGCGTCTTAGCAACAGGTACACCGGCTCCGATTTGTTGTTGTTCTTGCTATGCCAAAAACAACCTTAAACCTGCGAGCAATCGAGAACAAGCAAGAACAAGATGAACAGGTAGATAACTCACAGATCTGGATATAATTACGAAATTAGGGTTCTGAATCAAGCAAATCGGGTGGTCTCGTCGACACACGCATTTACAAAGAAGTAGCTAAGGCTAAACTTGCATCTGAACAAAACTCACCCTCAAATGACGGCTGCCACAGGTTTATATAGTGAGAAGACGTCCTGGAGGCCTGGGGGGACTCAAACTCTAACTTAGAGAGGATCCCTAATGGGCTAAACTGGATACAATAGACCTCAGCCCATGATTGGAGGCCTGAACGCCTTTCCGACGATTCTGATCACGTCTGGAGGAGTTTGAAGCTAAGGTTGGACCCATCTGAAAGTAGACTTTGAGATCTTTTCTATGAGTACTCATTTACTTTCAACAACATCTGGAGTGAAAAGTTATGACCGAAACAATTCAGCCCTGATTGATGGTCTGATCCTGCTTTATGGTTCTGGTGCTCCTCCCATGTTCCTAATCATAACAAAATTACCATAAGGATTTAGTAGTACTCTATTCTGAGAAGAACTACTATAGACAGTGAGAAATGACTTGACCTGATAATTAAGTTGACACGCTCGAGCTCGTGTCATGGGTTTTTTTTGTGCAATTAGTTTGGTTGTGTGTGTGGAAGTGATGTCCTCATCATAATTCTGATTGAGTTTCAGACAATGCACATGACACTGTCCATGAACACAACCTATATAGCCTGTATCCGCACATACCCATCACTTCTTTTTTTTTGCCATGGGCATGCGGGCAAAACATTACCTTTCTATCGTGCATTGCTTGTATACTTGGGGATTCAATAAAGCCTCACTAAACCTGACATGCCTAAATATATCTTTTAAAACATGTAGTATTTTTTGGTAAGTTCTGAATAAGTTTTCTAAAAACTTTTTACATAAAAGTGGAGAAGAGAGAGAAGGCGCACTTGAGTGTCACTCACACTAACAGATGTAGTGGCTCCTCCGCGTGACCTTGTAGATGAAATTTGTGGGTGTTTATGTGTGGTGCGGGTATGAGTTTGACATGTTTATATAGAAAGAGTACAAAAGGTTGTCGGAGGCGGTGCAGGGTCCACAAAAATGATGAAACAGGCATGGATGACGAGGGTGGTGATTGGGTAGTGATGCAAAGTGGTGTCGATATGTAGACCCAGAAAGGGTGCAACATTAAGCCACCATGGCGGAGGCGAGCTGTATGGTGACATCATCAACAAAGGAGTGTAGAACGGCATCGACGATGTCTTCGATGGAAGCTGAGTGCGGTATGGCTTAGATCTAAGACCACCTGAACGCGCCCGTTGGCGGGTGGAATACAAATGAATGATGGGGTTGTGGATTTTAGACGGAAACACTAGTACCGAATCATATATATTTGAGACATGAATGTCCACATGTCTAAATATTCTAATGCTCTTCCTATGCTCCCACACAAATCCTAAATCTCAATTGTCATTCCTATATCATAACTGCCTGTAATCTCATCAAGGTATTGTTACGGCCTGAATCTCAGCAGGCATATGATGGATGAGAGCACTTTATTTATGGAATGAGAAAGTAACATCTGACAAAATATCGCAATTCTATTGTTGAATCACACTGAATTAAAACCAATTTTTATAAATGGAAGGTGGAAGCTACTGGAACCATGTGTCTTCGCTTCTTCCATTATCCGTCTCTCGAATCTTGCTGGCGCAATTCAGCAGCAGCTTTGGATTTAGCATGACAACGTACTGGAGCGAAGCAACAAAACAAGCGTATGATGCGGGCGCCTGGGTGAGTGAGCAACGCTGATTTTCTCACCGCCGCCTCTCATGCAGGGGTGCCCGTCACTACAAGAATTAACAACACATCTCCTACAACACATAAGACATGTGTTGCAAAGGAATCATATTAGCAACATTTACTATGTGTTGTTAGGATTAATTACAACACATATGTCATTACTAGATAAAGGAGTATTTTAACATCACATACCACGTGTTGTTGATTATATGTAGTTATCTTTTTTTCTGTCACGTCTGTGCTTCATGGAATAAATCGGGAAAAAATTGTAAATGACAAGCCATGGAGGTTCGAACCCACAACCGGATGGGCAGCCTAACTTGAACACTCTAGCCAACCAACTGAACACTCGTATATTTTGGTATGGCGGCATCTAAAAATCCTCCCCTCCAAACTCAATCGCACAGGGCATCACCATTCGGCTTCCCTGTCCCTGTTCGTGCTGCCTCCCCTCAAACCCAATCGCACAGGGCATCACCAATTCACCATTCGACTTCCCTCTTCCTGTTTGTGCTGCCACCGGTGCCTTCCACCAGTCCACCACCGCTGCTCTAAGGATTGGGAGCTGGTTCTGTTGGTAGAGCAGGGACGAAGTGTGAGGAGGCAGTTGGTGAGGGAGAGCGGAGGTAGCTGTTCCCAGTGCCCAACGGCGCCGTACAAGGGGACGCACACAGGCCGCTGAAGTCAACCCTCAGGTGTGCCGCGGAAGAAGGTAGGAAGAGGCGTGGGCAGATCCGGCCAGAGCAAGAGGGCGACAAGCAGGTGGCCATACAGCGGCGTCTTCTCACCGGCGGCAAGAAACAACCCACCAGCAGCACAACCGACGGCATCTAAAACACAACTGGTTAGTCTCATATCACAAACCAACAATTGCTAAGGTTTTAGAATCCCATTGCATTGCATTCATTGTCTGCTATTTGTTCAACCATGTTGCACTAAACTCAAGTTAAATATGTTACATGTTATATATTGTCATATGCTTTTTCAATTTTACAATCACAATATGTATGAAGTACCTGCAACATGACAGTATGATATCAAATTAATAATTTTTATATTCAACACAGATAATTCATGGATCTTAAAGCAGTCAAGAAATTACTACTTTCTAATGAACCTAGGGAGTACAGAGCTGTTGTAAATGGTTTTCTTGATTTTGCATACAAAGACAGCTTCTGGTGCAAAGATATGGCGTCCTTGTGTCAAATGTGTCAATAGGCGGTTGAAGAAGCAAGAGGAAGTGTATGAACATTTACTTTATGATGGAATGTTACAAGGATATACTATATGGGGTTGTCATGGTGAAACTGCAGGATATATTCATGATATCCAAGCATCAAAATCACAGCCAAAAGGAATAATTACTGATATGCACCGGCTTGTCCATTCTGCTTTTGGATATGGAGATAACCAAGCCGCAAACCAACAGGCTGATGATAACACAAATTCCAGTAAATCTGCCTGATCATGAAACAGAAGCTTTTTATAGCTTAATTAGAGAGGCTGATGAACCATTGTGGACGGGTTGCGAACTATCAAGACTATCATTTTTTGTACTTCTGTTTCACACAAAGTTCACTAACAAGTGGAGTAACAAGTCTATGAATGACCTGCTAGCAATTTTACAACTGGCAATTCCTAATGGTCAGAACTTATCTGGAACATTTGTTGAGGCTCGGAAAATAATTGGAAAGCTTGGCCTTAATTATCAAAAAAATTCATGCTTGTCCAAACAATTGTCAACTTTATTGTAAAGACAAAGTAAATGATGATTTCTGTTCAAAATGTGGAGCATCAAGATGGAAAAATACACCAGATAAGACTAGTCTAACTAAGAAGGAAAGAAGGAAGGCAACACCAAGTAAGGTGCTACGTAACTTTCCAATTAAACCACGACTTAAGAGGTTGTTTATGCATAAAGACACAGCTGCAGCATTAAGATGGCATGATGAGGGACGCACAAAAGATGGAGCTTTGCGTCATCCTGCTGATTCTGAGGTATGGAAGTCCGTCGATTCAAGAAATCCTTACTTTGCATCAGATTCACGGAATATTAGACTTGGAATAGCCAGTGATGGGTTCAATCCTTTTGGTATGTTGAGTTCAAAATACAGTTGCTGGCATGTTGCCTTAGTCCCATATAATCTCCCCCCATGATTATGCATGAAGGCCTCTTCTCTTATTCTTGCTCTGATAATCCCTGGGCCGTCTTACCCTGGACTAAATTTTCATGTATTTATGGAGACAGTCTGTGATGAATTAAATGAATTATTTGATATTGGCACACCAACATATGATGCTTCTCGTGATCAGATGTTTCAACTTCATGCATTTGCATTATTCACTATAAGCGACTATGCTGGGCTGGGGATATTTTCAGGGTACAGTGTGAATGGTGAGAATGGGTGTGTGGTTTGCAGTGAAGAAACATGGTCCATACGCTTAAAACATGGGCGCAAATTCTGTTTCATGGGCCATCGGCATTTTCTACCTGTTGATCATGAGTTTTGGTATGATGCTGCATCTTTTGATGGGTGCCGTACCCTATTTCTGAGATACACTGTGCATCACGTATCAGTCTCTGGATCAGTAGCTGATACGCACCATCACATCAAAATGTATATCAAAAGTAGATAGGGGAAATATACCTGATACCGGACCTTTTGACCAGCTAGAGGTGAAGCAAACAGTGAAAAACAAAACCCAACTCCACAAGCAACTTGGGAGGCAGAACGAAAACCCAGAACGTCATCGTATTCTACGAATCTTCTCTGACTAAAATCACAATTGCAAACAGGTGAGTACATAAGGTACTCAACAAGCTCTAACACTAAACAGGGGTATATATAGATGCATATTTGGTTGTAGCAAAGAATAGGCTACGATGTTTTTTTTTTTGCAAAAAGCTAGTTTTATGCAGGATCCACTGTAGAAGCTTCGTAAAACGGAACATAGAAATAGTTGTTGTCTATATTTTATTTTAGTAGGTTGGTCTTGGGGGAGATGTTCATCGATCCCACCAGTACTCAAGTTTTAGTTGAAGAGCTGGCACGTAACCGTACCGTTCTATGGCACACAGCCTATACTTTTTAAAACACGAGCACCTACACCCACTCACTTCAACAAGGATAATATAGAGACTAATCAAAGTAAATTCAAGCTGTAGTGTGTCATATCCAATGACAACGGACTTTTCAGAAAGATTTTGCACTCTGCAAAGGTTGTACAATTTACCTACAGGCTATGCTTCTTTTGATCGACAGAGTCGCATAATGCTCACTCCAACGCACGCTAAAGTATCCACAAAGTTCATCTCAAGATGCTAACAGAGGTCATCTCTCAAAATTTACTCGATGACGTGATAGCACATTCCCGTAGGCAGATAATGGGTTTATGACATCTACGTCTACTCCCTAAACTCCACACAAAGATAGGTGATTACACGACTAGGGGGCTATATCGATGGGCAATACGATCCCACAGCGCGGACTATTGCTGTAATCAAAGACCAAACTGTGAATATCTCACATCTGCTCTTGCGACTTGTGTACTACCCGACTGTCTTAGAGGCTCAATATGGATAACCAAAGGTGTGAAGTGAGTGCTTCCCATTAACAAAGGTTCTGTAGTTGCGTAAAATCACTACGTTGAGGTCCGATAAACCGGTCCTTATATGACAGAGACGACGCTTGTCCATGGCAGGTGGACCAGACCAAAGCTTAACATCTATCACATCTATCACATCAACTTTACAGAAGCTATGCTCCACAACCAAAAAACACCCTTCTTCACCTAGCACTAATTGCACTATCACCCTTCCCATTTTACTTTACTCACACCACCAAATTCATTTTAACACATTTCATAAATGATCGGTGTATGGTGTGACGATGCATTGTATCGCATAAAGATTCTTAAGCAATTTAATATCAAGGTAACTTTTCGTTCGTTAAAAGATTTTAATAAAGGAAGTCTTATGGTTAACAAGGAAGTGTCATCAACGAGTAATAATGTAGTTTTCATATTTAATGAGAGCAAACAACTGACATTAATATAAATACGTAATAACAAGTAGAGTATTAACTAAACAATGTTTTAACATAGATTAAAATAAATATGTAAGCATTTAGGTCATATGGGTGCGCAAACAAAACATAGAATTAATATGATCAAGGAGTTAGAGCTTGCCTGCAAATCCTTAATCTTCAGAACTTGTCGTCTCGATAATCTTCGAGTTCCAAGTCTTGAATCACGGCTTGATGTCGGAAGCTTCGGGTTTTTCCTTGTGCGTCAGCTCTCCTGTCTTCTCTTGGGGTCTAGCTCTTCCTCGAACTCAGCGTTGTCTACACGATAGAATACACCTAATAAAACTACTCCAAAGAAATAAAAGCTCGAGAAGAATCGATAAGATCCAAATAAACTTCGAATAAGAGCTACATAAACTCCACAAGGAAGCTAAAAGCAAAGTCATTCATGGTGAGGCGAACATTCTAATGCAATGCTCATTATTCTATGTGCACCTTAATATTATTCACTATAGGTTAATTGTTAGAATAATTATTTATCCATTAATCTTGTTCTGGTGCTTATGCGGATATATGAGTGCGCTAAGTGGTGTATGCCTTATTGATTGTACTACAACCTTCCAATGAGTATAACCCTATATTATGGTTTGCCTAAATTATTCCTAGGAGTTCAAAGTGTCCTTTTGTGAGCAAATCTTATTTTGCACCATATATTTAATTATTAGATGCATTCCAAAATACCCTCATTTAGTTTATAACTAAATGAATGAATGCGTAGTGACTAGAGATTATTTACTTAATTTTCTAATATGCAATTGCTTCCTATTGATTAATGGTCCGTTACCCAATTCTTGAGTACATGATTAAACTAATAAATCCAACATGTGGCACAGGTAATGATGCATGGTAAAGTGTGTAAGCGTGCTATTGATTAATTACTCTATTCTCTACATTTGTGCGATGATTAGTATTTAGCAACTAATTATTTAGTTTTATCCTTATAAATTACTAAAGCTAATGCGTAGCATTTACCTTAGTACATATTGTAACGACTGGGTTTTTTCTTACCTTTCGATAAGTCTCGATCTTCCGTGACCTTGCCAATCCCAAAAGGTTGGCAAGCACGACATCACAAGCAATCAATCAAAAAACTATAACAGAAGCACTAAACAAGAAACACGAATAGAAAATAGCAAGTCAAAGCAACTTTATTAGAATGAAATCCTCCAAAGAGGTCTATCGACACGCAAGCCAAAACCATCGTAGAGCAGAACAATCACTATCGAGAAATCCATAGAAAAACAACAACGAAAGCATCGTCATGGCAGAGGCAGCGGACCTCCTCCACACAGGCACGCTTAAGCGTAGGAGCTGACTTCACAGTCCGTCGAAGACGTAGTCGAAGTCGAAGCTGTGAGTATCCTCTGAAAACAACAAATTAGAAAGCCATTGTACTCGCCACATATACGTTCACAGGGACTCCCAAAAATCCCCTAGCTCCTCGTACTCTATTCTGCCCCCGCAAAATAGTTATATACAGTTATTTGCAAAACATACATATTTGAATCACATTTCAAAATCATTTAACATAAATTTTATTTTTATAGTGATAGGTGTGCGATAAAATAAATGCGACTAAGCATGGCTAAGTATAAAGTAAAATAATCATTCTAAAGCAATCTTAAGGCTCATATTTGTGAAACAATAAATAAGCACAGCTTATAAATGCTGTTAGCATATTTTAAAACTGTTGGCATGCAAATTAAGGTTGCAAACAAAACATTAGTTTAAAATGCTGGGTACAAAAAGTGATCAAAGAACGCGGCTTGCCTGGTAGCACGGGATCGTAGTCAGGATTCGGGTCGTTGAAGTGAGCAGGCCCGCAATACTCCTCGACTGCACCAGCTGGACAACGACACGAAGAAGAGATGAGACACTAGGTACGCGATAATTTAAATTTGAATAATTAAATCTAAATATAAATTGCTACACTAAACGTGCTCAAAATGTTTTCCGAAAAATTCTACACAACGTTCTCGACGAGACGAATTTAACAAAACAATTTTGGAAATCTTTGGAGACCAACAGAGTTCTCTAAAAATTCTTGAAGATTTAGACTACGAAAAACTAAACTAACCGCAAATCAATTAGCCTAAAGGAACACGCGGGACGCTCTGCTCTTCCATCTAACTATCCTCACGAGCAACCAACTCAACGATCTACTGAAGAGAAAAAAACACGAGAGAGATTTTGATTCTCACCACAGAAGAGGCGCTGAGGAATCGGCTGCGGTGACGCGCAATGGAGTTGCATGGCCGAGGATGAAGATCGACGCGACGACGCGGGACGGAGTCCCGAACGCCGCACGGACGGGATGGAGACGGAATACGGTGACGCGGACAAAGACCAAAGCGATCGAGACCGGAACGGCAGGGACGGGAGCCAGTCGAAGACATGTTGACGAGCGCAGACGAAGTCGCGGGACGAGAACCAGAGACGGCAGTTGATGTGGGACAGAGCCGGCACAGGGAAGCAGTTGATGACGTCGAGGCAGGCACACGGCTCCAGCGGTGACGGCGCCGGTTGATGGCCACACGCGATGACGCGAAACGACGGAGACGAAGCCGAGACCAAGGATCGGGCAGGGAGGCGCGCGTAGGAATCGGCAGGGCGGCACGTGCCTGATCCCCTCTGCTGCTCTGACTTGGGAAGGGGGAAAGAAAATGAGGGGAAGAGAGAGGGGTTGGTGGGAAGAGATAAGATAGAGAAAGAATTTATAGAAAGATTAATTAGAGAGGTTTGAAAATTAATTAAAGGCTATGAGAATTAATCTCGGCCCAACAATAGCCCGCAAACCAAAATTATTTCGACGTCAGAAAATCAAAAGGAGAAATTCGAATTCGAACAGAACGAAATTGGAATAAACTTCACTTCGATTAATTTGAAAATTTTGGACTGTTACACATATAAATGTAAGGTAATGGACTTATACGAGCTATCTAAAGCATGGAACTAATCTATTATGACTAACAACATATTAGTAAATTTACGTTTATAATTCAACTACTATACCAAATGGATGACATCACTGTAAGTGCGGTGAAGGGTATAGCGTCATTGCTAATTATCTAATTTATACGTATATGTAGGTTATCCAAAGTGGTCAATGATTAATAACCTAATTTAATTTAAACAATTAAAATACTAAAGCTAACTTGTGGTAACTATACTAATTTATCTATTAATGTGTAATGGACAACGTGTTAATGTGGTTACGAAGAATAGCGTGTCATGACTAATTATTTAATTTCTATATATATGTATGTTATCTAAAGTGACTAGTAAGTATCCACTTGATTTAATCTACATGCTTAATTTTCCAAAATAGTGCCAACAAGTGGCACATGTTACTACTTACTAAATTAAAGACAATGAGTTGTACGTGTACTAGTGAGCACTAATATGGGACAAGACACATCGGCGTGCCTTTTAATTATTATTTAATTATCTAATTACATGTAATATTATGAGTAGCTAGTAATTAATTTAATAATTAATTACTTGATTTACGTTTATAATTAGGTTACTAAAACTACTGTGTGATGTTGGTGTTAAGGCATGTGAATGTGTGGTAAAATGCTTATATGTGCCATGTTTACTTATTTTCTAATATTCATATATTTAGACAACTAGTATTTTATTATTGATTAGATAATTTTAACTCTAAACTAATTTACATAAAGCTAATATGATAGTGTGCACTAGTGAACACTAGTAATGAAATAATGCGAATAAGGTGAGGTGAACACTAACCAGTAAGAAGCTATGCTTAAAATAAATCAAATCAAACACTTGTAATAAAACCAATAAACCTAATAAAAGGAAACGAATTAAAGCTTCGATAAAACTTACTAATAATAAAATCTAGCATGATTGGAGACTAGCCAAGTTTTGGATAGCTTGATGAGGTAGAGCTCGGGACAATGATTTCAACGGTATAAAAATCGTTGAAAACAGATTTATGATTAGAAAGATATGGCAGTTTGAGTGTGTATGGTGGCTTAGGGGTCTTATTAAAATTTCAGACATTCACCAGGGGTTAATCCGGAATTATTAAAAGGTCGACGAGGCCCTATATGCAATCACCGCAAGGTTTAGGGGTCTGGGTGTAAAAAGGCAGGGACTAATTTGTAATATTATTTTGGCCAGGGGTTCTTTGGTAAACTTTGGACTAAAATGGAATTTGATAAAACATGGGGGGCTTCCTGTAAAAATACCTTTTCTTATTGGGAATAGGCGCGCGCGGGGGCTGCCTTCTTCACAGAAACGTGGACAGGGTCCATGGCTTGATGGACCGCGTCCAGGGAGCCGGTCCACGGACTCGCCCGTGGACCATGGCCACGGCGAGGCGGCAGGGCAGCTAGATCGCGAGGGGGGTCCGGCCGGAGGAGAGGGAGGAAGGCGTGGGGATGCCTATGGCGGCCACGGTGAGGCCGAGGACGGGCCAGGGAGCTCTGGCAGCGGGGAGAGGCGGCTCCCTGCCGTGGCGCACGTTGTCGGACCACCAACAGCGCCAAGGAGCTCGGGCCTCAGGCGGTGGAGAGAGAGGGCGACGCGGGGATGCTTCCGGCAGCTTCGGCGAGGTCGGGGAAGCGAGGCAGCACGCCGGCGACGGGGCCAGTAGACGCACACGGGCGGCGCATGGCGATGACGCACGGCTTCAGGCGGCCGGAGTGTTCGGGGAGCCGGCTGGAGGAGAGGGAAGATGGCCCGGCGAGGCGAGCTGCGGGGTCGGGCACGGCGTGGCCGGGGACGCGGCATAGAGGGCCGGCCCCGGTGAGGACGCGACGTGCAGGCGTACGGCGCAGGGGGTAGGTTGCACGCGGGGCAGTGCATGGTGTCGGGACAGTGTGTCGTGTGCTCATTTTATAGGCCGGGGAGGCAGGGCGGGGGAGGGGCTTGGTTGGCCGGGGCAGGGGCGCGGGAGCGGCAGCGGCGGCGGCGGCTCGCTCCTGTCGGGGAAGCAGGAACCGTGCGGCGCGGCTCGTGCTGTTGTCGGCGAAAGAGGGAGCCAAGCGGAGCCAAAATCGGATTAGATCGAGATTTTGCACCATGGATCTATAGGGTTTTACAACAGAAAATTTCCGGATTGTGTTTTTTTTAAAAAAAATCAAGACGTTATGGAATTTTGAAGGGGTTAATCGTTAAAGAACGTTGTCTATTTGCTTTGAAAATTGGACTTCTACGGATGGGTTTGAAATTTTGTGGACCGGTAAAATATTTTAGGACGAACAGTTTTTTTTTGGCTTATCTCCAAATTCGATTTTAATTTTGTTCTACAAAATCCGGAGAGTGGGCAGCTGTATAAAAGAGATATATTTGACCGAGATCAAATATGATTCAATTGATTTGAATGAATTTTGAATTCAAAGAATTTGGCTGAATTCAGAGTTTTAGATAGAACACAGGAAACAAACGATGAGGACAAATAAAAGAAAAAGGTAATCACTTGTCACACGATTAAATTTTAATATTTTATGAAATTTCCTATTGATACAATTCGAATTACGAAATAAATTTTTCTACTTTGAAAAAGGAAAGAGAGAGACAAAAATGTTAGTATTTTTGTTAGTGACAATTTAAACTTTCAAATTTATAATTAGATGTGAATTTCGGGGTGTGACAATGGGACAAAGGAACATAGGCCTAAATCAATTATCCATTCTGCATAAGATAGAAACAATTAATGATTTTGGAAAATCAAAATTGTGGAATTGCATCAGTCGCCTATTTTTCTCTACCTTATTGGGACACTAATTTGCTTCGGTACAATCTTGACTTTATGCACATAGAAAAGAATGTTTGTGAAAATCTATATAGTACTACACTTTTAGGATTGGAGGGAAAATCAAAGGACAATTTACATGCACGGCAAGATCTGCAAGAAATGAATATCAGACCAGAGCTTCATCCTCAGAAAAAACATTCAAATAAGTTTTACTTGCCTCCAGCTTCATATACCATGTCTAAAGATGAGAAGAAGCAGTTTTGTAAAGTCCTTCGTGACATAAACGTTCCAGATGGTTATGCTAGCAATATCTCAAGAGGTGTAAATGTTGACCAAGAGAAAATCTCTGGTTTGAAAAGTCATGATTGCCATATTCTAATGCAAGAACTTCTGGCAGTTGCTATTTGGGGTTTACTTCCAGATAATGTTACTTCTGTCTCATTTGATCTATGTGCATATTTTAGAGGGCTCAATGAGAAAGTCCTCTACATAGATGAAAAGTTGGAGGAGAGAATTGCCATGACATTGTGTCATATGGAAATGATATTCCCTCCTGGATTTTTTTACCAGTATGGTGCACTTGGTTGTCCATTTAGCAACTGAGGCAAAATTAGGAGGACCAGCGTGTTACCGGTCAATGTATTTTGTGGAAAGGTATGCTTATTTCATAAACAAGCAGAAAAAACTGTTAAATAAGTGCTGATATTTTTTTTGAAATATAGTTTAATATTTAAATTAATTTACGTATTCTGATTATATGGTAAACAGAAACAAAGTGAGAGAAACAAAAAAAAGTATATCAAAGAAGAAGAGAACCCACACAGCAGGAACTAAGAGCTATGCTCGTTGGGCTGAGGACTTCGTAAATCATTATTGTTTTTGTAAATTACTTATTTGTATGTTGTCTTTACAATTTTTTAATATCCTGTTTTAGAGACAAACTGATCCTAAAAAAAAGCAGCCACGTAGAGCGCAAGTTTATCTAGCAACTCACAAACAGAAGGGTGAACAAAGAGACCAGCATGCGGTATGCACACATTTTTTTGGAAATTACGCTATTCCAAGACTTGTTGTGATCTTATAGGTTGATTAAGCATACATCCTTAACTCACAGGAGAAGTTGCAACAAATCATGGAAGAACAACCAGAATTAGCACAGAACAGTCAAGGGAAAGTTGCTTGGAAAGGTGATGCATTACATTCCGTATTAGGGGAAGAGAATGCAGGTCATGTGCATGGCATGGGAATGCTTCCAGTCCCCAAGGAAGCATATGGCCAAAGACATCAATACTACAGCAGTAGATGTAGAAGTGCCATTGGAGATAACTCTATTGGAAGAGATAGGAAAGATGAAGAAGCAGATCAAAAAACAGGATCAAGTTATTGAAGATTTGCAAAATAAACAAGCACACAATACAGATATGGAACCAAGAGAGGTATGGATAAAAACTCAACTACATGTTGATACTCTTCAATCTTCAAAAAATCTGAAACATATTTTTGTAGGTGATCCAGGAAACGATTTATGCTGATAATTTTCAGCCACATGTATTAAATACTAAGAGAAAGGTATCTAAAATTTGCTAGTATCTAGTTATAGTTATTTTGAACACTTGTTAGTGATGGATATTTAATTGCGCAGAAAGTGGAATATGATGCACCTAATGCAGAGGGCTACATGAGTGAACAGGAAGACATATCAAGGGTAACATCCTCTCCTGAAAATTTAATTACCTTATATTGCAAAATCACAGCATAAACATAATCGCATTATCTTTTTCTGACAATATAGTGTAATATAAAAAAGACACAAGAACAGGTTACTCAAACTATGATACCACGCCGGGCAAAAAGTCACGTCCTTCTGCAATGGCGGTATAAAAACTTTATACTGCTTTCCAGATTTGAACACTGCTTCCATGTTCTTTATCTAATTGCTCTTTTATGTGGAATAGACTGGTACAACAGTAGTTCTTAAGTCTGCAAAATATCCAAACAAAGAAGAGATTGCGTATGCAACATTCATGAGCTGTGATCCATATGCACAAGTTGGTGGTGTGCCTATTGGGAATCTGTTTTGAAAAGTGCGTATTACTTACCCGATGGAAGAACGAGAGGAGCTAGTAAGGCCATGGGGCAACTTAAAGACCCTCGGTGATGCCAAAGGGAAATCAGTTGCTTGGCCATCTGTTTTTGTATGTTTTTCTTCCCTTGATACACAAGTCTTTTAGTTTAATTACTTATCACATTTCATACATGCAACCCCTAAATTTTACCATTGCTCTTGCAGGTTGAAAAGGTTCACAACTGAACTATTTGCTTGAGTCCAGTCTATCGTCAAGGCATCAGAATGCAGAAAAGATTCTTATAAAGATGAGTTGCATAGGTCGCATTTCAGTTTTTATTAGGAGCTATTTTACACTTGTATCAATTTTCAATATTTTGAAAGAACCCAGGTGCATGTTTATAATGATGTGAACAATTTACTTTCTTATGCAATGAAATATATCTTTAATTACTTTGTTCTCACGTGGAGCTGTTCTGATCTACACTGTCCATGATCGAGTGGATATTTTCCTTATGTAATACACGAGAAAAAGAAAATTAATGCCCATTGAAATGTGTTCCTAAATCATTATTAAAAATATGTCTGAATTTTATTGTTGTGTTGCAAGAAATGTGTACCTAAACATAATTGTGTTACTGATATAAAAAAAATGTTACCAACAACTGTTGATAGTCCTCTTAATGTAGGAGTTCCATGTGTCTCTTATAAAAAATATATTGTAGTTGCTGCATGCAGCAACATATTTTTTGCTCTCTAGTAACACTTAATTTGTGTTGTAAACATTAATACTGACAATACCATCTATAACAACACTTATCTTTAATATTGTTAGAGATGCTAGAAACATATTTTTTACATATAGCAACACATAGCTGTGTTGCTATATGTTAGTCTTCTTGTACTGCGTGGCTATGAGATATGGGCACCAGGCGGCTAGGGTGAGGGCATGGGGCCCAGAGCAGCGCACAGAGGCTCAGGGAAGACGCAGGCAACATCCTTTCCACTGGAGATGGTGCGATTTGTTTTTCTTGGTGACTCGGCCGCCCAAGAGAAATAAATTTGAAACATATTTTACCAACGGGCCCATTTGTGCAGCCACACGCCCACACCTAGGGGTCCTAGGGGTGCGGCTTTTATTAAATTTTAGTTTAAAATAAATAAAAATTTTATCTGATCCTAATTATATCCTCTCTATATTTAGTTTATTTAGTTTATTTTCTTTGGCCAATTTTCAGACCTACCCACACCATGTATAACAAGGCAAGTTCAACTTAATCTACAAGGTTGCGGAGGAACCACAACATCTGAGTGTGAGTGACACTCGGGTGCATTTGTGAGTGAGAGTGACTCAGGCACACCCCATATTTATAGTTTAATCATTCATCTTATTAAAAAATAATAATTATTTATTTTAATAATAATATTGTATTATTACAAATTCAAAAATGACACTTCTTTTGATACGGAGGTTCTCTCTGATTTTAAAATATTGACACCGTTGACTTTTAACATCATTTTTTATCGTTCATCTTATTCAGAAAATTATGTTAAATATCATATATTTTGTTATAATTTGTTTTATTATTAAAATTATTTGAAACACGTCTAATACTTTTACATATTTGAATAATTTTTTAAGAGTAAACAAAATTACATGTTTTCTATGAAACTATCACAAACTATAAGTTTAAGAAGGTGTATCACAAAACTACATTTTGTACATATTTTTATCAAAAAACTATATATATTTAAGAAGGTGTATAACAAAACTATAAATTTTGTTAGCAATATATCACAGAATTACAAATTTAAGGAGTTAATTTATCAAAAAAAACTAGAGATTTATGCTTTTAAAATATGTAGTTTTGTGATACTCGTAAACACAAAATCTGTAGTTTTTTATACAATTCTTAAATCTGTAGTTTTGTGATATAAGAATGTACAAAATTTGTAGTTTTGTGATATTTCCTTTTAAATCTATAGTTTTGCGATACTCTCCTTTAAATCTGTAGTTTTGTTATACTCCCCTTTAAATCTGTAGTTTTGTGATAGTTTTATCAAACAACTTGTAACTGTGTGAAATTTATTTTTTTTTAAATAAAATAAATAGTCAAAGATGATGTTAAAATCAATGATATCAATATTTTAAAACCAGAGTATGAAATACCATCTGACTGTACTAAACCATCTCTGTAAATAATATACAAAGTGAATGAAAAGCTTGTTGATTGCAGTTTTTTAGAGATTTCTGAAGAATCAAATGCCGCTAGAAACTCCCGATAAGGCATGTCCCGGTAATTGGTTCCTAACTCGGTTCTTCTGGTGACCAGAGCACTCAGCCAGCCTTTTCCTAGCGTAGGTGGTCGCTCGCCCATGAGCCATCAGGAGAGGCACAGAAAAGCTGAACGAATTTCATCGATTGCGGCACGCGTTATGATTTATTTATGACAAGACGCAGGAAAATAAAAGAGACATTTTTACGGTAGATCACTTTCTTATGTTTCACCTCTGAGGAGGTGAAGGAACAAATTAATCTCAGTCGTCTATTTTTGAAAAAAAATAATAAAGGAAAAATTGAGCGATTAAAAGCCACCTCGCCAGACAATCGTTGCCCATTTCCCGTCGTTAGCCGATTGCCTTCCTTACCTGAGTGAGTCCCGATTGAACGCGCTCCTTTGCCAGAAATCTCGCGCAGGGGATGGAGCCTTCCTTTCCTTTTCTGCAGCGGCGTTCTGTTGCATCGCAGCGGCGCAAGATATGCCGCGCTCGGAGGCAGTCCCCAGTGCGCGCCGGCGTTCAGCAGCGTGGAGGCAATCGGCAGTAACGTAAAGCTACCCGGTCACCTGGTCTTGAGTACAGTACGTGACAAAGAGAAAACGTGAGGACGTGTCATGCATATTCCTTTCATTTCCAAAAATTGTCCCATGCGTTAGTTTTCAAAAATACAATGTTACTTTTCAAAATTGTCGCATGCATAAGTTTACAAAAATATAATATTACTTTTCAAAAATAGGTATATTATTAATTATTAAAGAGCTTTTACCTTAAAAAATAAAAAAAAAAGCATTTTATTCCTCGAGATTGGTGCAAATGGACGGTCCACGTTACTTTGGGTCTATCTTAAAATCCTTCAAATAAAATGGAGCACCTAGTAAAACATGTGAAGAAACTACACAGCAAGTTGCACTGCGTCAGAACCAGAAGATTGGAACAAAAGCTGAGATGGTGGCAGCAGTCGGACTGAAGAGCCACACATGCATACAGGCCATAAAAGAAAGCAGAAACAACGGCAACTCTTCGAGAAAATCAGAAACAACGGCAACTCTTCGAGAAAATAGCAAAATACTCCAGCACATAACAATCAGCAAGCAATCAGTGGACATGCAGCGACGGTGCCCCGGCCCTTTGGTTTGGACGGCGTGAACGGAGCTGATGCGATGACGGCCGGCTACGCGCAGCTTGGAGGAAGCTAGCTAGAAGCGGCAGTGCGCCTTGCAGTTGGCGTCGCAGTCGTAGAAGCAGGGTCCGTCGCAGTCGCACCGCCCGGGCCCCGTGCACCGCGCGTACTCCCCCACGCGGTACAGGCTCGAGCTGTAGCTCGGCCGGTGCCGACGTCGCGCCCTCCACCCGTGTGAGTGCGCTGATCCATTGTCATTGTCGTGCCTCTGAGACCTCGTCGTCGTACCACCACCACCGCCTTCTCCTCCACCACCTCCTCCGCTGCCGCCCCCACCGCCTCCTCCTCCACCACCTCCCCCGCCACCGCCACCACCTCCTCCACCACCGCCACCGCCACCACCACCTCCACCTCCACCTCCACCGCCCTCGGTGCCCCAGCCCCAACCCTATCCATAACTCCAAGAACTCCCGCCGCTGCTGCCCCCTCCTCCCCCACCTCCCCCGCCTCCATCCTTCCGGCCAGCAACGCTGCTGGCGTTGTAACGACGGCTGCCCTCCCGCACAGCCGGTTCCACGCTCTGCACCTGAACCGCCCTCCCTGCTCCCGCGCCGCTATTATCGGTGGCAGGCATCGTCACCTCTGCCAACACCAAGAGCGCCAAAAACGTGAGCACCGCCACGTTGCCCATCACAGCAGGCAAGCGTGGAGCAACCTATATGCAGAACCCTTTGTGAAGGCACAGCTACACAGTACTGCTGATACCGGCTATATATAGCAAGAGGCACAGGCGTGGCATGGTGGATGGGCAAGTGGTGGCTAATGATGGGACAGTTAAGCATGGCACTACACAAAGACCGATGTGATGCCGAGGGCACGATCGACCAGTTGCCAAAGACAGAAGATGACTTCAGCTGCACTTCTTGGACCCCAACATCAGCACATGGAGCTAGGTATCATTTCATACCACGGCTGGGCGATGTGGAGCGCGACGGCTCACCAGGAGCGCGCGTGCCCCGGCTAATCTAGTACAAACACATGTGCGTGTGCACATCGTCTTCTTGCTTGGTCCGGCAACATACATACATATATATACATACATATAGATTTCCGTTCCTCGCTGGATGCATCGAGTAAGACCCCACACTCGACGAAATAGTACGTGAAGACGAAGCTATCTTGAGCTTCCTCAACCGGCATCTATTCATGGCGTGATGACTGATGATGGTAGTACTCGTAGCCTAGCAAGTAGGCCGTCATTGCAGTATTGGTTCTTCTGATCTTCTCTACTACTACTACTACTATACTTGTTTGGGCCTTCCTTCGAATATGGAGGGGCCGGTTTGCTTTGGGTTGAAACAGCGCCGATCCGCTACAGCAAGCTCAAGCGTATGAACCGGATTTGTTTATTAATATCATTATTTTTTATTAAATTTGTAAAATTAATATGATGTTTTTTGTTTTTTTATGCAATAATAACTGCTCCGTAGTATTCTAAAAAGGTGACATGTTTTTTTTAAAATACAAATATTTTTGAATTTGATCAAAGTCAAATTCTAAAAAGAGTTTGACTCTGTTTTAGTGATACACGGGCTAACAACGCAAGTTTGATCTATATTAAACGAGGATTGAACTGACTCTAGTATAAAGATAAAGCTGAATTTATGAGAAAGTAGATTTTATGAGCATTTTAGAAAGTACTTAAACATCTTAAATAGATTTCATATGAGGTCGTGGAGTCCATCATAAGTGCAGTCCGAATTCAATACACGTGAATATTGCCATTAAAATCTTCTGGTTAAAATTAAAAAAGTTTAACTCTGACTAAAACTAAAAATATTTATATTTAGAGGCGGGTGCAGTACCAGTTACGGAATGTTTCCCATCCCGTGAGCGACACGACATGCATCCAATGCAAAACATCTCCAGCCAGTTAGCACTAACGTATCGGTGACACAAGACAGACATCTCCAGTAGTATTGATGATTTGTATTATAAAAAAAAAAGAAATCTGAAGGCTGGAGCATCCAATGCAAAGGTCCACGTACGCGGCATGCACGATCCTCGGCAGGTCGCCGGCCGGCACTTGGGCGCGCGGCTACTCTGTACTCTCGTTCGTAGGACATGCATGACGCCCCCCGCGTTGCATGACGCGCCGCTGAGGGATAGCTGCCGGCGGCGACGCGCACCTACTCAAGCGGCTGAGCGCATCTCTTCCAAGGGCGCCTTTGACAGAGCCGTATTATTTGGATTAACTATTGTTAATTCTTCTCTGAAGTAATTTTATGGTTCAAAATAATTTTTGAAAATGATTTTATTTGATTTTTTAACTATAAATTTTTAAAATAAAGACAGAGAATCACTTCACAAAATTAAAAAAAGCTATTTTTTTACTCTCAATCTGTTAGTTTATTTTAAAAAATCACTTCACAGAATCAAATAAACATTATTTTTTTTAAAAAAATAATGTTTAGAATAGCTTGTCTGATTTTGCACGGCGCGGTCCACCACTTGGGGCTGCGGCAGCCGTACGCGGGGCTGTGCGGCGTCATATAAAACGCCGAGCGCGCCCGCCCCCACTGTTTGCCTGCAGTGTGCTCCTAGCGACCGGCCGATATAGCCTCTCACCCTCGCAGGCACAGTAGAATACACGAGAGAGCGCGACGTCAGGTGAGCCCGAGCGCCCGACGAGGTTGGCGAGGGAGAGGAGAGGCGGGAAGACAGACGATGGGCAGCGTGGGGGTGAATTCCGACTACGGCGCGCCGCGGGAGCTGTCGCCGCTGCAGAAGGCGCGCGCGGGATACCAGCCGGAGCTCCCGCCCTGCCTTCAGGTACCCCGTATATCGTACTAGTAGTAACCACGCTCGGCCGCGCCATTGCCTGTCGCCCGTTCGCCGCGGATCACGCAGCTCGATCCAGATCCTCCACCGCGCCATGGTCGGATCGATGGTGCCGAGGCGCTATTGATTGAGCTGGGCATCGACCCGCCCGGGGATAGGTAGCTGCTTGGTTCGAACGTCGGTGGGGTGGGGTAGTCAGTGGTCACTGCTGCGACGGGGGCTTGCTGGACCACCGTTGGTCGCTGATCTCCGGGATTCATTCCATGGCCGAGCGAGCGCCACCGTCGCATCGGCGACATTGCTGTCAGAATAAAAACTGATGTGCTCGTTTTTTGTACCGGCGACATCGCGACGAGGCGAAGGGAAAGCGAAAGCATGCCAATCATTTAACAGTGATGGCCCTGTGCTTATCAACATACGTGAAAAAACACATCCTTCTGCATCCTCTCTCTCTCACTCCATCGGTATCTAAATTGTTATCACCGTTAATTTTTAACAGCAAATTTAACTATTCATTTTATTAAAAAAAATTTAAGTGTTATTTTATATCTCTATTTTACATATCAGTTTTGCTCCATGTAAGAAAGAAAATATCTTCTTGACTGAAACGCTGGCGGTGCTCTTATCGTTCGGGCTTGGATGCTGGGATACAGGGCACCACGGTCCGGGTGGAGTACGGCGACACGGCGACCACGGCCGACCTCGCCGGTGAGCGCGTGATAAGCCAAGCGTTCCCTCACACGTATGGCCAGCCGCTGGCACACTTCCTCCCGAACACGGCCACTGCGTCGGACGCCACCGTCATAACAGAGCACCCTGTCGTCAGGTATACCCTTTGTATATATAGCCAATAAAAAAAAAACAGTTTAGGCCTTGTTCGTTTTTCTTAAACATGGGTTGGAATGGAGTGGAATGGGAGGTAATCAAACCATATTTGACTTGTGATGGAATGAATCTCACTCAAACCAACACTAATCCACATGTAACAAAACATAAACGAACGGGGCCTTACATGGAACACTGCGCATTTGTCATTGGTTTTCACCATTGCTGAATATTCTGACCGATGAAAATAATCTATGAAAAAAAGATTGGAGCAACAAATTGCTTCGGCTTTTGAATCTTCTCCTGTTCAAAATTCAGGTGTGCCTGCATATTCGACCTCATGTGCGTTGACGTTCAAAAATAACTCTGGTATGCAGGGCTGGTGTCGTCTTCAGTGGGAGGCAGTCCCCAGGAGGGCACAATGTTATCTGGGGACTCTATGACGCTGTAAAGGCGCACAACTCAAACAGCAAGCTTTTTGGTTTTCTTGGTGAGTATATAGGTTTTCTTAAAGGTGACAATTCTGATCCAGTAAAGTTAATATGTTTCTGATATGTATTATACTCTACTTATTTCATAGTTTGTTCAAATTGAAAATGATCACTGAATTATGAAGATGTAGATGTTTCGTTTTCTTGACAGCGTTTTTATTCACGTATATTAAGGAAAACTTTAGAAACTACCGATAAATTTAGCTTTTTTATTATGTCAGTAGTAGAGGTTGTAGAGATGATATGATAAATGGAATCAAGAATATTTAGCCATTGAACTAAAACAAAATAGTAAGCATACTTAAATGTTGGGTTCTTGGTAGGTCCAGTGTCTCTCTTGACTCTTGTGAGGATATTCACATGGATATTTTTTAAAAACATTTTATTGCAGAACATATCCTATATATCCTCCAGTAATTGCTGACTTATTTACTTGTTGAAACAGGCGGAACTGATGGACTATTTGCACAGAAAACTATGGAAATCACCAATGAAGTTCTTTCTTGCTACAAAAATCAAGGTGGCTATGATATGCTTGGTCGAACGAGGGATCAGATCAGAACAACAGAGCAAGTAAAGGCGACAATGAACACTTGTCAGGCTTTGAAGTTGGACGCTCTTGTAATAGTTGGAGGTATTATTTGTGAAGTGATTCAGCTGTCTTATCATTAACAATGGATGTAATGTATATTATTTATGCCTTTGATTTTTTAAGGTGTCACATCCAACACGGATGCTGCTCAACTTGCAGAGACATTTGCTGAGTCTAAATGTCCAACGAAGGTTAATGAACAGCTGTTAAATTTTTTTTATTAATTGTTTTATTTCAGTTGCCTCCATCCAGGCACTGTCCTGCAGTTTTCATATTCATTTTCCCCCCTTTTTTTTGGATCAGGTAGTTGGTGTTCCTGTAACACTGAATGGAGACCTTAAAAATCAGTTTGTTGAGACAACCGTTGGTTTTGATACTATATGCAAGGTAAAAAGTTTCACGAGCCAAACTGTTGTACGGTATTTCCATCTTGCATGTATGAGATGTTACTCAATACCACCATATTATTCCATTCTATCTCTATACTCCTGAACCAAGCTTGCATAGAAAAGTTTTTCTGTAGAAAGCTGGGCATAAAAGTATTTTTTCCATCATGTTCCATGGAATAGTATCCTTATGATTAATACACCCACCTTTCTCAAATGGATGTCATTATGACAACAAATCTAGTTCAAAATTAAAGTAGAATTATTATCTTAATGATAACAACTTAAAAACTGGGGAGTACTATGGTAACATGGTTGCATTCTATCCATATGCTTAATACTACACTTGCACTTCTCATAATCATACAATTTATTAAACTTTGAATTGTTATAGTCATATAAACTGCTTCTACATTGTTAACAGGTGAACTCACAGCTCATAAGCAATGCCTGCACGGATGCTCTTTCTGCTGAAAAGGTAAGCCGTGCCGGATATGATCGTAACATGCATTTCATTATCAAGTGACCATAATTAAGGAACGTGTATGTGTTCTAACTGATGTATCGGTTGTCTTTCTTATGAAAGGAACTAAAAACCTTTAGAACTAGTATTGACTGAATGCAATATTTAGTATTTCTGCCATTGTATATAAAATCATTAGTGTTCAACTGTTAACAATCAACAATCAATATCTCTGACCGTCCAAAGCTTTATTTCTCTTTTGCAGTATTACTATTTCATTCGGCTGATGGGGAAGAAAGCATCTCATGTTGCATTGGAATGTGCTCTTCAGACACATCCAAATATGGTTTGAATTCCTGCTTTTCCGTTGTACTACCTCCGGCCGTGAAATATTGACGTTTCAGAGAAGACAATGAACTAGAAATGAACTGATAACCTGTCTGAACGTCAATATTAAAAGTACGGAGGGAGTATTAACTTGGTTGATTCATATGACAGTTTATTCATACTATTCTCACACGGGTGATGCTTAGGTTATCCTAGGCGAGGAGGTTGCTGCATCAAAATCTACGCTTTTTGATATTACAAAGCAGATATGTGATGCTGTGCAGGCGAGATCTGAAAATGGTTGGAATACAAAATCCTTACAAAGCGATTTGTACTAGTTATATTGTTGCTCACAAATATCATGGCTGACACATATTTCTGATGACGGTACTATCTTATACAGATAAGCATCACGGAGTTGTACTGATACCTGAGGGACTTGTCGCGAATATTCCTGAGCTGTATTCTTTGCTTCAGGTCTGTATTGGTACCTGAACAATAAGCAGCACTGCGTTTATCAATAATCTGTTCACAGACAGAGCTAAATTTTCTAGGAAATCCATGGCCTGCATGTCAAAGGTGTTGCCACAGAGAACATTTCTTCGCAACTTTCTCCCTGGGCATCTGCATTGTTTGAATTTCTGCCCCCATTCATTAGG
Organism: Zoysia matrella; assembly: GCA_001602295.1. Lineage (NCBI taxonomy): Eukaryota > Viridiplantae > Streptophyta > Magnoliopsida > Poales > Poaceae > Zoysia > Zoysia matrella. The sequence goes on from BCLG01000116.1 coordinate 184,905, forward strand.
AAGCAGGTACAAAAGAATTCCTATTTTTCTAGTATTCAGAAACGCACTCCAAAGAAGATTATATTTATGGTCTGAATCATATGTCCTTTCGGGAGTGCAGTTGCTTCTCCATCCTGAATCCGATGACTCCGCTCAGCTTTCTCAGGTACGGTGTCAATTCAAATCTTATTTCACTTGACATTGTTCCTTGTGCATTCAGGAAAATGTATCTGTTTCTATTTACAGATTGAGACTGAGAAACTTTTCGCACAATTAGTTGAGACTGAAATGAACAAACGCCTGGTAAATTTCTGCCCACTTATCTACTTTTACCTTTCAAAACCTACATGTGCTACTGCAACCAAAGCACTTTGGCTTCCCTTGCAGAAGGAAGGCACTTACAAAGGAAAGAAGTTCAACGCAATCTGCCACTTTTTCGGCTACCAAGCAAGGGGCGCCTTGCCTTCCAAATTCGACTGTGACTACGCATATGTAAGATTGAGTTCATCTCACAGTTTCCTAAGAGAATCATTATGCTCTGTCAGACCATCGAAATATATTGCTTGGTTTCAGGTTCTCGGGCATGTGAGCTACCACATCATAGCAGGCGGTTTGAACGGGTACATGGCCACCGTGACAAACCTGAAAGGTCCGGTGGCTGAGTGGAGATGCGGCGCTGCGCCTATCACGGTGAGCCTTTGGATGGATATCATCCAAGTCCTGTTTCTTCACCCCCCCCCCCCCCCCCCCCCATGAGAGTTCATGCCAGATTCAGAAGCGCTTAACGTTTCCTCAACGTTTCTTGGTTGCCAGTCGATGATGACTGTGAAACGGTGGTCGCGTGGCCATGGCGCGGGCCAGATCGGCAAGCCCGCCGTCCACATGGCGAGCGTCGACCTGAGAGGGAAGGCTTCCGAGTAAGTTTGTGAAGAGTTCTGCAGGGTTCTGTCTCTGCTGTGGCCGGGCATTGTGGATCTAAATCTATTCTTCTTTCTGTACAGATTTTTTGAGGTGTTTATGATTTACCAAACTTTTGAATCTTTTACTTGTTTCCCAGGCTGCTGAGGCAAAATTCTTCAAGGTTTTTGATGGACGACATCTACCGGAACCCCGGGCCGCTCCAGTTTGACGGACTAGGCGCCGAGGCAAAGCCTCTTTCGCTGTGCGTGGAGGATCGGGACTACATGGGACGGATTAAACAGCTGCAGGAGTACTTGGAGAAGGTGAAGAGCATCGTGAAGCCGGGGTGCNNNACTTGTTTCCCAGGCTGCTGAGGCAAAATTCTTCAAGGTTTTTGATGGACGACATCTACCGGAACCCCGGGCCGCTCCAGTTTGACGGACTAGGCGCCGAGGCAAAGCCTCTTTCGCTGTGCGTGGAGGATCGGGACTACATGGGACGGATTAAACAGCTGCAGGAGTACTTGGAGAAGGTGAAGAGCATCGTGAAGCCGGGGTGCTCGCAGGACGTGTTGAAAGCGGCGCTGAGCGCCATGGCGTCGGTGACCGAGATGCTGAGCATCATGTCCTCCCCGTCGTTCGCTGGCCAGGCAACGATCTGAGCGCCAGCGTGGAGATGCCACATGCTGGGGTTTATATATGAATGCTCCAAATCGTAAAACTTTTGTTCATAATCCTTCTTTGTTAGTGTTTTTCAGTTTGACAGCATAACGTGATAGAGATAATTGAGAACGATGAGTTTGAAACAGAAGTGCTTGTTTAGAATTGAATGGACTCCTGGTATGCGGACCGTAATAGAACTTGTTTGTATAAGAGGTAAACTCAGAAAACACCGAGATTAACTTATTACTCTTTCTGTTCCAAAATAAATATATAATTTTTTGATCTTTTAAACATCATATTTGACAATTCATCTTATTCAAAAAAAAAATTAAATATAAATAATCAAATGTGATTTGTATTGGTAAAAATGACACATATTTTAGAACGGATGTAGTAGCGCTTACTAAGTTTAACCATTGGTAGTGCATAAATTAAACTAGAGAGAATTCTTTGTATACTATTAGAAAAATTCAAAATTTCTTCTCAGTCACTAAAAAATTAATTTTCCCTTTTATGCTCCCGTTTGAGATTTTCATTCCTCCACGTGCCACTTTCGAGTAGATTTTCTTTTTAAGAATTTATTTTCTTCTTCTTGTTCG
>BCLG01000116.1:236241-270512 GCA_001602295.1 Zoysia matrella
CGGGCGCCGCCACCGCCGCAGGGCCAGCCTCGCGTAGGACGAATACTTCTGGTGTTCACCCATGAAGACGTACGGGCTTCTCTCTTCCTTTGTCTGGCTTGCACTGCGCAAACAACAATCCGTATGATGTATCTAACACTACTACCTGTCGCAATCTAAGTCTGCCGTGATGATTGTCACCTCTATCTGTGCGCTCAGCTCAGCTGCGTTGGGTGGGTGGTCGCGGAGTCAAGTGGCTCCGACGGGCGATTTATAAGGGAGGACACTGAGGACTGGAGGAGGAGGAGGAAGAAGACGGCAGGAAGGTTGGTGAGGTGGTGGCTTCGACGAGAGATCGGCGATCGATGGAGGGTGACGACCGGTTACCAGACACGGCAGGATAGATTAATACGCGTAATGGAGCGTATCAACATCGAGCCCAGACAAAAGCCAAAGGCAGATCGAGCTTGGACAGTGTAGTGCTCACTCATGGTCGGGCGAAATTAAACTAATTGTTTTTTGTTAATTAGGATTTCTTTACGATGATCAAGTAGAAGAGTGCTTTCCAAAGGCTTTCTTTTATGGCGATCGTGTAAAATGTGAAAGGGGCGCGCCACCAGTTTCCGCGTCCATGGCGCGAGCTCTTGGCCTGTCTGCTCTGACTGTTGTATACCGAGCATCGGGCACTTGGCTTCCGCGCGTTGCGTATTCCTATCCACATGCTCACTGTCAGAGCGCGTAACCTGAACAATGAATTTGTTTAGGACCGTTTTGATCTCTGTGAACCTGAATCTTACGATGAAATTGGGTACCCGCCACGGTAAAATTTACTTCAAATTTTGTAGATGTTGATGTGGGCTCGTAGGTACGTTCACTTGCATCCCTAATGAATCTTTTGTAGCAAGGGTAAATATGTACAAACTGGCGTCAACAAAAGCTGGTGTTTTTTGGTTAATTTCTTTGAATTCTGTTATGACCTGTTTGGATCTTGAAATTGAATTCATTCTAATAATTACAATTTAGGTATAGATTAAATAAGCTAATATAGTTGTATATAAAATATATTTATACATGTATTATTAGGTATATAAAGGACATACTTATATATGTTGCATTTCTATTGTAAGAAAGTGAGTTAAAGAGTGTGTTATAAGTTGGATAATAGAATTATAATGATCTATAGAATCCATTTTTATCTCTTATTTGAGGTAGGCTTCTTTGTGAGCTTAGAAAAATTGTGAAATATCAAATTCCAAAGCAACTAGCCTAATTCACTATGTAAATTTTAATTTCTCTAAAATAAAGGGATCCAAACAACCCCTTAGAGCCCGTTTGAATCCTTGAAATTGAATTTATTTTAAGAATTATAATTTAAGTATAAATTAATTAAGCTAATATACTTATATGTTGTATTTTTATTGTAATGAAGTGAATTGAAGAGTGTATTATAAGTTAAAAAATAGAATTGTAACATAATAATTTATTATTTTCATCTCTTACCCTGTGAATTTGAGATATGCTTATTTGTGAGTTTGAAAAAGTTGTGAAATGTCAAATTTTAAGCTAAATAGCCTAACTCATTATGTAGATTTTAATTTCTATAAAATGAAGGGATCCAAACGGCCGCTTAGTGATTTTTACTGTTTTGTACGGTGGGAGGATAAAATCTGCCAAAAAGTACCCCTTGTTGGATTGTGAGAAATTACTATCCAGATTGAGAATCTGGCTAGCAAGATTTGATCGTTTGTTTTCATTACAGCTAATAGAAATGTAATTCTACAATCTCTAGTGAAAGCAAACAGAGCCTAAATCTAGAGATCGGAGAGAGTACCTTTTATAACATCATGGTGTACGGTTTGGTGCTAATGCATTTTATCTTGAGAAACAATTCTATTTATATCGTCACTTTAGATGCACTATTCATCTATACCATTATATTGCGTTAATAATATGTAAGAGCAAACTGTGTGTGACATTGATAAGCTTAATGGTATAGATAAAAAATATTTTTTAAGTGATAGTATGAATGCAAATAACTTTTTCTCTTATTTTATTCAATTACTGAATTCATGTACGATCGCAAATATACGATCAAAATACACATGGGCCACCCGACAGCCTGTGACACACACGTTAGCAACAGGCAGTATTCTCTTTGTTTTTTAATTGATATTGTTATTTATTTTTAAATTTAACTTTGATTATTTATCTTATTTAAAATTTTTTAATAAATTTTTATATATTTTGATATAATTTAATTTATCATTAGAGTTATGTTAACAGCGATATTAATTTAAGAACGAAAGGAGTAAGCCTCAGTTCGGCACTAGTTCAAAAGGCAGCCGCATAGGGTTCAATTGAAGACGTGGCATTGTGGACTGTTCATTATCGAAGGAAGCATCAGAGGATTGAAGAATGTGCAATGGCAAAAAGTATGAGCGTTCGTCTGCCACCCAGACGAGGCACCGCAGGTTTTGGCCCGGCCTGTCGATAAGCTTCTGTCCGCTCTCCTAATTTTTGAGTTACAGGAACCCACACTGTGTCAATGCCCACTTGGCCAATACTCGTTGTAAGTTAAGCCCATTGAGTTGTTAGAGCCTAGTTAGATGTTTGCCCCTAGCCCATATAAATGTCCACTGTACCTGTACCGACTGTAATGATGGATCCGGGTCTTAAGCCCAATCATATTTGTTGTTTTTATTAACAGTTACTTTCTCGGTCCCATTCTACGCAAAGAAAATCATATAAAAATTAAACAAGAAAATGGATGAGCATTAACGCACGACTTTTGCGATAGTTGCTATTTTCTCCGTTTCAAAATATAAGCATTTTGAGATTTAGTAAAAGTCAAACATTTATCACTTTAATCATTAATAATCTAGAATTAATGATATTTTATCACATAATTTTTTTAATTCATCATGAAACAAGCTTTCATAAAAATTATATTTTTTATATTTTTATATTAAAAATTATGTACTTTTCTAAATATTATTAGTAAAAGTTAAACAAATTGGACTTTATCTAAACTTAAAAATGCTTATATTTTGGAATAGAGGTACTAAAAACACATAAGAATTAATAAGCAAGAAAATGGACGTGCGTCAGCTCAACGGCTTTTGCATTAATTACTCAAAAAATTATCCATTATATTAAGTATGTTAAAGATAAATAAAATTTCTAGAGTTAATTTGATAGGTGAATAGTAGGTGGATATATAGACAGGTACAATGATAGTCTTATCTCTACTACTAATTTTGTTTCGGCATGCTAGGATCCCTTATATATTAGAAGGATGTATAATCTATATATAAAAGGAAAGAAGTACATCGTTACTTTATCAACCGGTGAGCTTACTACATGAAGCTGCAACATATCTCAGACTCTTTTCTTCAATACTTTCGATGAATCTTTCCTGAAATAATAGTAAAGATAATCAATTTTATTCAAACTATTGCCATTTGTTAACTACTATGATCACTAACCTACTCTTTTAGTGATGTTGTTTATTTATCTGTATCATTATCGAAGCGATTCAATCTTAACAGAAAAAAATAAAGATGTAAACTGAGCATAGTTTAGCTGGCCCTTGTGGACTAAACAATGAAATGATCGAGGTGCTCGTCGTGACTTCATTAATCTTAAGATATGGTGATTCGGCACATTTGTGAACTGAAAACCTGTATTGGATCTTTTTGTAGGATCTGCCTCTGCCTCTACACCTTTTGTTAGGAATGGCGAATGCATGGCTTTCGTTGAGGTTTGGCAGAAAGATATTCGAGGAAGAGAACATTCCTATTTCCTAACTACTGTAAGATTTAATTAGGTCTCTGCAAGAATGGCCGGCGGCGAAGAACGCTAGTACGAAAAGGGTCGACGAGCATTTCGTTTGGCAGATGCAAAGGCACCAGATTGTTAAACAAAAATGTCTTGCATGCTGCTGGTCGCCATCAGAATCAGATTACCGGTAACGCAAATCCGTGTCTTGCAAACAATTGCAGACAAGAACATCTCCGTGCCTTGTCCATCAGTCAGACTAAAGTGAAATGCTTTTTTATTTTTACAAAAAAAGGAGAAGCTAATATTGTTTTTTTAAATAACGAGAAGAACAGTAACGTGGCCGTCGTCCTGCAGCTCGTTCCTAAGCCGTGGCCGTATATACGCGTCACGTTGGGTGCTCAGCCAGCACCCGCACTAGCTAGCACAAGCAATGGGGGAGGAGGATCTTCACGCCGACCGGAAGGTCTCGAAGGAGGAGGCGACGGTGAAGCCGGCGCGGAGCTTCCGGTACGAGGACTACAGCACCAGGAGGGTGTTCCTGCGCAGCTACCCGCTCCAGTGGGACTGGTCCCCCGCATCGGATCCGGACGACGGGAAGCAGGGCGCCGGTGATGCTCCGGCGGGAGCCAAGAGCTGGCCGGCATACGGCAGCGACGACGACGACGAGCGGTGTGATTGCGCTAGCAGGGGGTGGAGGAGGCAGGTGGTGGTGGCCGTGGTGGAGTGGGGGGAAGAGAAGCTGGTGCTGCTCAGGAGGGCCAAGAAGCGGCTGGCGCTGTACCTGCTCGGCTGCCACCACGGCCGCCCCGCGGCGCTGCCGTTCAGGTCCGGCGGATCCGCCACCGCTGCCATGCTGGCCTCCAGATGATCGGCGCCGTGGTTCCTTTATCTCACCTTTGTCTTTCGGTGATCATCGATCGCCTCGCCTCTGAACTTCGATTGCTCTGCTTTCCCTGTTTTCTGAATGGAACGCACTCACGGTAAGCAGAAAGATGACGAGGAACAGCAAGAACCATCATCTGGCACCACGGAGAGACGACATATGAACGGAATTTGTGACGGTGTTTGAACTCTTGTAGTATGTTGTCATGGGCGAGTAACCTCACCTGGCTGTGTTCATATTTCTTGTATGTTTAAGAACCATGCTAAGGTAAATCAATTCCTCTTCATGAATTCGACCTGAGTCTTTGAATTTCATCGGAGAAAATACAAAACAGAAATTCCACTTCAGCCGGCATACGTGGATCCATTCGGATCCCTAAGCTGTGGCGTATTTACGCTGCACTACGCAGCAGGAAAGAGCAACTGCTGAACTGTGCAGCTTTTTCTATTTAGTGATGCAGCTGATGGTGCATTGAATGGCTGACCGTTGCTGCCGCAGCTGAAATTCGCAACAAAACTGGGAAACGAACACATCCCGTGTCCTAATTCCTGTCGGCTCTGATTCATACATGCATTGATAAGAGAATTTTCAATTGTTACCATCAAATATATTAGCCTTTAATCTTTATCGCTCAATCCGTATACCTTTTATTTGAAGCCATTAAATATGTTTTTTATTTCAAAACATAACATGTTTTCAAATTTTTTAAGTATTTTACTGTTTTATGTTGTATTAAAATAAATATAATATAAGCTCAAATGATGCTAATAGTATAAGTAAACATAACATAATAGATATGATGCATTATTATACAATATGTTAGCCTTTAAATCTTTATCACTCAATCCGTATGCTTTTCATTTGAAACTATTAAATACGTTTTTCATTCAAAATATATTATTTCTTCAAATTTTTAAGTATTTTTACTGTTTTATGTTGTATTAAAATAAACATAATATAAGCTCAAGTGATGCTAATAGTATAGTAAACATAACATAATAAATACTATGCATTATTATACAATATGATAACACAATATTAAATAATAAAAGGGTTAAAATTTTATTGGAGTGGTATGTTTTGAAGTGAAAAACGTATTTATTGGCTCCAAATGGAAGGCTTACGAATTAGGTGGTAAATATTGAAAAGTCGACGTATTTGATGGTAAGAATAAAAAAATCTCTGTCGATAATGGCATCTCCGAGATTTCCTTCCACGTACATTAGTTTTCAAAACAAAGAAATTGATTTCCAAATTTTAATATTATAATAAATATAATTACGGGAGGGGGTTTTACATCCTAGGAGGTAAAATGTCATTTTATTCCTTAAAATTTATGCAAGGTAAATGGATGATCCACAATTCTTTTGGTCTAGAATCTGACATGTTTAATCAACATGCCTGCTTAGTGCTTAATGAAGTAGCCATTGGTGAGTAATTAACCTCACTCTAGCGACCTGGTTGTGCTGAACCAAAATAGACCGTCAACTATTCGCTTGCTGGCTCCAATTGCGGCCCAATGGTGCTCCTAATGGTCCAAAACGGTAAACCCATCTAAAACAAGAATTAAAGAAACTGATATCTGTACAGTATAACAATTCTAGGATTTTTACTATGTAATTTTATATGCTTTAATATATATGTTTGCTTTTTTTGTGACTTTTAATATATATGTTTGTGATGTACTCAACTATAACTATATTGCGATAGAAAAATGGCGCATTTATCTTTTAATGACTATCAATATTTTCTATGTATCAATTTATACAATAACATGTAAAATTACTCAATTAATAACTTTATTTAATAATTTACCAATAACTACTATGCCAACATGATATACCAATTTTAGTATATTTTATAACAATGACTTGTGGCCTGGTATGCGACAAAATGACTTTTGTCATGTAGAACATAATAATGCAAAGGGAATGAAAACGAATGTCCAATGAAATAATCAAAGCATTTTATCAGGAGCAAAATCTGTCCTTTTGTGCTGATTATTGAAAGTGATGTTTCCTATTTTGTTCTGACCACTTGAATTTTGTTCTGACCACTTGCATGTTGAAAAGATATATGAATCATGCTGTGTGTTTTTCTATGGAATTAATTGACACGTGGGTGATCGTGCAATTAATACGAAGAGCGATGGATCATGCACTGTGCTAACATGCGACCTGCATGGGATAACTGGGTCCCTCAACAGCAACATGAAACCCATGAGGTTCTAGGGCGGATCCAGCCTTTGGGGGGATCCCCCCTGCCCGCTATAGCTGCATTAAAATTTAGAAGGTAGGAGGAGGGAGATAAGGGAAATGAACCTCCTAGCAGTTGTGGTGGATCCTCCACCTTATGGTGAGGTTCAATGTCAATGACGCCAGTTACAGATGACAGGAAGTACCATGTTTCTAAAACTGTTGTTACTTATTTGTAATGATTTGATATACTTTAGATTTTCTGACTAAGAAAATGAAGCAAAAATTTTAGCAGTATATTATAATGACTACGGAATCAGAACTTGAATATTGTTATTCCTTCCTAACAGGAGAACAATGATACTGGTTGTAAGGGTTATAGAACTAAGAATAATCTGCACATGATGGGAACCTAAGTAAATATTGCACTTAAACATAGTGATTGACATGTTTTCCTGTAAATATTTATCAGCGATAGTTGAAATTGGGTACAAGTCGGCTGATAAACATAGAATTATAAGTCATCTCTATCCCGTGATTAGTTATTCTGTTGGAGCTGCATCTCCTATAATCATGCAACATTGTTTGATTTAGTAGGAACCTCGTTAATGTAAACCAGCTATATATATGAGAGATCAAGACCCCAATGGGTCATCCTGCATCATCTATTCTATCATGGTAACAGAGCCACGAATATTTTTCTTTGAAGACGTCAACCGTGTCATCTTCAACCTCCGTCTTCCATCCATCCACCACCATGTCAACCTTTGCTGCCATCCCCATCCACCATGCTGTTACTATCCGTCTTAGCAAGACCAATTTCATCTTATGGCGCGCCCAACTCCTACCTTATTTGCGTAAAACGAAGCTTATGGGCTATATATATGGATCCCTGCCGGCACCACCAAAGGAAGTCGCATCATCGACAACGGCAGGCGCTGATCTGGTAACAAATCCGGCGTATGACCGGTGGTATGATCAAGATCAGCAGGTCCTTAGTGGCCTTCTCTCCTCAATGACTGAGGATGTTCTTCAAGATGTGGTGTCTGCTAAAACCTCTAAAGAGGTGTGGGACACCTTGGAGCACATGTTCTCCTCTGCTACATGAGCTCGCGCCGTTCCAGATCAGAATTGATCTCGCCACCACCAAGAAGCGGAATCTTTCTGCCTCTGATTACTTTCGCAAGATTAGGGGTCTTGCATTTGAACTGGCAGCCTCCGGTGCTCCTCTTCGTTATGATGAAGTCATCTCCTATCTTCCGGGTGGACTCGACTCGGATTATGATCCGTTCGTCACGTCCATCACCACCAAGAGTGAGGCGCTAACTCTTGATGATGTATATGCGTACCTGATGACTTTTGAGGCAGATTCAGCATCAAACAGAGATGCGCCTTAACATTGGTTCTTCAGCAAACTTTGCCGGACAGGGTAATCAGAATCACAATCGAGGCCGTGGTCGTTCTCGTGGATGTGGCCTGCCTAGTAGGGGTCGAGGACAGCCCAACCCTGCCCCTCGCAATGGCCCCAAGCACCCTACTTGCCAGATTTGTGGACGTAAAGGCCACACTGCGATCAAATGCTGGTATCGCATGGATGAATCATATCAGGAAGAGCAACCTTATGCTGCTGTGGCATCTACTCCCTCCTACAAAGTAGATCCAAACTGATATAGTGACACAGGGGCTACCGATCACATAACCAGTGATCTTGATTGCCTTGCGCTGCGTGAACAATATCATGGTGGAGAAACTGTTCAAGTCGGCAATGGAGCAGGTTTGCAAATTAAGCATATTAGTTCATGTTCTCTTAATACTGCCACTCATCCTCTTTTTCTAAAAAATGTGCTCCATGTTCCTGATATCTCTAAACAACTTCTCTCTGTTCACAAACTCTCTCGTGACAATAATGTTTTATTTGAATTTCATCCTAATTATATTTTTTTATCAAGGATCAAGTAACGAGGCAACTGCTGCTGAAAGGAAGAGGTGACTCCGGGCTGTACCCAATTAAGCCATCTGATGTATCATCTCTCAAAAACGCGCTTCTAAATGTCACTGTGCGCCCAGATCAGTGGTATGCTCGCTTTGCCCACCCATCTACTCAAGTTGTCAAGTCTACTTTGAATCTTCACAATCTTCCACATGTCCAGAAGTCTAGCTCTTTAGTTTGTAATGCAAGTCAACTAGCTAAGAGTCATCAGTTACCTTATAGTCTTTCAGTTCATTGTTCTTCTTCACCTCTTGAACTAGTTTTCTCTAATGTAAGAGGTCCTGTCCCTTCATCTGTTGGTGGTTATAAATATTACATTTGTTTCATTGATGACTTTAGAAAATTTATATGGATTTATTTGATGCATGATAGAACCGATGCTCGACGCATATTCCTGCAATTTCAAGCCCATGTAGAACGCCTTCTAGACACAAAAATTAAGTGTGTTTAGTCAGATTGGGGTGGTGAATATCACACTTATCTTATCAATAGACTTCCTACCAGAGTCATTGATAATTTGTGTCCTCTTGAACGTCTTCTTAAAGTTAAACCCAACTATTGTATGCTTAAAATCTTTGGTTGTGCTTGTTGGCCACACCTTAGACCCTATAACATTCTTTGGTGGTAATCTCATTTCATGGAGTTCTCGCAAGCAGCCGACAGTGTCTCGCTCTAGTACAGATGCAGAGTATAAAGCTGTTGCTGATGCTACTGTAGAATTGATATAGCTTCAGGTTTTGTTACGAGAACTTGGGATCCCTCAAATACGGCCACCTAATTTGTGGTGCGACAATATTGGTGCCACCTAGTTGTCTGCTAATCCTATCTTCCATCGCCGAACAAAGCATGTTGAGGTAGATTATCATTTTGTTCGAGAGCGTGTTTCATCTCGACAACTTAATGTTTGGTTCATATCATCTAAAGATCAAGTAGCACATATCATGACAAAATCATTGGCGGCGTCACTATTTGGTCATTTCTGGCGCAATCTGAACTTCCCATAGTCCAGATTGAGGACGGATGATAAATATAGAATTATAAGTCATCTCTATCACGTGATTAGTTATTCTGTTGGAGCTGCATCTCCTATAATCATGCTACATCCGTTTGATTTAGTTTTGTAACCTCCTCAATGTAAACCAGCTATATATATATATATATATATATATATATATATATATATATATATATATATATATATTATATATATATATATATGAGAGATCAAGACCCCAATGGGTCATATATATATATATATGAGAGATCAAGACCCCAATGGGTCATCCTGCGCCATCTATTCTATCATCGGCAACTAGCTCACTAGCTCATATACAAATTGAGAAAGGAAGTGTGGCTGAAAGCTTAACGCATACAAATATTTTGTCAGAGAAAGTACCTAAATTGAAACTTGAGTTAGTCGAAGCTGTACAATTGCAAAACATCGCCGAATTTGAAGAACGGGAAGATGCCATTTGAGGTCATATCATTTTGTGCCTGAATTAATCTGCTGACAAGGGAAATTCTGAACGACCTAATAGGCCAGTACTCCTCTATTAAGTTTAATCGGCAGTATAGAAACCAACATCAGTAACGTTTTCTTTCATTAATTAACGAGAAGTAAACAACATATAAAAGCCAGGATTCGACAAACCAAGTCCTAACATTACAACTTGACCACGCTACTGAATAGGCAGATACATCAAACGACTTCCAAACTAAACAGCACTAAAAAACTTCAGCGCATAGACCTCACGAAAGACAAACTACTGAGAAATTTATTCTACCACTTCTAGATCACTCATATTCTAAATTTTCAAGGTGGATACTCCGAATTGTTGCCACCAACAAGGCTAATCTCGCCCTTCTTACATTTCAGCATCACCATAGCAGACCTGTCCCCGGAGTGGAGACTTCAGCTTTAGGTCTAGCAACAGGGGGACCCAGTCGAAGTGTAAGGTCAATCTCAGGCGGAACTGAAGCAGGAGTTGCGCTAGAGCCGACGCCGTTAGCATATGGGAACAAAGAGCTTGAACCCCCAACCTGCAGGTTATAGCAAGGCGTAGGTGGCTGCAAAGTTGCATGGGTACTAGCGTGCAAGTTTGAGGTGTGGATTACGTTCTGGCGTGACCAGTTCAGCAGCCAAGGGGATCTTGCTAAATCAGTCATGGAAAAACAGCCAGTGTATGGTAAGGTCCGGTTAGACCTCCCTGTCAGCGCCTGGTTCACAGGCTTCGGTGGTTCAGCCATGGCTGGCTGGGTAGTAGTTCTGGGTGCTTGGGGAGTAGGGCTAGTTCTGGGTGCTTGGGGAGTAGGGCTTGGCTGAGGAGCATTGCATAGGAAGATAAACGTGTGGTCAGGGTAGTATTTGATGTGCTCAACAGTGCCTTTGCCCATGCCAGCTCGGATATGCTGCCTGCAGTGGGCGGCCATGGCGTGCTGGCTGTGAGTCTCCTTGGTGCAGTGCAGGCACACGAAAACGGGGACCTCTAGCTGTTTTTCCTTTAGGTCATTCAGGATTCGGGAGACCGCTGGGCGGGGAGGAGCGGACTCAGTGAAGCGGGCGTGCCAAGCTTGACATCCCACCATGGAAGACATGGCTTCTCGCAGAGAGAATGGAGAATTCTCTTGCTGCTTTTAGTCAGATCGGTGTAGGTTTCATCGACCCCGTGGTGGGTAGGTCTTAATATAGGACAACACCAGGCTGTTGTGGCTATGCCACATTAATGTTCGAGGAAATATAATTCATATCTTAACAAGTTCCAGTAGCACTGCAAGATTTTCCTGAGATTCTCCCGTCTCACATGCATGATTTTCCATCGCGGATTCAAATTTTCGAAGATACGTGTCGTTCGTCAAATATATAGAGATATGGTAAGTATCCTATTTGATTACTATAATATTTATATTTGTATATAAAGAAATTAATATAACGTGTGCGTGATCTTGGAGATATGCTCCTAAATGCGTGGTAGGACAAAACTGAATTGCGTTGTTTGTTACTGCATGCCCAACTAGACTTCCATTCTGTATCTCAACCAGTTTCCATTGTTTTCTTCGCCCATGGTTTTTTCAGCATGCCGGAATGTGCATGCATGCGCTTGCATAAGTTCGAAGCGTTTCATAAATGATTTTCACTTCTTGGATTCATTTTGTGCGCAATGAAATCCGGCCACAGATCGATGTGATTGCTACGAGGAAATGAAAATCCTGGACAGGGAGAAATTAAATGCACAAACTAATTAAAGCTCTTGACCAAGGACGAATTGACATGCATGCTGTCGTTACATAGAGCTCTAGTGCATTATCATGTTCTACGCGTGAACACAAGAGTCCCTAGCTTGTCACATGGTCATGGATATGTTTGGGAAGGTTGGATGGATTAAAATCTAAATAAAATCAAAGAATTTCATGAATGTGTTTATTGTTACCTTTTGTTTTTAAATTGAGTTGGTTGCCAGCTTAAGTTTTGAATTTACGGTATTAATTCACACTGAGCTCTAAGTGTGAACAGATAGTGTTTCTTGTTAGACTTGTAGTTACACACATATGTATGCATGTAGGCACATAGCTATTGTTTTCTATAAATGTTAGATACATATAGGCACGTTAATATCATATCTCTATCACTTGTTATGTTACATATATAGGCACTCTACTATTCTATCTCTATCACTGGTTACGTTGCGTACATATGCGCTATAGTATCATGATGTGTTACATATTTTGGCATTATTAAAGAGAGCAAACCTATTGGAAGAGTGATAAATCCATGAGCTAGATATGATCCCGTGCATGTATATGTGTGTAAGTACGAGTCTACCCCCTCCCCAACTCAAAAGCCGAAACCTTGAACCCATGAATCTCCTACATACCCCTGGACTAACAAGGAGGTGAAAAACTCGAACAATACCAACACGTGACCTTGTCATAAAGGAAATGTTTTACCTTTGAACTTTGTTATCTTTGACAGCAGATGTGAATATATATACTTGTAGATTAATTAAGGAATATTTTGACTGATACCATGGAAAATACATTAAAAAGATCATAAACTCACTAAAATAGTCATGTAAGTTTAGGGATCTGTCACATCCCAAATCTCAAGTTACGAAAAAAGAGAGTTTTAAATATTTTTTTTCTTTCCTTGACAATCTAGTTAGGCCAATTTTTTACAATTTTTCCTTTAAAAGGAACTAAAAATTAGAAAGTAGTTATCTGGAAGTCAAATTTTGAAATATAAAATGTGAATTGGACAAGTGTTTGAGCTTTTCTTTTCTTTTCGAATTTTGCTACTTTTGGAGTTTGAATTTTCTTCCCCAAAAATCTTAGCCCTAAATTCAATCTAGAATTCACATAAAATTGGAAAAAGGAGGGAAATTGAAAATTTGCTGATGGGCCGAAAACTCTTCTTCCAGGCCGGCCCATTTTCTCTCCCTCCCTCCGTCCTCTGGCCTGGCCTGCACGCCACTTCTCTTCTGGCCCAGCCGCGCCTCATTGTCGTCTTCTTCACGACGTCGTCCCACGTCGCGCGTGCTGGACGGCAGAGCAGGCCAGTCCCACCTAGTCTCGCCGACGACACCACCGCGCATGAGGGAGGCCACGACGTCACCGCGCATAGCCGTTAACCAGCCCCACCGCGCCGCACAGAGAGGCAACGGCGTTGGTGTCCGGGAGAAGTGGTGGCCTTTGTCGCGATGCAGTGAAGTCCGAGCGCCCCTACCGACTCACCGGCTTGCCAAGGCGTGGCGCTGGCAGCCGTAGATCCTTGCCACCGAGGCGACGACGCCACGCAGCTGCTTAACGCTCGAGGTACACGCCAACAATCGCCGCTCCACCGCACCTGTGCTGGAATACGCTGCCGAGCGCCGTCCGGCTACAAAAGAAGCCCAATGTCGCGCCGCGTGTTCCACTTCGCTCCACCACATCCCAGAGCTCGTCCACGACCTCGCCCTCGCTGGAATTGCCCTCCGCCACCGTCAATTTTGCGTTTCCCCAAATTCGGCCGCCACCACCCCTCTCTGGTGAGCACCTCCTTCCCGGCCGCCGTCTTCCAATTCCTCGCACTGGTAGCACCGCAAGCTCCCTAGGGAACTAACCGAGCATGAGAGAGAGGTAGCCATAGCTCTGACTGGCCGGTCCACGTGAGTCACCGCCGTGCTCCGCCACTCGCTTGCTGCCGGCCGTCGTCCCAGGCCGACCGGTGAAACCACACGCGTCACATGGTGTATTAGGGTATGGAGATGGTGCACACCAAGTTTCGCATCAAACGGAGCACCGTGCTGCCGGGAACGGACGCGCGAATCTGAGTACCCAGCGCGCGTCCAGAACGCCAGAGCGCGCCCAGAGCGCGTCCAGAGCGCGCACTGGCACGCCGCGTTCCCGTTGCTGCAGTAGCCAAATGCTAATGTCAACCACACCATTGCGTAGAGCTTGACACAAGGGTTCCAGAACACTAGTTGTTGCCTCAAGATTCGTGATCAAGCTACCGGGAACGCGAACCAAAGTTGGGAGCACGCCCGATGTCGCCGGGAGCGCAGCCGACCCGTGAACCCCGGATTTTTCCAAAAACCCCGAACTTCCCGTGATCCCCGAAAGACCCGTGAACCCCGGATTTCTCCAAAAACCCCGAATTTCCCGTGATCCCCGAATTTCCTGGGATCCCCGAACTTTCCGTAATCCCCGAATTTCCGTGAACCCAGAATTTCCCGTGATCCCCGAATTTCCCGTGATCCCCGAATTTCCCGTGAACCCCGGATTTTTCCAAAAACCCCGAACTTCCCGTGATCCCCGAAAGACCTGTGAACCCCGGATTTTTCCAAAAACCCCGAACTTCCCGTGATCCCCGAAATTCCCGTGAACCCCGAACATTCCAGAAACCCCGAACTTTCCGTGATCCCCGAATTTCCCATGATCCCCGAATTTTTCCGTGATCCCCGAATTTCCTGGGATCCCAGAACTTTCCGTGATCCCCGAATTTCCGTGAACCCCGAATTTCCTGTGATCCCCGAATTTTCCGTAAACCCCGAACTTTCCCGTGAACCCCGGACTTTCCCGCGAACCCCGAACTTTCCGAAAACCCCGAACTTTCCCGTGAACCCCGAACTTTCCCGTGAACCCCGAACTTTCCGAAAACCCTAAACTTTCCCGTGAACCCCGGACTTTCCCATGAACCCCGGACTTTCCCGCGAACCCCGAACTTTCCGAAAACCCCGAACTTTCCCGTGAAACTCGGACTTTCCTGTGAACCCCGAACTTTCCGAAAACCCTGAACTTTCCCATGAACCCCGGACTTTCCCGTGAACCCTGGACTTTCCCGTGAACCCCGAACTTTCCGAAAACCCCGAACTTTCCCATGAACCCTGGACTTTCCCATGAACCCCGGACTTTCTCGTGAACCCCGAACTTTCTGAAAACCCCGAACTTTCCCATGAACCCCGGACTCCCCCGTGAACCCCGGACTTTCCCGTGAACCCCGAATTTTCTAAAAACCCCGAACTTTCCCGTGAACCCCAAACTTTCCGAAAACCCCGAACTTTCCATGAACCTCGAACTTTCACCACAACACACGGGTCCACAGGAAAATCCCCGATTTCGGGCACCTGAGTGCCCAGAGGACAAGGACACAGGCCGAACCCTGTGTCCAGATAGATTTTTCTGCAGTCCGTCATAACATATTGACGCTGACTTTACCGCCACATCTTAACTCCACTTATCACAACTAATATACCATTGGAACCCACAGCATGAGCCCTACCATCCTAGCCAATTCAAACTCCATAACTTGTTTAATGTTTGTTTCTTTTTCTAGATTCTTGGTTGTTCTTTGGTAGTCTTTTGTAACTATTGCTTATAGCAGAAGAAGAAGTTGAAGCCGCCCAAGAGCCCGAAGAGCCTGAAGAACCCGAGCCTAAAGCGGACTTCGAAGAAGCAACTGAAGGCAAGTCCTAACCCATCTTAAGCCCATTGAACCCATGTTTTATTTACCGCGCCGATAGACAGCGATGCTAGCCTACTTCGGAATGTGTTAAACATTGTGTAGTTTAATACCTACTCGATCTCCGGTATTTATATTTATGTCAGTAACTTGCTGTGTAAATATAGATATTTCCATTGAAAACCATTACCGACGTGTCCTTGATAACTACAGGAATTTCCGTTCCTGGTTAGTTTTATGGAACGGATACTACCTTGTTACTAGAACTGCTTAGGACCCCATCTGCGGTGCTCTACACCGCCACACCATTTATCATTAATTTACAAAACGGGTTATAAAGAGTTTGGTGGTGTGAGTATAAACAAAAGGGATGGGATTAAAACAACTGGTGCTAGGTGAAGAAGGGATGTTCTTGGCCGTGGGGTGGGGCTCACCTGAGGTGATGGTGATAGGTGTGTAGGCCTCGCTGTGGTCCACCTACCGTGGACGAGACCGCCACCCCTGCAATATAAGGACCAGTTCATTAGCCCTCGACTTGGTAATCCCCGTGCAACCACAGAACTTGTACTTTTGGGCAGGGCTTATCTCTCTCTACGTATTCTTTTCACATCGAACCACTGGGGGTCGGTAGTGAAGACACAAGGGAACAGGAGAAGGGCGTGAGATAATTCGCTGCCTGGCCTTCGACGGTAATCACCCGCGTCACGGGAGCGTAAGCCCGCGGATATAGCCCCTGGTTTGGTAATACCTGAGGATTGGAGGGGACCAGAAAAAGGCGTGAATGTGGTGGATATTCACGACCCGGCTCCGGGAATGTACCGACGCGTCATCGACGGCCTGGAAAACCCCGAGGGATGGCCCCTGTTTGCACCTTGCGTGGAATCTGTGGAAAACTGCGTAGATGTGGAATAAGCGTTATGCAACTCTAATGATCAGGAGTAGCATAACCTGTGGGTACAGTGTACAACCTCTGCAGAGTTAAAAATCCTTCCGGATAGGCCGTTGTCACAGTATTGACATGCTACTATTCGGACGCCCTATGATTAGACTTTATGCATTGCCTTGACGCGTAAGTGGGTGTAGCAACCCGTGTTTTGGAGATTGCGTGGCAATGTGCCTAGGGCCGGCACGAGAGTGCTTGCGCCCAATATAAAACTTGGGAACTGCGGAGAGGAGTGAAAACCTTTCCCAGGTCCACTCTACTAAAATGTGGCAAATGCTCTTCTCTCTACTTTAAATTCTCTTCTAGTAGGGAGCCGGCATGAAAACATGCTTTCCGCAAAACTTTACCTCAAGCTTTCCTTGCTTTGCTACGGCGAAACCCCTTACCTACTTTTTGTTGGGACTTGCTGAGTAACTCTGTACTCACTCCTTCCGTTATTGCTACTTTTGCTCAGAAGACGAGGATGATGAAGAAGATGCTGATTATGAAGAGTAGAAGTCTCGTCCACCGTCAAGTTGCCTGTGGAATGTGTGTGTAGCATAAGTGTGGTGTGCTTGGAGTCGCTGTGCCGACTCATGCTTGTACTCTAGACTTGTTTGCCGAACCTTTTAGGTCTAGTGCGATGTAATAAAGTACGTGTGATAAATACCACTTTGTTCTGAATGTGCGTACCAGCTACAGATCCAGGGAATGGTACAGGTGGCACATAGACGCCTCTTTCTTTTTACGAGAATGGGGGTCTCACAGGGTCCGAATGGATCCACATATGCCGGCTGAAGTGGAATTTCTGTTTTGTATTTTCTCCGATGAAATGCAAAGACTCAGGTCGAATTCATGAAGAATTAAAAAGATCATAAACTCACTAAAATAGTCATGTAAGTTATTTTTTCTCTTATGTAGATGAGATGTTGACAAGACTTTGAGTGATAAAATAATCAGCATCGACCAGTACCAAAGCTTCTCATTGTTGACCTCACATGGACATCATTTTTCATACAAAATACATCCATTCTACAGCAAAATGATGAGACGACACAAGAGGGAAGCTATTTTTGTGAGTCTATTTATTTCTTAACTTGCTTTGTACCATCTTCTTTAAGTTGTAGAGGTGGGGACCTTGATGTTCCATTAAAAATGTATTGCATGAAAAGCATGAAAGTGACTGATACAGGATGTTATCTTTTTAGCATTTTGGAAATGACAGGCTGATGGGGGGGGGGGGGGGGAGTATTCGTAGGGGCAGCAGCGCCATTTTTCACTTCTCCTTGGTTTTCACGTTTGTGTTCAGGACGTCAAATAAATTGAATGGAGGGAGTATATTTTATAACAAGACTTGTGGGTATGCGACCAAATGACTTAGCGTAGAACATAATAATACAAAGGGAACGAAAACGGACATCAAATGAAAGAATCAAAGCATTTTATCAGGAGCAAAATCTGTCCTTTTGTGCTGATCATTGAAAGTGATGTTTCCTATTTTGTTCTGACCACTTGCATGTTGAAAAGATATAGTATGCATCATGCTGTATGTTTTTCTATCGCATTAAATGCGACACGTGGGTGATCGTGCAATTAATACGAAGAGCGATGGATCATGCACTGTGCTAACATGCGACCTGCTATGGGATAACTGGGTCCCTCAACAGCAACATGAAACCCATGAGGTTCTAGGGCGGATCCAGCCTTTTTTTTTGGGGGCGGGGGGAGGGCTTGATCTCCCTGCCTGCTATAGCTGCATTGAAATTTAGGAAGGAGGAGGAGGGAGATAAGGGAAATGAACCTCCTAGCAGTTGTGGTGGATCCTCCACCTTATGATGAGGTTCAATGTGAATGATGTTAGTTACAGATGACAGGAAGTACCATGTTTCTAAAACTGTTGTTACTTATTCGTAATTATTTGATATACTCTAGCTTTTATGAATAAGAAAATGAAGTAAAAATATTAGCACTATATTATAATGACTATGGAACCAGAACTTGAATATTGTTATTTCCTTTCGAACAGGAGAACAATGATACTGGTTCTCAGGGTTATAGGAAATAAGACTAATCTGCACATATGGAAACCCAAGTAAATATTGCACCTATAGATAGTGCTTGACATATTTTCCGGTAAATATTTATCAGCGATAGTTGGAATTGGGTACAAGTCGGCAAATAGCTCATATATAAATTGAGAAAGAGAGTTGGCAACTCGCGGCACATGTCATATAAAATTTAAGGTATTTTCCAATTCTCTAAACAATATAGAAACCAACGTCAGTAACAGTTTGTTCATTAATTAACGAGAAGTAAAACAGCATACATAAGACATGATTCCACAAAGCAAGTCCTAACATTACAACTTGAACATGCTACTGACTAGGCTGATATATCAAACGACTTCCATACTAAATAGCAGTAAAAAACTTCATTGCATAGACCTCACGAAAGACAAACTACATAGAAATTTATTCTACCACTTATAGATCACTCATATTCTAAATTTTCAAGGTGGATACTCCGAATTATTGCCACCAACAAGGCTAAATTCTCGCCCTTAGTTCTTACATTTCCGCATCACCATAGCAGACCTGTCCCCGGAATGAAGACTTCAGCTTTAGGTCAAGCAACAGGGGGACCCAGTCGAAGTGTAAGATCAATCTCCGTGCACCTGCAGCAGGAGTTGTGCTAGTGCCGACGCCATTACCATATGGGAACAGAGAGCTTGAACCCCCAACCTGCAGGTTATACCAAGGCGTAGGCGGCTACAAAGTTGCCTGGGTACTAGCGTGCAAGTTTGATGTGTGGATTACGTTCTGGTGTGACCAGTTCAGCAGCCAAGGGGATCTTGCTAAATCAGTCATGGAAAAGCAGCCAGTGTATGGTAAGATCCGGTTAGACCTCCCTGTCGGCGCCTGGTTCAGAGGCTTCCATGTTTCAGCCATGGCTGACTGGGTAGCAGTTCTGGGTGCTTGAGGAGGGCTCGGCTGAGGAGCGTTGCATAAGAAGATAAACGTGTGGTCAGGGTAGTACTTGATATGCTCGACAGTGCCTTTGCCCATGCCAGCACGGATGTGCTGCCTGCAGTGGGCTGCCATGGCGTGCTGGCTGTGAGTCTCCTTGGTGCAGTACAGACACACGAAAACAGGGGCCTCTAGCTGTTTTGTCTTTAGGTCATTCAGGATTTGGGAGACCGCTTGGCGAGGAGGAGCGGACTCAAGGAATCGGGCTTGCCAAGCTTGACGTCCCACCATGGAAGACATGGTTTCTCGTAGAGAGAATGGAGGATTCTCTTGCTGATTAGTCAGATCGGTGCTGTTTTCATCGACCCCGTGGTGGGTAGGCCTTAATATAGGGCAAGACCAGACTGTTGTAGCTATGCCTCATTAATGTTCGAGGCCATATAATTCATATCTTAACAAGTTCCAGTCGCACTGCAAGATTTTTCCCTGATTCTCCCCGTCTCGCATGCATGATTTTCCATCGCGGATTCATATTTTTCGAACATATGTTTCATTCGCCAAATATATAGAGATATGTAAGGATCCTATTTGATTATGTACTATAATATTTATATTTGTATATAAAGAAATAAATAAAACGTGTGGGCGATCTTGGAGATATGCTCGTAAATGCGTGGTAGGACAAACTGAGCTGCGTTGTTTGTTCCTGCATGCCCAACTAGACTTGCATCTTGTATCTCAACCGGTTTCGTCTCCAATGTTTTCTTCGCCCATGGTTTTTTCAGCACGCAGGAATGTGCATGCATGCGCGTGCATAAGTTCGAAGCATTTCATAAATGATTTCTACTTCTTGGATTCATTTTGTACGCAATGAAATCCGGCTACAAATCGATCGATGTGATTGCTACGAGGAAATATCCTGGAGAAATTAAATGCACAAACTAATTAAAGCTCTTGACCATGGACGAATTGACATACTCCATGCTATCCACACATAGAGCTCCAGTGCATTATCATGTTCTACGCGTGAACACAATAGTCACTAGTTTGTCAGATGGTCATCGATATGTTTTGGGAAGGTTGGATGGATTAAAATCTAAAAAAAATAAAGAATTTCGTGGATGTGTTTATTGTTACCTTTATTTTAATTGAGTTGATATTGCGAGCTTAAATTTGAATTTACAGTATTAATTCAGGCTGGGCTCTAAGAGTGAACAAAGAGTGTTTCTTGTTAGGCTTGTAGTTACACACGTATGTGTGCATGTTGACACGTAGCTATTGTTTTCTATAAAGGTTAGATATATATAGGCACGTTACTATCATATCATATCGCTATCACTCTACTATTCTACTGTTCTACCTCTATCACTGGTTACGTTACGTACATATGCGCTATAGTATCATGATGCGTTACATATTTTGGCGTTATTAAAGAGAGCAGACCTATTGGAAGAGTGATAAAGCCATGAGCTAGATATGATCCCATGCACGTATATGTGTGTAATTATGAGTCTATCCCCTCCACAACTCAAAAGCCTAAACCATAAACCCATGAATCTCCTACATACCCACGGACTCACAAGGAGGTGAAAACTCGAATAACACCAACACGTGACCTTGTCATAAAGGAAAAGTTTTACCTTTGAACTTTGTTATCTTTTATAATGGATGTGAATATATATACATAATGCAGCATTGTGTTCTTATCTTTAAAATATGTGATTCATCATATCAATATACAAAATGCAACATTAGTTTTGTGAAGTGAGACATCCAGAGAGCTGTTAATTGCATACTCAATTATACTTGCTTCAGGTTTTCTCTTGCATCATGCCACTAAATTTATGACAAACTCATAACTTCATACTTGTAGATTAATTAAGGAATATTTTGACTGATACCATGGAAAATACATTAAAAAGATCATAAACTCATTAAAATAGTCATGTAAGTTATTTTTTCTCTTATGTAGATGAGATGTTGACAAGACTTTGAGCGATAAAATAATCAGCATCGACCAGTACCAAAGCTTCTCATTGTTGACCTCACATGGACCTCATTTTTCATACAAAATACATCCATTCTATAGCAAAATGATGATAGACGACACAAGAGGGAATTTATTTTTGTGAGTCTAGTTTATTTATTAACTTGCTTTGTACCAACTTCTTTAAGTTGTAGAGGTGGGGACCTTGATGTTCCATTAAAAATGCGTGAAAAGCATGAAAGTGACTGACACACGAATTTATCTTTTTAGCATTTTGGAGTAATTTACAGTTATATAATGAGGACACAATTTGAATCTTCTGTTGTACTTTTTCCTAGCTTGAGTTTGTAGATTTAAATATATTTTTTTGCGAGTAAACCTGCTTAAGAAATTCAATGACCAAGAAAGATGGGCCAATCCAAGTTTTACCAATGCACTGACTGCTGAACAAACGTCCATCGTCAAAGTAGTGGAGGAGATTGCGCTTTAATTGGAGATTTTCAATGGGAACCACATCCATCGTCGAAGTAGTGGAGGAGAAGGTACTTTAATTAAAAATAGATAGAGCATTATCTGGAGCACTATTAATATTGCTCCAGGAGGGGATACCACATCCCTCATGGGAGCTGGAGGAGAAGGTGCTTTAATTTTTTCTAGCCAGCTTTATAATCTCTGTTGTCAATAATTTAATATCCCTCGAATAGTAATGATGTTACACTTACATGTGGACACCACTTTCTTGTTGGAAGGATGTATGGCCCCACATCCTTGAATATGCTATTAAGCAGATCAATCGAACACATGTCAAGCAAGCATAAAAGAGGAATATATGAATTGAGAGAACACACGTGCAAGGCAAGCATATAAAAGTGAAACAAATTAAATCAATTGTCATACCGGTTTTAAGGCCGAAACCAAGTGTATATGTGTGCCCAGTAATTAAGTTTCAAACATAAAACAACTTCATTAATGGTAAACTAGAATAATGTCTCGATTACAGAGAATTAACCTAACTTATTACAAGAATGACTCAAAAGTCTTGGAATAAAGATTACAAACCAAATGTAGCGAAAAACTAAACTAATTGTAGCGCAGCTTTCACATGTAGTCAACCAGAGAGATGTCACATCTAGACTTCAGTTCTTGCGCCTTCAACCTCTTCCCAAACTTCTCCTTCAACTGAGCAGTATTTACAAATGCAAGGTTGAGTATGGATGTACTCAACAAGTGTGGTGAAAGATGACATGTGGCAAGAGAATGGATAGGCTATATATGGTTCCTTTGCAAAAAAAACTTGCAATAGAGACACTCTTATTAAGCACGTATTTACTAAAGTGATAAATATCCAACACCTTGATGTCAACAAACGTTCCTATAGGCTACCCACTAGCAACACCAACATAGCACCAATCGCAGTCTCCCATTGTGATCTACTAACCAAAACAAACCATATCAAATCCAACTAATCATGTGAGGGTCTCTACATTGCTCATGACTGCAAGCACAGCTGTCAAAATAGTTTTCACTCTTTAGAGATTGTACACATTACTCATAAGAAGTGATTTCATCCCTTTTTTCCAGGTGACTAAAAATCTCCATCTTGCCTTGTACCAGTTGTGCACTCGCACACTTCCTTTGGTTCTCAGTAAGGTTCCTCTAGCTTGTATGTGCTGAGTAAGGTTTCACCCATCAGGAAGTAACCCCTGCCTGGAGTTGCTCCGGTGCATGGATTCTGTTGGGAAGTGGCTTAAAACGATGAGGGTGACGAGGGGTTTTCACCATGGGCAGCGCAGGGCGTCAACGACAGCTGGAAGGGGGGCTCTATGGTGAGGGTGGCAATGCGGACTTTGGTGGCTTCGTGGGGCGAATCTGGGCGACAAAGCTCCGTGAAACTTGGCTAGGCAAGGGCGGCACGACGCCGGGAAGGGCAACACGAGGTCGATGGCGGTCTGGGCAGCTTGTTTGTGCAGCACGGCATGGAGGCTAGGGTTTTAGCGGTGTGCGGTCTTTGATGGGAAAAATAGCAGGGGTAGCAGAGACAATGGTCTTTTAACGGAGGAGGTTAGGGGAGGAGATAGGGATGGGCTATGGCTGTCACTGAGGTGGTTCTAGGCGGCGTGTGCTGCTGTTCTGGGTTCTCGGCTAGAGGTTATCGATGATAGGGCGAGCCGCGTAATAGTGAAAAAAATGGAGGGAAGGGTTGGCCGCTGGGCATTGGGCTGATGGGAGGAGGGAGAAGAAGTGGCTGCTGGGCCAGCTGGCTGGTTGGGCCGAGGGACGGGGACATGGGGAGTTGGGTTGCCGTCAAGGAGGGAAGTTTTATTCTTTTTATTTTTGTTTCTATTTCTAATTTTCTTTATTTCTAAAATAAGAGAAGATTTTTTTAAAAATATGTTGAGATAGATTTATTTTACTTTATTTGAAAGTTTTCAAATAAAATCAATTTCAAAATGAAATCATATTTTAAAGACTTCTTTCAGAAATAAAATATTAGAGAAAACACCCTTTTCTCAAATGAACTAAATTTGCTTTTAAAATAAATGCGAATTAAATTTATAAAGAAAAGTTGAATGGTATGCAAAACCTTGAAATTTATTTTCAAGGATATTCTAAATACATTAAAATTTCCAAAAACAAATAAATAAATAGATAAAATCCTTTGAATAATTAAAAAATTTACATGTTATTAGTGAAAAAAGTTTACACCCCCAAATGGAAAATTTGGAGGTGACATCAATTGAACACACGTATCAAGCAAGGATCAAGGCTGGCTGGATTTCTCAATGTCAGTGGCGATAGCGAGGTTTCGCAAACAATTCGGCGTTCAGTTGTTGTGTGACGTGACTGGAGGATGGTACTGGCGACCTATACATATGGACACAAGTTCATCCACTAGTAGCTTAATTTACGTACATTAATGATATTTCATATAGAACTCACGCCTAAATTTTTTCTTTACCCGGCCAACTCCAGTCTTGTTCAAAGGCTCTTTTGCTCGGCCTCAAAATTTCGCTGACTTAGATTCACACTATTCCTTTTCCCGCAACAACGAGCAAGATCATCATGTAATACCACATCACCGATAGCATCATGATATGCACCTAATGGTGCTCTTTCATCAAATTGGCAAACTTGCACCTACTTGTCTGGCTACCAATATCAAGAATATAATTATTAATTACTAAAATGAGAATATCAAGTACTAAAATGCAAATACTTACATGTATTCATATATGATATTCCTTGGGCAATATTATGTATTTTCTTGAGCCAGCTTGTCTGTAGGAGCACACATAGTAGCCATGGTGTACACTCCTAGGACCCTATTTTGCACACTTTGGGAACAAAATGGAAAAGTTAAGTTTCACACATATAAAGGAAAATATAGTGATATAGATTGTTAGATTAGGGTGCTGTAGTATCAGGAAATATGTTTTGTACGACATTTTCTCTCTCTGTTTTGGGTTGTGTTGTCCTCCAAGCTTGATATAGAACTAGTAAGCGTTGTACCGATAAAAAATATTATGTCATGATATGAATATTAGATCACTAAAGAATTGAAATGATAATAGATAGGTCATTATGAATCCAAGACATCCAAGAAATCATTGTAGGTGCTCTTTTCACGATCAAGAGAGTCAAATACCCAAGCCTTTCCTATTTTCGGATATATCATGAAAGCAATCCAGTGATAGCTATACAAAAAGACAATCATATTGGTGTTTCAGTTAATTAGTTAAAAGTACAATAAGTAAAGTGATAGGAAAGGGTACTCAAAGTTATAAGGAGATATGATGCAATGTCTGTCCCTCCAGTCGTACATGGCTGTACCTATGTAGGCTGATACAATATTCCTAACATTTTAGACCAACACCTTATGTATTACCTTAACTTGATTCTTCTTCCTGCCCCTCAAGTCGGGTGGTCCATAGCTATGTTGATCGCAGATATCATACTGATGTTGGGTTAAGATACCTGATTCTCTTAGAAGCACCAGAGTGGTAGCACATTCTAAAAAGATGAAACGACATATAATTAAGTATTACATTTATTTATAGTGCGAGTACTTACAGTGTAATAGGCTAGTACTTATAGTGTAACAGCCCAAGCCCAATACGGCTCATGCCCACATACACGCTGCGTGACCACCCCTGACACCTACAAAGCAACCCGCTTACACTTTTGTTCTCGCTTCACATATAAAGATTAACCCAGGGTTACTATACATTAGGTCGCTGACTATTTAAGTTGCTCCATCTCTCTTTGAAATAGCAAGGTGGACTATTTTTTGTGGTTTACCCACACCAACAAACCACGGGAGTTGGGCCTTTTTCTCACTGGCCACACAGACTCCCACCCTCAAAGGATCGATGTCACCACAAGACAACTCACCCATAATCAGGATAGACGAACAGAATCAATCCTCCCTGCCACGTCCGTTTGTCACTGCCAGCATTCGTGTCATGCCGTGACTACACAGGGCCCACCTGCCATGCACACCATATTTGCGCTCTTGACCATATGCGTTCATGACATAGCAAAGGTCGACTTGGATACCATTCTATAATAGCTAGGTCCAAATACGGTTCATGCCCATACACACATTGCATGTGTGTTAGCTTAACCTTTGAAGTCTCCCAAAAGTTATGAATAGATTTTGGTTATTGAGTGAACACTATGGGTAATATGTGTAATTGTAGGTATCACCCCGCAAATTCTACAACATGGTGCGTTTTCTTGAGATCCTAAGACGTGGAGTATCGAGTGTTGGAGGACCAAGACTATGGACTAGCTAGAGAATTTATAGGATCACTGGTACTATTAAAGGGGTCAAGTCATTTCTTTTTGGTCATACAAGTGTCACTATACCATGGTATACTATTATCAACTTACCGTTGGTCGCTAGAGGGCCTTCCACGACTTACCATAGGTCGGTAAAAACCTTTACCAACCCATATTATCTGTTGCTGTAAGTGGTGTCAGTAAAACTTTTACCGACACCTTTTCACTGACCAACCTTCAGTTGCTAAATAGTGAGCTTTACCGACACACTGCCCAAGGCTGTTAATATGAATTACCAACTGACTACCAGTTGGTATTAATATATTTGCCGACCAACAGTCCGTTGCCAATCATTCAAATGTATAAGCAACTATCCAAACAATTAGCACTAATAACCCACAAACAAATATCATCACAGTGCACAATTAGTTCCATCCACCATGTGAAAACAAATCACACATAATCCACACACCGACATGATAAATCTTACGAACAATAAATTCATTTAGCATTACTTAAACATTTACTACAAGTCGTCACAACTTACAATAGACCAAACTAACCACATGACTCTAGTACCATATTATAAATTACAAATGATGGCAATATAGTCATATATGATCATGTTTCTTTTGCCCATGATTCGTATACCAACTACATACAAAATACACAAAAGGGTCTAGTTCCAAAAGTTAGCTGCTGCTATAGTTACTCATCCAATATTTGCTCTCAACGCCGAGCATTGCCTGAAAATGAAGTTTAACAAGCAATCTGATGAAGTTGATTGGTTGCAGCATGAAACATAAAGAAAAAAAAAATACTACTCAAGGTATTACAAACCAGCTGTCGCTTAAAATCAGCAAGCAATGATCAATATTGGTATGGATAGGTCCAGTCCACTTTTATGACACAAACTTTTATCTAGTCACAGCCATACGCAGCTGTACTGATATAAAACTTGGTATTGGCAAAAAACTGGAGACAGGCACACAAGATGCAACAAATTTTAAATACCTCAAAAATCACTTGCAGGACAAAGAAAAAACTTAGAATAAAGCTAGAGATCAAAAGAAAAAAGACATCCATTGTTTGAGCCCAAGCAAAACTAATAGCACCATACAGTTATAGGAAGCATAGCAAATATTAAATGACTTAAAACATAGGATCCATATTTGTTTATCTATACTGTACTGCAAAATACAAGGTGAGAGGTTAAATACATGAAGTTGGTGTTGTTTGTGCCTTGTTCCAAATCTTTAACTGTCAAAAAGAAAATTATTACAAAACAATTGTCACTCATATAAATCAGAACAATAGAAAGATTATGTTTAGTGTATTACTTTTTTGTATGGCCATACAATTGACATCATATGAGTATCACCCATTGTTTCAATATCACCATATGGACGAGGTAGAACTGCATCTCGTTTTAGCACACATCACAATTACTTCACAAAATTGTGTTCCAAGGGGCTGACCTCCAAGTATGGTACTAGGTTTAGTAGAAACAATTGTTCCTTTGGACACAGGCTGATCGGATCTCAACAATGCATATAATATGACATCTTTTCCAACATGGTGCAAATAATTATGAGAATTGTTTCCATCCATTTGAAAGGACAAATATAAATAAGTAAAGGATAAGAGTTTTACAAGAGCATCATGTTTGGAGCGTGGAGCATCCTGAGTCGCTGGTATGGTTGCAATGTGCCCTTTGCGTCTTGATGAGGCTGCACCATGTATGTGAATATAGAAGGCATCGGCATCGACATCCCCGTCAAAATTATACCGCAGCATCAAGTCCTTCCAATATGGAAGCATGAACCAAATAGGTCTCATTTTCAAAAATACTAATGGCTCCCCTTCCTGACATTTGCGATTATTTGCTAGTTTCTTACCAAATGGGTCCTTTCCATAAATTGTTTTCAGATTTTTTTGTACATTCCAAAACTTCTTCTCCTGACAGTGGAGCAGGTGCTGACCTACGCTCAATTTCACCACCAAATAAATCAACACCAAACCTGAATGGGTGTTCTGGATCCAAAAATCTACGATGCCCCATATAACAAGACTTGCCACCATTACTAAGTCTAAGGGAACATATGGCAATCAGTACACGCTGTTTCACCAGATATAACAAACACGGACACATTGCCCAGACCAGAAAAATCAGTGATGGTCCAAATATTGCAGCACACAACTGAACCCTTTGAAGCATCATAAGTTCTCACACCATTTATAAATATGTTGAGCAAATCATAAACTACTGGCTGAAAATAGACATCCATATCACTACCAGCAGCAGATCGACCATGAATCAGCACAGACAAGATGAAATTTGAATTCTTCATAAACACTGAAGGTTGAAAGTTGAATGGAATCAAAATATTAGGCCAAATGTTGTAACTAACATTCATAGATCTATATGGATTAAAACCACCAGTAGCAAATGCTAGACGAATATTACGGCTATCACTAGAAAATTCTGAATATTTCTGATCAAAATCTTTCCAAAGAGAGGAATTTGCAGGATGCCTAAGCAAACCATCTTTTTTGCGGTGTTCATCGTGCCGTGAGACTTGCTGATTTAGACGACACAAACAATCTTTGCAGTCTTTTCTTAATAGGAAAGTAACGAAGAACTTTTAAGGAACTTTGTACTCACGTTTACCATCTAAACTCTTCTTTTCTGATTTCCAACGTGAAACTTTACATTTTGGGCAAAGAGTTAGATTTATCATGTTCCTTCCAAAAGAGAATGCAATCATTTTCACATGCATGAATAGTAGTGTACCCAAATCCTACAAATTTAACCAATTTCTTAGCTTCATGGAAGTTTTAGGAAGTGTTGAACCATTGGTTATTGCATCAGCAAGTAGGTCAATCAGCAAGTCAAAACTTCCTTCTGTCCATCCTCCAAGAAGTTTGATGTGAAGTAATCTAACAAGAAAACGTAGCTTTGAATACTTCTTGCAACCAGGATACAACTCTTGACTATTGTCTACTACTAGCATATGAATAGCTGCTACGTCTTCATTCGATGGCTCAAAGACCCATTATATTCCATATCCCCTCTATCATCTAAACCACAAGCTAAATCCCTATGAAGCTCAGATATGTCATAATCTTAGGTTGCTTTATAACGTCAGGAACATCACAGTTACCATGGTTCGCACAAGTGGAGCTAGCTTCTCCATGTAAGAATCATGTTTTATACCCTTTTACAAATCCATCACATATCAAGTGTTCCCGCACTGCACTATCTTCTCTCCAAAAGGAATTGACACACTTTCTGCAAGCGCATAAGATCTTGTTTCTTATTACAGAATTTCTAAATGCAAAAGCTAGGAAACTGTTCACCCCTTGTTTATAGATCTTTGTTTCCCTACATACAATTTAAAAGTTACTTGTCATGACAACTACATTGAACAGTTTTAGTTATTAGGAAAAGATCATGTTATACCTAGCCTCAGTGTCGATCCACAGGATACAAGTAGCTTCGAAAATGGAATCTAAGAAACAAATAGTAAGCATAAACATAGCTGAAACTACATTGGTCATGTCACACAAAAGCTTGTAAGTAACACACAAGCACCCATTAACAATAAATCCTAATGTTAGAAGATAGAAATTTGATAATTACCTTCTTTTTTAGTTGTTCCAGCTTTGAGGCCCTCCTTGCAGCAGTCAAACTCCCAATTGGTTCTTTGCTAACACCGTCAGAGGTTCACATACATATGAAATCTTGCATAAAGTATTTTACTATACTGATTAGCACACATTCATGATAGATATAGGCATATAATCTATGCAGATAGAATTTACAAATTATATGATACTTCATCTGTCAATGGAAAAACAGAACTGAAAACCAACATTTATTTGTTCACATATAGGGACTCAAGATTCATTCATATACACTACCATAACAAATATATTGAAAAAACATTGAAGATTTGGACAGGAACTGACATTGTGTGTTTGGAGACCACTGAGAGTGAGGGCTGGCCGTACTCGCAGGGGGCATCACTCAAGCCGGCCATGATGGGTGGCCACGAGCAGGATGCACAAGCCTGGCTGCGCAGATCTGACTGCGCCCAACATGGCCGCATGCAGTGGGGCACTAGCTAGCTGGTCACGCGCAACAGGGTGGCAGCGCGTCTACCAGCAGCGCATGGGGGCTGCTGCGCGCGTGCAGGGACGCCGTGCAGGGGCTGTTGCGCAAGGCTTGCAGGGGTGCCACGCAGGGCGCACAGGGGCACCACGCATGGTGTGCAGGGGAGCCATGCAGGGCGCGCAGGGACGCCATGCACGGGCGGGCGCGCACGGTGTCCGACGGCACTGAATGGAGGGGACGCTGAAGGCAGGACACTTTATGGGGGATTTGGAATTTCATGAGGGAGGCATGTGGTTGGGAAAGAATGCTGGTTAGCAGGGAAAAATGTTTAGGGTTTGGCGCCTTCGGAACAAAAAGTTTTTAGATTTGGCACCTTTAGCTTTTTTGACTGACCGTTGGATGAGAGGGACAACCTTTTTCGACCCATGGTCTGTTGCTAAATTGTTCACCCTTTACAGACCGACGGTCTGTCACTAAACAAACAATCAGTGACCCTCCATAGGTCGTCCACTTTACAGAATTATAGTCGGTAGCTAATAAAGGTCAGTAAAAATCAACTGTGGTGTAGTGTGTTAGGAGGTATGAATGCTCTTAGTTGCCTTAAAATGCACTTAAGATGGTAGAAGAAGCTAAGCAGATGAAGCCAAAGTCAAGATGAAGTTGAAGACCAAAGTTTCAGCTTCAGGAGCAATCATCGGACAGTTCAGTAAGGTTGCCGGATAGTCTGGTGAGCTAGATGAAGAAGAGATATTTTCTGGAACCGAAGTGAAGAAGTCACCGGATGGTCCGGTGGGTCGGTGACCAGACAGTCCGATGTCCCTAAAAATGAAGTTCAAAGAAGATATCTCTGTGAATCCAAAAGTGCAAGTCATAAGGTATTTCGGTGAAGGTATACACCAAACAGTCTGATGTCATATGAAATGGATTCCTGAGAGGGTGTTTCCCTGGTCTATAGAGATATGGAGTCATTGGACAGTCCAGTGACTGGATAAAGCAGATAACTTTATGACATCACATTTCAACGGTTGTTTTTGGGCTTAGAGCCTATTTAAATCGTGGAGAGAGACGTTTTCTAGTGTGCCTGAGGTTTGATTTGCTAGAGCAAACTTGTGAGAGGTCAAGGGACACCAAGGAATAGCACAACTCAAGATTGGAGATATTTTATGCTAGTAGGAGAGTAGAAAGAGCATTCATACACTTCTAGAGATTATGAGACTTTAAGAGGAATGATCTTGGCTTATTAGTCTTGGGTTGGTAGCCCTAAACTGGCTAGAAGTCGGTGATTGAGCTTCCGAAGAGATTGTAGAAGACGACACCAAGTTTATACGTGGTTCCAAGTCCCCCACTCAAAAGAGACACCAAGAGGGAGCGCCCGAGCCTTAGAGCCTTCTTTTGCGAATGTGTATTGTTTGCTACAACCGAAGACGCCGGTGACTTCACTCTAGGGGTGAAGTATACCCTAGAGCGCACCATTTCGGGAATGGCAGGAGGGACCGGTACTCCGACGGGCAAGGTCCAACGAGGATTAGGGGAAGGCATCAACTTTCTGAGACATTGGGAAAAATTGCTAAGCATTCTCTTGACTCTCTCTTTACTTTCCGCCTTTCTTACTTGTTGAGTAAAGTTATAGGTTGCTTTGTGATTTTTCTTGTGGCTATCGTTCCAGTGCTTTCATGTTTATTTTATCTCACTAGCATTATTAGGAGTCTTGGTCAACTAGAACTTCTTGGGTTGTTCTCGCTTGTGATCAAGTCTCATAGTCTAAATTTGTCAAAATCGAGTTCCATAAGTCCACCGATTCAACCCTTTCTCGGTATCCTTAATCCTTACAGTTGGCCACATCTACACAGCAAACCGACTACACTTTCATCCTTGCTTCACAGAAAATGATTAATTTGGGTTACTATGATTTGGGTCACTGGCTATTTTAGTTAGTTCATCCCTCTTTAAACTAGTAAGGTGAGACTATTTCTCGTGGTTTATTAACACCGACAAGCCACGGGAGTTGGGCCTTTTTTTTCCTTGGGCCTCACATATAGCTAATTATTGTTCGTATAGATTTTCAAATGTGCCGGGGCCATTGAGCCAGCACGAAGCACGAGCCAAAATTAATCAGGCCCATGCCACCCCTGCCCGTGCCCCATGCCGTGATTGGAGCCTCAGCCCATTGGGCAGCACGGTATGGCCCAGTTACGGCGAGGCACTGCTGCGCCCTTTAGCAGCCCGGCATGGCCTGGCACGATATAGCCGTTATGGCCCAATTGGAGCGGTCCAATGGCTCCTCGACCCCCTGGCCATATAAAATGTGGGGGCTCCAGGGTTTCGCCCCTGACCCCTCACCCCCGGAGAAAAATTCTCTGGAGACGGTCTCTAACGCGGTGTTCTGCATACCCGTGTTGGATTACTGGCGCGTGGAGTCTAAAAATAATCGTACGGATTGGCGCCGCATGATGGTTTTGCTGGCTCCTCTAGTCCTGTTCGGCTCATCTGGAGAAAGCCTAGCTGACTGCTCAGATCAAAACGGCTCGATCCCCATCTTCTTCCCGTGGTCTTCAATCTCCATTAGATTGCCCAGTTCTCGACACTGTTGCCATGGTACTTCATCTCGTTGCGCCTGTACTCCTCCTCCGTGTCCC
Source organism: Zoysia matrella (assembly GCA_001602295.1). Classification (NCBI taxonomy): domain Eukaryota; kingdom Viridiplantae; phylum Streptophyta; class Magnoliopsida; order Poales; family Poaceae; genus Zoysia; species Zoysia matrella. The sequence goes on from BCLG01000116.1 coordinate 269,413, forward strand.
GACGCTGGGTGCACCTCGATCGCGGCCGCCCACACAGGTGTTATGTGGTGCAAGAGAACGTGCAGTCAGGGGCACTTAGCATTCACGGCGGCGGAGTCGGGTGACTACCTGACCTGCTTCTAGGCAACCGACCACAAGCCGCCGGTCACCATCGGGTTCGAGTTCGACTGCAGAAGCGGTGTCTCGGCCAAGGACTGGCCCAGCGTCGCCAAGAAAGGCAAGGTCGATGTGAGTATTTGTATTTCGCTCCTCTCTCTGAATTCTTACTTTCGTTTACTTGTTTCTTAATCTTTTGACGATGGATCTGCCCTTGAAAATAATTATATAGTTTTTAGTAGTCACTGGCTTGAATTTTGTGCGCTTGAGTGTACTTGTTGTAGCTTTAACATCTGACCTGATGGTGCTTGAAACGTAATGAAACAATTCTGTCTCACTTTTTTGTTCAGTGAGGAAATGCACGACCTGAGCAGGAGAACAAACTCAAGGATGGCCTGGCTTGGGTTCCTCTCACCTGGCATCTACTTATCTGTTGCGGGATTGCAGCTGTGGCACCTGAAGACCTTATTTGAGAGGAAGAAGTTCTTATAGTTCTCCCATCATTCATGATAGATCAACAGCTCAAAGGTGCTAGGTGTAAACTTTTTGTGTGAACACTCTATATACATTTTTTAGTGCAATACAGCTCTGTATACTGATGTGTATGTGTTTTGCTCATTTTCAGGACATGGAAACGACTACTTTAGAGCTGCACTCCAAGAGAAAAACGTCTTGCCAATTTAGTTCTTCCATTGTATTTCATTGAAGTGTACATGAAAAAATTACTTGAGTAGTGAATATATGTAATAATCGTCCAGCATTGAATTCAGTTGAAACTTGTAATTTCATAAGAAGATGGTGTTGTGGAAACTTGTAATGCTCTACACCAAAGCAGATGACTGAACCTGTACAAGACGCACGCCTGCTATTGTAGAAGATTGTTTGAATGAGTTATAGTCAGATTTAGTTTGTAACCTTCATATGAGTATGTAATATTGCTATGGAATGATATGTTCTCTTGAGTTATCAATTCACAGTCAGATTGAGTTTGACATCTTGGGATC
>BCLG01000116.1:272216-312781 GCA_001602295.1 Zoysia matrella
ATGATGGTTGGTTCCAAGGATTGGAGCAAAAGGCATCTCAAACTTGTTAGTCTGAAACGTGGTATCAAATGACACAGCATCACCAAAGCAAGCATAATCCATGATAGACTGACCATCTGCCCAAAAGAAATTAGCTATTCTACCAGTTACCTTGTCTATATCAATTGCATAAAAAAATGTAGGATCTTCTATCTGCTTACTTTTCAAGTAATTGCATAGTGTTTGGGCATCATTAGATTCCAAATACTTCCTCCGTTCACGGCCAATCTCATTATCACAATCCATTCTTGAGTATGGAACTTTGTCGGCTCCTCCATAGAATTCCTTCATGAACTCATATATTTGGCGTGGTCTTATACTAGTCTCCCGTATCTGGCCAATTAGATGTTTGTCTGCTTCTGTTACACGTCGTTGAGATCTTAGGTTTTTCTTCTTATTTGGACTAGGCAGATAATGATTGTGTTCAAGAAAAACCTTTTGCACTGTCCAAAGCCCCTCTTTAGTGACACTAAACTGAACACGAGCACTACATCTTGTTCTTGTTGTGCCTTTTGATGATCCAGCTTCCCCATGTCCTGCATTGCTGCATACTAAATATTTTTGATATATAGTACCATCAAGCCTTCGTTGCTTTGTTATGCTCTTTCTAATGCTAAATCCAGTTTTACCAGCATAATTGTTGTACATGTCATAAGCATCATCCTCAGATTTGAATGCCATTCCAACTTCAGGCATGACTAGAGTTTTATCTTTTAACTGTTGTAAAAAAGATGCAAATTAGACACACGTATCCATAATGCAAAATTGCAAAATTATATTTAAAAAATATGTAACATATATTCATCTTCATCCTGATGTGCAAAAGGATGCAAATACACACGTATCCGTAATGCAAAATTGCAAAACTGGAATAAAAAATTCTATAACATATAACCATCTCATACCTGACTAGGTTGTTGGGTCGTTGCATTCTCACTGAACATACACTCATTGACCATGGATGGCACGACAATATTTGTAATCACAATATTATTCTCCTATCAAAAACACATTGTGATGAGATATCTTCGAAGAAATAAATGGCAAAATAAAAGTGTCACCTACCTTCATTGCATCATGATTTTCTACTAAAATTACATTAGCAGCAAGAGCAGAGGTGTTCTCAATGAACTGATCGACCTCCACGCGATCCACTTGCCATCAGATGAGATAATACCACTAGGTTTGTACTCAACGGATGATGGATTCATTGCTAACACCAAGGACGATAAATATACTTTTACTAGCGGTGGAACAGCCCTAGACGCCGACGACTCCGCATAGGAAACCGTCCTGGGCGCTGATCGTACGAGCCCAAAATCGTGACTTCCGCCAATACAAAGCGGAGCCGGTGTTTGTTTCGATGGAGCCAGTACGTAGTCGGCTCGGCTTTCTGGGAGAGCCGTACGGGAGGAGGCATCGAAGCCAACTGCTACATGCGTCCAAGTGAGCCGAACAGGAGTAGAGGAGCAATCCGTTCAATTATTTTTAGACTCCACGTGTCAGTAATCCAACACGGGTATGCAGAACACCGCGTTGGAGACCGTCTCCAGAGAATTTTTCTCCCTCACACCCTCCCGTCTTGCACAGCCGCTCGTTCAGGGATGCACAAAGCAGCAGGGGAGTAGCAGCACCGTCGCCGCCACGACGATGAGGAAGGACAAGGGGAAGGAGAAGGAGAAGCAGGTGGAGATGGGAAAAGATCAGAGGAAGGAGAAGTGAAGAAGAAGAGAGCAGATGAAGGAGACTGTGAGGGAGGTGGAGGACGACGTGCCGGTCGCCGCCGGCAAGCAGTTCTTCAAGGTGTTCTTCCCCAAGCAATCTGGGGAATGATTGGTGAGTTTCTCATTCTTGGCGATGGTGGCCCCTGTCTCTGTTTCATCTCCTTGGTTGAATGGTTCGGTATTTTTTAATGTTTTTCTGGTTGCTTTGTGAAATGTCATTTTTGGCCCTGTTTGGGAGCTCCTGCTTCTCTGCCCCCTCCCCCAAAATTATATTTTGCAAGAGGGAATCTCGCTTGCCAACTTGCCAAAAAGATGGATTTTAGAGAAGCAAATCTGGCATGTTTGGTTGTCCTTAGTTTTATGGAGAATAGGGAGACGGGTTGAGACAAGGAGGAAACATTTCTTAGTCGTTGTCGATGAAGGCGGGTGGGTGCAGATGGTGAGATCAATGGGCGCATCGCCAGGGGAAGGGGTGGAGCTGGACACAAAACACAGGGAGCTGATTAGGCCAATTGTCTATATGTGTACCACTGGCAGATGGATTACAACTGTTGCTTTTGTTCTTATCTAAAATTTTGGAAAATGAAGGAATTCTTGCCGGTGTTAAACCATTATTAATTACAGAAAAAAACTAGATACAGTTATGACAATTCAGTGATCCTAATTTTGGATTGCTATAGATTTTATATCAATTAATTTTCGTTCGCTTTGGGCCAATCGGTAGCATCTGTTGGGCCAATTTTATGGGATGGTTACTTGGTTGGTAGAATAGTGGGCTTTAGGCAGATAAGATTACTATATATGTTGCAAATTCTCGTTGGGCCAAGAAGGCAGCGGCCTAGGCTAGCTGATGAATAGCTGACCCTTTGGGGTGGGGGGGGGGGGGGGGGGGTCAGTGGCAGATCCAGCTGTTGGGGGAGCGAGGCAAGGGGGCTTGAGCCCCCCCCCCCACTAGGCGGAGCTGACTCCATTGAAAGTTGAAGGGGAGAGGGGGGTAGACGAGGAGGGAGATCAGCCCCCACTTCATAGATCAGCTAGCTCCGCCACCGGGGTGTGGTACACAGGTAGCTCGTTGCGTGCGGCGGGGGTGATATGCTCAAGTGGTTCAAGCACATGTGGGTGAGTGTGTGGGGGCCTTGTGCGATGGGAGCTTGAGCGCCAGTGGGAGGATGACATGGGCAAGTGGCGCAAGAGGATTGAATGGTATAAAAAAAAGCCTTGAGAATGGACATCGAGGTTGCTTCTCTGCTTTTAGTTCATTTATGGTCTTTTCTTGCTTTTCTGGTTTCAAAAGCAACATTGTTTGGGTACCTTTCTCTGTTTTTGCATTTCGAAAATTCAAAAGTTAGGTGAAGATCCCGAAATAGGACCTTTATCTTTGAAATAAGCCTCATACTCCTGTTGCTCTGAAGGTTCAGCCAAATAAGGAGCCAGTTGTTAAACAGGAAGAGGAAGAAGCTGTTGTAGATGTGGATGCTGATGGCACATTAGAAGCATCAGACCTCCCTTCTGTGGAGGCTAATGGAGCACCCACAAGAAAGAGGGTAAGAGAAATGGATGACAAAATGGCAAGTGGCACTGAACAGAAGAGGCACTGTAGCGTCCAGAACAAACATAAGAAAAAGAAGCGTGAGGTTACAACTAGTACTTCTAATGCAGCACCAACAGTCATTGAAAAGAGAAAAGGTAAAATATCTGTTATCTTTTAAGCATCTTTAGTTCAGAATATAGTATAATTCTGATGTACACCAGAGTAAGATTTAGTTGGATAGCTGTTTGCAATTAAGTATGCAACTATTTTAACATGTTCTGATTGGCAAAGGCATATTGTGTGTAAAACAGCTGCATAAACAACTAACAACCATGCATCAATGCCTGTAATTGTATTTGCATAGTTAATTATTGTCCTGCACGATTAGAACTAAAGATGCCATTCGTTACACCACGGTTAGCATTAATTGCTATAATGAGCATGTAATTGCTGAGTCTCATGTATAAGCTCTGTACTGGTAGGGACTGATATTATCATTGTGTCACTGATTATATTCTCTCTTTTTTCAAAGTAAAAGGCACAGATATTTAACAATTTGGAAACATGTTTTGTCCATTTGTGACCTGTCCAGCCGCAGACATCACTGCAAACCTTTTGCGTATCACAGTACCCACAAGCTCTAGCTATCTTTCCTTGCAATGCCCATGGTGTGTTCCATTCAAGCTAATAAACTTCTGCATATCACAGATTATCCATTTCTGTTATGTGAACACTCACATTACAGAAAGACTTGGATCAAATCAAAGGGTTTAGGACCTTTGATGACGGGTGAATGTAAGTGGTTCTTTGCTTCCTCCGGTGAATTGTTTCATTAGAAGCGAAGTTTACATAATTTGTTGTAAGAATTTAGCTGTTTTAATTTGGCCTGCGTAGTTCATGTGACTAATTTAATGTTGTGATGTTTTTCAGTTTTGTCAAAGAAGTTCAGACAATCATTAGTAGTATCGCAAAGGCGTCTTGTAACCGAGGAAGAGAAGGATTATGCTCTTCAAAGGGCAAATGAATTTAAATCAAGTAATCCTTTCACTCAATTAATGATGGGATCCTACGTCTATGCAGGATTTTTCATGGTAATGTAACTTAGATCCCTATGCTATTTAGTTTATATTGAGCTTAAATCACTTGTTTTATTTTTACACATGAAAATTAGAGTTATCCTGTGTCCTCGGCTGGTTTATAAGCTTCTTGATGATTATACTAAAATATATGTTCTAATCATGCTAAACATTACTAATCTTTCAGCCAAAAATATAATGTTATGGTTTCAAGTACCGAACATCTACGTATAAGACTAAATATTCTAGTTAAATTGTTTTGAAGCCTCTCTATTGGGTACCACTGAAGTGTCTATTCATGTAGTCAGCACACTCGCCTGTGCTCACACACCCACTCGGAACACTATGCACACTTACAAATCTTCAACTACACACATCTTGAAATCACATCCTTCTGGATGATCGGCAGAACCGCCTAGGGTTTCCACATGCGAGGGGGGCATCACACCCCCTTTGTAAACCACTGCTGCTGCAAGCCACCCATGCTTTTCTCGCTCTTCTGTTTTAGTTGTTGTTAACAATCTTCTTATTTATAGGGCCACCTTGGCGTGGCCTTTTAGGAGGCCAGGTGGGGGGATGGGGTGTTGTTGAAGGTTATTGGCTCCAATGTCTTGCTCAGAATCAGCAAGAAAAAATCTTGCCCGTTATTGATTAAAATCTGGATTGAGGTGGTATGGAATGATAATATGTTGTAGGCATATTGCATTCCAAGAAATTATAGTTAAAAACAGATGAATTAATGGGACCATTGTTGAAATATAAGATTTTTAGCCAATATTCAATTTTTATACCAATATGCATTATACTTGATATTCCACTTGTATGAAGTATTTTTTTCGTGTACTTATCATACCTTTGTGAACTATCAAGTATGTTTATATCTCCGATTTTGTGCTTCTCACTCCTTTGCATCATTTGATTTTGTAACAGTAAATATTTTTCAATCAATTTGTTTACAGCTTCAGAAATTAGCTATGTTCATCTAATACCATTGCTTATCATCTCGGACATCTTGGGGTGCGTGGGGGGGGGGGGTGCATTTCTAAGCTAACTTTATGATCTGACATGATCGTTTGGCATTGCCATGTCATATTATTAAATTGCCAAGAGCATATGAAATTTATGCGAAACTAATGTTAAATTGCATTTTTTTTATTTTACTCGCATTAACTTTGCAATATAATATGAGAAATTCACCATTTGTTCATTTGAGGTATCACTTCTTTACTGACAAACTGTATTATATTGCAGGATATCCCATCTGAATTTTTCAGAATGTCACTACCCCGAACAAACAGGAAGATGACACTCTGGGAACCACAAGGAAGGTCTTGGGAAATTAATTATTTATACTATGACAACTCTGTTGCCGCATTCAGTGGAGGATGGGGTAAGTTTGCTGTAGGAAATAATCTGGAGAAGTTTGATGTTTGTATCTTTGTGCTTTTCAAGGAGGATAACTTCAAAGTGCACATCTACAGAGTTGTCCCAGAAATTACTCCGCTCATCCGTTAAAGGGGCATGTAACAAGGTGTTGTTCCAATGTTGGAGTGCAATTAGATTTCTCAAAAGCTAGGAATAATTAGACTGGAAATTCATAGGCTGGAATAAGTTATGCACTTGTGTCCTGATGGGAAACTTGCTGTACTGGTTAAGATGTTTTTTAATTATTGTTGTAGAATTTGCAGCTACCAGAATGCTGCAATGTTTGCAAAGTGTATTATAGCAATTTGGCGTGGTCATTAATTTTATTGCAGTTTATAGTGGAAAGTTTTTTTTTTTCAATGAGTAGAGAAACAAAAGTGCTTCACACACTTGTGCCCAGACTAACCGAGTGACTCGCTAGAATACCCGTGGAGATAGACACATCACCAAAAAGCTCATCGACATACGCAGCAGCCACATGAATGCCCATAGTGTATTTTTTGAACACATATACTCTCGTCTTCGTCCTCCTGCCGGCACCGCCATCCACGCTGCCATGATGTCCCTGCCATCCCTCCCCTGCTGCGCACGCCTAGAGGGGGAGTGAATAGAGGGGGGAGTGAATAGCACGCCTAGAGGGGGAGTGAATAGAGGGGGGGGGGGAGTGAATAGGTAACATAAAATAATTTCTGAAGAAAAAATCAAACTCAACAAACTGTCAGACCACCGGAGTCTCTGGTAATGTGCCGGATACTCCGGTCACCGGACTGTCTGGTAACTTGACTGTCACTCCGGTCAAACAGGCACTTGGACGAAATTTGAATCTAAGCAAGTTTTAGCGGGTTCTAGCAAATTCCGCTTGAATCAAAAGACTAGAATATGATATAAGAAGTAGATCTAAGCAATTAAACAAGCTAAAAACTAATGAGCAAGTAGATCAAAGCAAATCTTTAAATATGAACAATAAGAACAATATGAACTTGCAAAAATGAAAAGAGCACAAAAAAATACAAGATTTTACTCCGAAGTTCGAGTCCACGAAAGAACTCTACATCTCCATTGAGAGGTTCACAAAGAATTAGATCTCACTCGATCCTTTCTCTTACTCAACCAACCACAAAGGTGAGGTTCAGTTCTCCACTTGCAAATCCCGAAACTTTCAGGAAGGGGTGAACAAAGTTTTCGGGGCGTCACCACACAAGTTGGAAGCTCTCGGACACGCCTAGCCGTCTAGGAGCAAAAACACCAAGAGTAACAAACTCAAATCGAAGCTCGATGATGCTGCAAATGCTCAATGGGAGTGATAGCACTTCTCTCACAACCCGTAGCTCAAATCTTGCAAGCTTAGTCCTTAGAAGGAAGTGGAAGAGTGTTTTTGAAGCTCAAAAGTGTGTTGTTCAAGTGTGAGTTGCCAGCGTCTCCAAAAGGGGCTGAAGGGGTATAAATACCCGAGCTCTAAAAAGTAGCTGTTGGACCACATTCTAACTGACCAGACACTCCGACACTTTGCTAGACACTCTGATACACCGGAGTCTCAGGCAATTTGCCGGATACTCCGGTGAGGCCTTTTGGGTTGGTAATGCTTGAGCCACCGGAGTCTTTGGCACTATGCCGGATACTCTGGTGAGCCCTCTCGGGTGCGGGCTACTAGGCCATCAGAGTCTTCGGCACTTTGCTGGACACTCCGGTGAACCTTCTCGGGTAAAGCCAGTAAGCCCTATCAAAGACTCCGGCAATGTCTCGGATATTCCGGTAAGGGGTCTCGGGTTAGGCCAAAATTTAAGCATTTTTGGCACTTTGAGACCTTAATGAGAGTCTCCCTTGATAGTACGGCATACCTAGACTCAAGAAATGATAAAATCTAGTATTCTTCCATAAGAAAAGGCTCCATGACTTGATCAAAAAAATTTGGGGTCTTCTTTTTTCCTTCAATATTCTTTCCTTCTTTTTGAAACTTTCACGCTGTCTACACTTCACAAAAGTCATTAGTTCTTTGAATGGTTCGTCATCATCCACCAAAACCCACTAGGGGGCCTAGATGCACTTTCAATTTCTCCCTTTTTGGTGATTGATAACAACACATTCAAAACTTCAAAAAGAGATATAATCAACAATTTTGGATGCTTGTGATATAGGAAGCTCCTCCTAAATGCGTGCATGGATTTGAATTCCTTGTTTTGGCTGTAACATTCCAAAATGCACATATTTGAGAGAAAATGTGAGAGCTCCCCCTATATCCAAGCATCTGTGGGGTGCAACAAGTGAGTAGACATAATAAGTGTAATGCATATGACAAAAAAATATCCACACAACAAGTATAAAAAGATCAAAAGAACTTTTCGCCATTACGCCACCACATATCATAAGCAACGTATCATAGATAGCAACATAATAACAAAAACTCACAAATATAGTACGCATAGCGTTATTACAAACCACAAATCATAGTCTTATACTAACACTCACACAAGTCTTTTATGTCCATCATTACAATAATATAAGCTTGAAGATAGATGACATGATAGATTTTTTCTCCCTCTTTGGCATCACATGACCAAAAAAGAGAAAAGAATGGAAAGTGATAAGCTCAAGGTGTGGCGTCGCTATCTTCATCACCTTCCTCATCATCGCCTTCTCCATCACTTTCTTCCTCGGCGGCTACGAAGTCCTCTTTACCTTCTTCCTCACTTGCTTCGGCTCCACCCTCTTACTCTTGTTCTTGGACCAACCGTTGAGCATAGGCAAGAGGATCCAAGGATTATCAAAGATAGGAGGAGGAGGAAAATCCTCATACTCGCAAAGTGGAGAAAGGTTGAAGATGAGAGGCAATCCGATCTTGCCTTGCCCCTAGAGATTGGAATTGTTCATGGGTCTCACGGCGATGCTCTCTAATCTCGGTAGCGTTGTGAGTACACATGCTAAAGACTGTCTTGAGAGCCTGAGCAATGAATGAAGAAGAAAAAGACTTACAGTACTTCTTCTTGGAAGCACTGTGAGAAGGATGTGTGGAAGGCTCATGCGAAGAGGAATCACCTCTAGAAGATGGAGCTGCTGCACGAGAAGTGGATCCAGTGGATGTGGCAGTGGCCTGGATGCGGTCTGGATTGTGCTTCATGTCACAGTAAAGTTGGCCATTGAGCAAAGAGTGGATCATATGCATAATGTAGAGAGCATAGCTGCAACTCCAGATCGGTGTGGTAGAGGTGATAATGATTTCTTGGAAGATGAAATCAAAAACATGGAAATCCCCTCGAGTGGCATCTATGTCTTGCATCCAGTAGAGCAAGTTCCTTGCCTTCTGCATAACACTCGAGGCATCTTCAGACCGAGGGCACAAGGTGACATGAAATAAGGAGTTGAGATACTTGAAGTAGGGCGTCATCCCGTGCACCTTGCCAAGACTAACGGATCCATGCCTCTCATCATATAGAAAAGATATTTCCCCATCAAGAAGAACCTGCTCAGAATAAATCTTGTGCTTCCCCAAGTCCTTCTGACCAAATCCAAGATAAGCAGCAAACTAGGAGTAGGAGACTTGGTAACGGTTGCCCTCTAGTGCCCAGTGGAGAATAGGCTCATCTCCATCCCTGTCAATCCAGAGTGTAGTGTAGAACCAGGCAATTATCTCTTCACACCAATCTTGCTTGAGCCCCATAATGTCCTTGCAACCCTTCCGCTCACAAGCCTCAATAATCTGAGCAAAAACAAAATCTTCGGCTGCACTCATGTAACTCCAATCTATTCACTTCATAGGAGTTGTCCTGACCTTCTTATCAACAATCACAGACTTGTATCAATCCATGTGAAAGAGGCTGTGAAACTTGTGATCGGCATAGCCAGACTGTCTCTCCATGGTATAAGAATTGGTGTACCTCTTGGTAATGAGACCATGAGACCCGGTGTAGTTGATAGGCTTTTTGAGATGCTCAAAACGTTCTCGATTCTCAAACTTAGGATCTGTCACTGCGTAGTGAACCTTTGTACTCAAGAGGCGGGGAGCAAACTGATCCTGAGAAACACTGCCCTATCCACTGGCAACTCCCTTCCCTTTAACATGACCACCTCCCTCCTTGAGGGAAAAGTAGTACTAGGAACAACATCTCGAATGACAATGACATGCTCCTTCCTAGGTTGCTTCTTGGAACCCCCAACCTTCCACCTGCGTCTGGGGCGATCCTCCTCATGCTCGCTCTCAATCTCCGGCTCATCTTGCGGTAGAGTTGCTCTCCTTTCATGAACCATCTCGTTTGAGCCTCGATCCGATGGGGAAAACGATGGGAAATGCGTGAGGAAGCTTCAAGGAGTCTTGGGATCAATCCCTGCGAGGACTCGGCCCGATCCGAAGGATTTGGAGTGGTGACGATTTTGGAGAGAGAGGACATGGGTGGCTGTTGAAGGCAAATAAGAGATGAACGTTGAATGTGGGACCCGCGGAGTTTAAATACTCCTAGGCCACCAGACACTCCGGCCACCGGAGTATCCGGCACAATGCCGGAGTCTCCGGTAGGCCTTTTCGGGTTCGGCCGCAGGAACCACCGGAGTATCCGGCAAAGTGCCGGAAGGTCCGGTGAGCCTTTTCTGGATAAGAGCGGGATAAGCAGCAGAACTTCAGAAAATTTGAAAGAATTGGCTTATATATATATTATAGATAGACATATAAATACTTTGTCATATAGTGATCAGCAACAATCAACAATTAAAACAATGATCACTTTACAACAAAGTTGGTCCTAAGACCAAGAACGATAAAGTACTTTGAAAATCACTCAATATTTTCATAAATTCTTTTGTTTCACATGCAAATAGTAAACAACAATCAAATGTGCATTACTTCAAACCATATTTCAAGAATCAATGATATTAAGCTCACTTCTAAGCTCACAAAAGTTCTTCTCATCTAAAGGCTTGGTGAAAATGTCAGCTAATTGGTCTTTTGTGGGTACATAAAATATCTCTATATCCCCCTTTAGTGTATGATCTCTAAAAAAATGGTGTCGAATGTCTATGTGCTTTGTGCGGTTATGATCACAAAGGTTATTAGCAATTTTGATGGCACTCTCATTGTCACATAGGAGAGAGACTTTGTTCTCAAAGTAACCAAAGTCCTCAAGGGTTTGCCTCATCCATTGTAATTGGGCGCAACAGCTACCCGCAGCTATGCACTCGGCTTTGGTGGTGGATAGGGCAACAGGATTTTGTTTCTTAGAGGACCAAGATAAAAGGGATTTTCTCAAAAATTGGCAAGTCCTTGATGTGCTCTTCCTATCCACTTTGCATCCAACATAATCCGCATCGGAATATCCAATGAGATTAAAAGTGAAACCCTTTAGATACCAAAGGCCTAGGTTTGGTGTGTGAACTAAATATATTAAGATTCTCTTAACGGCCCTTAAATGGCACTCCTTTGGAGCGGCTTAAAATCTTGCACACATACACACACTAAGCATGATATCGAGCCTAGATGCACAAAGGTAAAGCAAAGATCCAATCATGGAGCGATATACCTTTTGATCCACCGCTTTTTCACCGAAGTCAAGATCAAGATGGCCATTTCTCCCTATGGGAGTCTTGATAGGTTTAGCATCTGCCATCTTGAACTTCTTAAGAATGTCATGGGTGCATTTGGTTTGACATATGAACGTCCCTTCCTTTAGTTGTTTCACTTGAAAGCCAAGGAAGAATGTCAACACTCCCATCATTGACATCTCAAATCTTTTTGTCATGACCTTTCTAAACTCATCACAAAAAGTTTTGTTAGTAAAACCCAATATTATGTTATCGACATAAATTTGGGACACAAATAAATCATTGTGAACTCTTTTTGTGAAGAGGGTGGAATCGGCTTTTCCAATTGTAAAACCACTTTCAATGAGAAAATCCCTAAGGCATTCATACCATGCTCTAGGAGCTTGCTTAAGCTCATAGAGCGCCTTATGGAGTTTGTAAACGTAGTTAGGATACTCATCACTTCCAAGCCCGGTGGTTGCAACACGTACACTTCTTCTTTGATTGGCCCATTGAGGCATGGACTTTTCACGTCCATTTGATATAGCTTGAAATCATGGTGAGTAGTATAGGCAAGTAATATACGAATTGACTCAAGCCTAGCTACGGGGGTAAAGGTTTCATCGAAATCCATACCTTTAACTTTTGAATAACCTTTTGCCACAAGTCTTGCCTTGTTCCTTGTAACGACTCCATGCTCATCTTGTTTGTTGCGGAACACCCATTTAGTGCCCACAACATTTTGATTTGGACGCTCCACCAAGGACCAGACTTCATTTCTCTTGAAGTTGTTCAATTCTTCTTCCATGGCCATCACCCAATCCGGATCACGAAGTGCATCTTCTACCCTAAATGGTTCCAAAGAGGAAACAAAAGTGTAATGTTCACAAAAAGTAGAGATTCGTGATCTAGTGGTTACCCCTTTTTCAATATCATCAAGTATGTTGTCAACGGGGTGATCTCTTTGAATGCTTTGATGGACTCTTGGGTGTGGCACTTGAGATCTTGGTTCATCTTGCTCTTCTTCTTCATCTCCCCCTTGATCATTGCCCTCTTTTTCTTGGGCTTCATCTTGTGTTGGAGGTGATGCTACATTGGAGGATGGATCGTCTTAGACATCTTATGAATCACGTGGACACACATAATCAATTGCCATTCTTCTCAATGCATCACATAGAGCTTCTTCATCATCTAAAACATCAAGATTAACTTGCTCTACTTGAGAGCCATTAATCTCATCAAACACCGCATCACACATAACTTCAACTAAACCGGAGTTTTTGTTAAAGACATGATAGGCACAAGAGTTTGAGTCATAACCAATCAAGAATCCTTCGTCCGCTTTTGGAGCAAACTTGGATGATTTGTGTTTCTTGTTGAGAATATAATTCTTGCTTCCAAAAACAAGAAAGTAAGAGACATTAGGTTTGTTACCGGTGAGAAGCTCGTAGGTGGTCCTCTTCAAGATGCGATGAAGATAGAGCCGGTTGGTTGCATGACACGCCGTGTTTACCGCTTCAGCCCAAAAATGATCGGAGGTCTTGTATTCATCAAGCATGGGTCTTGCCATCTCTACGAGTGTACGGTTCTTCCTTTCGGCAACTTCATTTTGTTGAGGGGAGTAGGACGCCAAAAACTCATGCTTGATGCCTTCTTCATCAAAATACTCCTCCACTTGAGTGTTTTTGAATTCGCTTCCATTATCACTTCTTATCTTCTTAACTCTTAAGCCGAATTCATTTTGAGCTCTTCTAAAAAACTTCTTGAGTTCTCTTTGAGTTTCGCTTTTATCATGCAAAAATAACACTCAAGTGAAACAAGAATAATCATCAACAATTACAAGATCATATTTGTTACCACCAATGCTTATGTAGGCTATTAGACCAAAGAGATCTATATGAAGCAATTTCAATGGCCTTGTTGTTGTCACGATGTTTTTGGCGGGATGTGGCGCTCCAACTTGTTTTCTGGCTTGACATGCTCCACAAGGCTTATCTTTCTCAAACACAACATTGGTTAGTCCTAGGATGTGACCATCTTTTAGAAGCTTATTAAGATTCCTCATTTCAACATGGGCTAGTCTCCTATGCCACAACCAACCCATGTTGGACTTTGCAATTAAACATGTGTCAAGTTGAGCCTTATCCATTGAGAAGTCAATGAGATAAAGCTTTTCCTTTAACACACCTTTAAAGATAATTGAGTCATCCCTCCTTCTAAAGACCGTCACACCCTCATTAGTAAACAAACAATTATAGCCCATCTCACAAAGTTGTGAAACAGACAACAAATTGTAATCCAAGAAATCAACAAGTAAAACATTAGAAATAGAATGCTCGATTGTGATATCAATTTTACCATAACTATGCACTCTTCCTTGGCCGTTGTCACCAAATGTGATGCTCTCCATTGAATCCTCATTTTTTTGGTAGGAGGTGAACATCTTTTTCTCTTCGGTCATATGATTGGTGCATCCACTATCTAGCACCCAACTTGATTCATTGGAGGAGTACACCTACAAAACAAGTTAAGTCTTATTTTTAAGTACCCAAATTTGTTTGGGTCCTTTCACATTAGCCATGAGAGTCTTGGGCACCCACACACAAGCTTTTGAGTTCTTGTTGCGTGGCCCAACATACTTAGCAATAATTCTACCATGCTTATTTTTCATGAGAACATATGATACATCAAAAGTTTGAAATAGCACAGGCATATTATGAGAAGCATTACCATAATGATCATTAGACTTTAAAAGATCATTTGTGACTTTGCTTTTGGCTTGCTTCTTTTGGTAGGTTTCCTCTTTTGTGAATTTTGGGAACTCCTGGCCATTTTTGTTTTCTCTTGCATTTTGCTTTTCACCATGAACATAGCCAATACCATCCTTGACATGAGGGCGCTTTGTGTTCAAATATGCACTTCTTGCATATTCAACCTATCGGGATCACGTACCCCAGGTACCTGACAGTCCGTGCTCGAACGCGTAAGGCCTCGAGTTAGGGGTCGGACGACCGCGGGATCCGACCCCCCAAGCGGCGATCTACGACAGCCAAGTCTCAGCCGCGCCAAGACACACGGAGACTCCGGTCTCCGAAAGCCGACCCTCGAGGAGCGACCCCTGGGGAGTAGGTGCCGCGTTATGGCACATTTACTCTGCTGGCCAATTGCCATCCGTCCTGACGGGACGGGACAAGATTCACCACGGCGACACTCCAGCAGAAAGCTGCAACGGCTGCTGGACAAGACCCGAAGGCACTGTGGCTGACACAACAGTGACGAACAGGCGCTACAGTGCCCGCCGCCGCGTGCGGACGCGACGGGTCGCGACCGCACATGGGCAAAGCGAATGATGGCAACTACAGCGAAGAGGCCCACCCGTCGCGAGACGGCACGATCGCGTAGGGCCCACCATCTGTAACCCTGGATCCCCTCCTATATAAAGGGAGGTCCGGGAGAGCGAAACGAAAGAAAAAAAGAGACACGATCACACGAGAGACAAATCCACGAGCTCCACTAGAGCCCAGAGTCCTTGCATCCTTTCGAGCAAGCACCGCCACTCGCCCACATTCCGGATCCTCTCACGAAGAGAGAATCCCGCCTTTGTAACATTATCATCGAGATAATCCGCCCCCTGGACATAGGGAATTACACCGCTCGAGGTGGCCCGAACTAGGTAAAAATCTTCTTGAGCCTTCCGTAGACTAGGCCACATCGAATACGAAGGCACACTGTCGCCACGATCATACATTTTACTGTGTCGGTGGTCAGAACGCTGACACAACCTTCTTACCATCAAGCTCTTGCTTCTTTTGGTGAACTTGCCCTTTCAAGGTTTTCACTTGATCTTTTAAGTTATGAATCAATTTGACATTAGTCGCACAAGCTTCAAGATCAATATTCTTACATCTAGAACAATGTTTAGAAGTTTTAGTTGAGCTAGGTGCATCTTTAGGTTTAGAGTTAGACCGAAGAGTATCAAATTGCACTTCAAGTTCTTTATGAACCTTTTTCAAGGCATCATAGTCTCCTTGAAGAACACCACTTGAACTCTCAAGACTTTTACAAGCCTCCTTGCATAAAGCAAGTTGTTGATCTAACTCTTCATTTTTATTCTTTTCTAGAGTTAGGAGATTCTCAAACTCAAGGTTTCTCTTCTTTTCAAGAATGAGCAAGTCTTCTTGATTCTCAAGAATCTCATCCCTCTCAACTATTTGATCCATAAGCATTTTGATTTTAGTAATAGCATTTTCACTTGAACCTTTAAGCAAAGCCTCATCATCACTATCACTTTCTATTTCCTCGTCACTACTAACATATTTATGAGGGAGGTTAGATTTGTTTTTACCTTACACTTTCCCTCTTTTGCCATCAAGCATGTGTGAGTAGTGCTCTTGCTCTTGTTGAGGTTGGTGAAGAGAGACTTGCTTGATGAAGATTCTTTGATGGCAAATGTAGCAATGCCTTCATCATCCGAATTGAAACTCTACTCATTTGAGTCCATTCCATTCTTAGATGGGCTTCACCGATGTACTTCTTTGAAAATTTCTTGTCCTTGTTAAAGTATTTCTCCTTCTTCTTATTGCCATCCTCTTCTTTCTTCTCATGTGGGCAATTCGCAATGAAATGCCCATATTTATCGCAATTGTAGCAAAAAAATTTTCCTCTTGATTTGGGCTTATCTTTCCTTTTGTCATCAGGGTAATTCCGCTCCTTCCTCACGAACTTCTTGAATCTCTTGACAAAGAGAGCCATGTCTTTATCATCAAGGTCGGAACTTTCATCTTCATCACTTGAGTTCTCTTCAACTATCTTCTTGCCTTTGCTCTTTTTTGCTTGCTTTGAGTGCTATATCTTTATTCTTCGAGCTTGAGCTACCCTTTGACAAGTTTTTTACATATTGGGCCTCTTTCTCCATCATCTCATGGTTGATAATCATTCCAAACACTTCATCGAGGGTCATCTTCTTGTAGTTAGGGCTCTCACGAATTAGTGTACACAAGGTTGTGTTCCTAACCTTGTAAGCCCTAATCATCTTCTTGACAACCTCGTGATCACTTCAATTTTTGCTTCCATAGGCTCTAATCTTGTTGACGAGAATCTTGAGCCGATTGTACATCTCTTGAGGGGTCTTATTGTCTTCCATCATAAATCTTCCTAATTCTCTCTCAATCATCTCAATCTTGGCAATTCTTATGCCCTTGGTGCCTTCATAAGCAACTCGAAGCGTATCCCAAATGTCCTTTGTCGAGTTCAACCCATCAACATTGTTGAACTCCTCTTGATTGAGCGATGAGAGAAGAACTGTCACCGCTTGAGCATTTCGGTGAAGATCTTGCTCTTGTTCTGTAATGAGTTCTTCATCGTCATCACTATCCGGATATTCAACACCTGTACAAACAATATTCCATATACTCGGGTGGAGCGAAAATAGGTGATACTTCATGTTGTGCCTCCACTTGGTATAGTTCACCTCATCAAATCAGGTGGTTTACCGATGGATAACGATAAGAAGTTTGTGTTAGAATTATGACAAGAATAATTAAAAGGGGTTTAGAATAGTTCTTTTTATCTTTCTTCTTTTTTTTCTTCTTCGCCTCTTTGGCCTTCCTCTTAAGAAGTGAGAAGGATTCTGCATCATTCTCACTTGAGGAAGAGTGCTCAATCTCTTCACTTGATTCTTCGCTCGCTTAGCAAAATTCCTTTAGACCCTTCATCTTCTCTCCAAGCGGTTAAGCTTGATTCGAAGAGTTTGGCTTTGATACCAATTGAAAGTTGTCTAGAGGGAGTGAATAGGTAACCTAAAATAATTCCTAAACAAAAATCAAACTCAACGATCTGTCAAACCACCGGAGTCTCTGGTAATGTGTCAAATACTCCGATCATCGGACTGTCTGGACTTGCTAGACACTCCGGTCAAACAGGCACTTGGACGAAATTTGAATCTAAGCATGTTTTAACGGGTTCTAGCAAATTCCACTAGAATGAAAAGACTAGAATATGATATAGGAAGTAGATCTAAGCAATTAAACAAGCTAGAAACTAGTGAGCAAGTAGATCGAAGCAAATCTATGAATATAAACAACAAGAACAATATAAACTTGCAAGAATGAAAAGAGCACAAGGAGACACAAGATTTTACTCTGAAGTTCGAGTCCACGAAGGAACTCTACATCTCTGTTCAGAGGTTCACAAAGAACCGGATCTCACTCGATCTTTTCTCTCACTCAACCAACCACAGATGTGAGGTTGAGTTCTCCACTAGCAGATCCCTTTGGGAAAGGGTGAACAAACTTCTCAGGGCGTTGCCACACATGTTGGGAGCTCCCGGGCATGCCTAGCCATCTAGGAGCAAAAGCTCCAAGAGTAACAAACTCAAATCGAAGCTCGATGTTGCCGCAAATACTAAATAGGAGTGGAAGCACTTCTCTCACAATCTGTAACTCAAATCTTGCAAGCTTAAGTCTTGGAAGAGAGTGGGAGAGTGTTTTTGGAGCTCAATAGTGTGTTGTTTAAGTATGAGTCGCCAGCCTCTCCAAAAGGGGCCGAGGGGGTATAAATACTCTGGCTCCAAAAAGTAGCCGTTGGACCACATTCTGACTGACCGAACACTCTGGCACTTTACCGGACACTCTAGGATACTAGAGTTTCAGGCAACTTGTCGGAAACTCCGGTGAGACCTCTTGGGTTGGCAATGCCTGAGACACCGGAGTCTCCGACACTGTGCCAGATACTCGATGAGCCCTCTCGGGTGCGGGCTACTAGGCTACCGGAGTCTTCGGCACTTTGTGAACACTTTGGTGAACCTTCTCGGGTTAGGTCAAGGTTTGAGCAATTTTAGCACTTTAAGATCTCAATTTGAGTCCCTCTTAATAGTACGGCATATGTAGACTCAAGAAATGATAAAATATAGTATTTTTCTATGAGAAAAGGCTCTGTGACTTGATCCAAGAAAATTGAGGGGGGTCCTCTTTTTCCTTCAACATTATTTTCTTCTTTTTGAAACTTTCACGCTGTCAATACACTTAACAAAAGTCATTAGCTCTTTGAATGGTTCGTCATCATCCACCAAAACTCACTAGGGGGCCTAGATGCACTTTCAGTGCCGTGCCTACTCGCCGCTCCTACTCTGCTGCCTGCACCAGAGCCGGTGGAGCGAGCACAGACAGCGGGCAGGGGTGGCACGGAGGCGTGGCGTGGTGGGTGATGGGCGCGGCAGGGGTGGCGTGGCAGGGTCGGTAGGGCAGCCGGCAACTCCGGCGAGAGGGTGAAGACAAAGGTATATGTGTTAAAAAATAGACTGTGGGCATTCCAGTGGCTGCTGCGTACGTCGATGAGTATTTTGGCGATGTCTCTATCTCCATAGGCATTCTGGTGAGTCACACATTGAACGTGGGCATAATTCTAAATTGCTAAGCCAGCACGGAGCGGAGGGAGCACGGTCGACTGGGAACATCACTGGCAGGTGACCCTAATAGAGGGCACCCCCTATTAAGCTCACGCAACGGATGGCTACTCGTCACCGAGATTAGCGGCAAGGGAGCCAGTTCCGGTTAAGTGGCGGTCCGAGCAGCGGGGGACAGCCGAGGGGAAGAGGGGCGTGCAGCGCACGGGGTGGTCAGGCGGGGCGGCATGTGTGAGACGTGGCAAGGAGGGGCGTGAGCATGTGGCTGAGAGGGGGAGCAGGGGTGGGGGCTGCAGGGGTGGCGCGAAGAGGAGCAAGGGGCGGCGTGGGAGCGGCTGTGCAGATGGCGGCCGGGGCGGCGTGTGAATGGGCAAGGGCGGCGAGGCAGGAAAAGCTTGGGGAGGTTGTGAGAAACCCCCACACCTTTAGTACAGTAAAGATTTAGTGACTTCAACATAATCAAGAGGAGAAAAGAAGCTCAGATATATTCCATGAGAAACACTAGCCAGTGCATGCAGAACTCTGGTACAGATTTTACATTAAATAAGCTATTCCAGACAGTAAAATTCTGAAAACTTAATTTATTCCTAACAGAAATGAGCTACCAAGCTTCTAGAGAAGAACTAGAAGAAAATTATTCCAGGACAGAGATGTGCATCGGAATCTTCAGCAGATAGCTAGGAGCTCTAGGTTGTCCCCATTTCCAATTTGTTCGTCTAGAAATCACAATCTGTTCCATTGGGGTCATTGCATGCACGGTTATGATTCAGTCGAAGTGTTAGACCAAGATTTGATATGACTCCATTAGGAGTTATATATACAAGGGCCGGCAATATTTTGATTCTAACTCATGACAACATCAAATCCACAAAAGCTTGAAGTACCAGCCTCAGTTACCACATATTGCTGGAAATTCCCAAGAGTAGGAAGCGTGTCAATTCCGCTTATCAGATCTTGTGTTTGGCCATTAATGAACAAGGACCTTGCTAACAGTGAAATGAAAGGCCTTCCTGCATAGAGCAATATAGTATTATAATTTCCTAGCGGTGTCTGTTGATGGTGTTTGGTTGTTGCAGCATGGTTTGACCGTCATGAGGCTGCTGGAGGACTTGGTTGAGGATTACGGCATAAGAAAGTATACTTGTAGTTTGGGAAGTACATAACGTGCTCTACACTTACATTAGCCATGCCGGACTGGACATGGTTTTTTTTTTTTTTTTTTTTGCAATGGGCTGCCATACCTTACTGGGTACTTGACTCTTTGGTGCACTTTAGGCATACAAAAGTGGGGTATGTAAATTATCTTTTCTCAGCTGTCCATGGAGAGTTCTGCTAAGGCAAGTCAATATATCTAATTTTTCAACATCTGTATGGGATTTTACTTGGGTCCCTTTTTCAGTAGGGAAATTTGTAGGTGAGACACAGATTGAAGTCGATTTTGTGGGTAGGACACTGACTGAAGTTAATTTTGTGGGTATGACACAGAACAAAAAATTTGATCTATAGTGATGTGTCTGTGGCTCACGATCTTATGTTTGGTAGTGATAGCACTCAATTTGATGGAGTTGTGACACACATGATACGGCCTCTAATCAATATGATTTCAAACCCGCAATTGTAGCCACACTTCTCTTATGGTTATCAACAATGCATTACTTAGTTGACCTCACTAAGAAGGTTATTCCTTGTCAATGAATTGAAGAACATGAGCAAGAATCAGGAGGAATGCAATACAATTGTAAAATCTAAATTAAGATCATGAGTTGGGTTTCACAAACCAATTTGATAGTGAAACAGTATAAACAGAAAGATTTACATAAAACCCCAAACTCCAATAACAGGGGGGGGGGGGGGTGGCAGTACAAAAAGGGGTGCTCTCACGACCTACTGTATAAAATCCTAATTTTCCCTCAACCTGATACAAACCCAAAAAATCTACAGTGGTAGAGCAACACCCTGGAATATTCTGAACGTCATCTTGTCTCATCTATTGAGATATAAGTATATAAAAAAAGACACATCGTCTGGTACGTGCGTGCCAATATATCTTATTTTGTCTATATCTACATGGACCATTTAATTACACCCCTTTTCAATAAGAAACTTTGTGGGCACGACACATAAGAAATTTTAATCTTTATAAAACACGAGATCACAAAAGAGAATTACTGAGATTTATTCAGAATTTTAGCAAGTTCTTTAACACATCTAAGGTAAGTTAAATTCATGTGAAAATTTTAATTCATAATATATGCTCTATTTGTAGTGGACCTAATAACAAAAGCTACTCATCACTACATGATCTATCACCAAAAAAATTTGCATGGATATTGAAGCAATGGAAGTTGCCTTTGACTGAGCCTTCTGAAGAAGAGAAAAATAAATCCCTTAAAGATAAAAGAAAATCCCTTGGTAGAGGCATATAGGGGAAGGAAAATCTCAAATAGGCGCACATAAGAGAAAATCATTTTTTTCAGTGGCTAAGAAGAAATTAGTATTTACTCCTTCCATTCCTAAATTATTGTCGTCATTGACTTTAGATGTCAACTTTGACCATTTGTTTTATTCAAAAAAGTTTGATAAATATTATATATTTCTTTATAATTTGCTTTATTATCAAATAGTTAGATCATGAATTATAATTTTATGCATTTGAATCAATTTTTTGAATAAGACGAATGGTTAAAGTTGATGTCAATAATTTAGGAATGGAGGGAGTAGCTGGCTGGGAATTCTCTTTTCAATTGGTTCATCCAAAAATCACATCCGCTCCATTGGGGTCATTGCATGCATGGTTATGATTCAATCGAAATGTTAGATCAAGATTCAGTATGACTCCAGTTATATATACTAGAGCCGGCAATGTTATGATTCTGACTCATGACAAAATCAAATCCACCAGAGCTTCAAGTACCAGCCTCAATTACCACATATTGCAGGTAATTCCAAGGAGCAGGAAGTGTGTCCTCTTATCAGATCTTGTGTGTGGCCGCTAATGAACGAGGACCTCGGTAACAGTGAAATGAAAGGCCTTCCTGAATAGGGAAAAAATTGGATTATAATTTCCTAGTGGAACCTGTTGATGGTGTTTGGTTGTTGCAGCACGGTTTCACCATCAAAAGAGCCTGAGGCTGCTGGAGAACTTGGTTGTGGATTACGGCAGTATGGTCTGGACAGTACCTGATGTGCTCTACGCTTCCCTTAGCCATTCCGAACTGGACATTTTTTTTATTCAGATATATGACAGATATGAGTAAATGAAAGACAAGTCAATATATATTAGTTTTTCTACATCTTTATGGGCTTTTAGTTGGGTCCCTTTTTCAATAGGGAAATTTGTGGGCGAGACACTGATTGAAGTCTATTTTGTGGGTAGGACACTGACTGAAGTTTATTTTGTGGGTACAACACAAAAAAAAAATTGATCTATAGTGATGTATCTGTGGTTTTGTGGGTAGGACACTGACTGAAGTTGATTTTGTGGGTACGACACAGAAAAAATATTTGATCTATAATGATGTATCTGTGGCTCACTATCTTGCATCAGATAGTGATAGCTCTCAATTTGGTGGAGATGCGAGATACACGATCCGGCCTATAATCAACATGATCTCAACCCTGCAATAGTCACACTTCTCCTATGGTAATTAACCATGCATTACCTGGTTGACCTCGCCACGAAAGCTAATTATTGCCAATGAATAGAAGAACATTAACAAGAACTAGGAAAATGTAGCACAATTGTGAAATCTAGATTAAGATCACAAGTTGGGTCCCAAAAACCAGTTTGACAGTGAATTAGTATAAAGCAGAATGATTTACATAAAAAACCAAACTCTAATAATAGGTGTGGCCAGGAGCGTCCCCAGGCCCGTGCGGGCTGTGCGACAGCACAGGGCCCCCATAATTTTAGGGCCTAAATTTTCTAAGTATCCTAAGTATATATTTGTATTTATAACCTTTATTTTAATAGTTTTATTTAATTAATCTCTTGTATAGTCTATAATAAACACAAATTTGTCTAAAAATTGTTCCAACTTACAAGATGTGTCTTTCATGAATCAGATTACAAATTGAATTAGAAGTATAGTCTACATGAACACAAATTGATCTAGTTTTTAATTGTTTTAAGCGCGTCTTCCACAAATCCGCTTAGAAAATATGAATTGGAAAATCAAAAGCTAAGATAAAGCAAAAAAATCAAACAAGTTAGCACTAAAATTTTAGGCCCTATTTATTATTTCGTACAGGGCCTCAAAATTCTTCAGGATGCCCCTGATGTGGTGGCTGTATATAAGTGTTGCTGTCAAGACCTACGGTATGAAACCCTAATGTTCCCTCAACACGTTACAAAAGCCAAAAGGCCTACAATTGTGGAGCAACACCCTGGTATAGTCTAGACATCATCTTGTCTCATCTATTGAGATATAAGTAAAAGAGAGGCACAATGTCTGGTACGTGCCAATATATCTTATTTTGTCTATATTTGTGTAGCATCCCACTTCGAAATGAGGGGTTAGATATCAAGGATCAATCTCGGGTGACAACTCGACGAAGCGAGAGTCCAAAAGTACATACACAAGCACATATAAAATAGAGTATAAACTGAATTTTAGTGTTATTACAACTTAGGTTGAGTGCACAAAAGAGGTTCAAAATTCAATTACACCGTGGAAGCGATACAACACGATGATACATAACTTAAAATAAAACCATGTCAAACTATAAACATGATTTCATCCCTCCTGGTCAGAGGATGGTGATGCAGGAACCCACTCAATTGACCAATCCTTTGGGGGTTCACCTTCCCACACCACCTTGCCACAACAATCACAATACTTGACGTGAGGCATACCTACAAAAAAAATTTAAACAATAAACCCTGAGCAACTAATACTCAGCAAGTCTTGCTCATCAAATTGGCCTTCTAAGATCGACTCCTAGCATGCATAAGGGCTGATCAAAGGTGCTGAAATATTTGTGTAAAAACAATACTAAAAGTTGGTCCTCCTTTCAAGTTTTTAGCCAAGTTAAGTGGGTTCTTGCATAAAGTAAATGTGAGCAACCTATGCTAAAAAAACAAAGTTCCATACAATTAATTAAAGTGCAAAACAGCATGTACAACACCAATATTCACTTCTTACTATGATGTGACAGCGATCACAAGTGGTACTCAATGACCGCAAGGGACGACGATTCGAATCGATTTACATCCTGCAGGAGAAACATAAGTAACACGACTTACGTGCACTCTGAAAAAGTCACGTACGGCAACCATTCACAACAACCACATAGGGCCGGTCCGAGTCTCACTCCTCTCGAGTACACGTCCTCCACGCAATACCACACCTCGGGGCTATCCGTGGTTAGCCCGTGCACTCTCCCAAATATGATCACCAAAAGAAAGGTGGAGGATTGTCCAACCACTACGTTAATTGAGTTACCTCGGTTTACTAGTTCTTACTATCACTAGCATGTTCTTGATACTATTCAAACTTGATCAACGGGCCACAATGATCGGTCTTTAATCAACACAGACCAAGTTAATGCACAGAAGAACCATATCTTGCTGCTCCTGATCAATCTCGGTCCTGTCTCAACTTTTATTATGGTGATAACAACAACCCAATCTAATGTGAGACCATTCCTATAGCTTGCGAGCAGATTCCAGCCACTTGACTTCTACCGATGACTCAGTATTTAAGCATAGCATCTAATCGAGTGATCGTAACAAATATAAACTCTCAACCTGTAGGATACCTAATGGAAATGCATCTATGGTGTCCATCCAAGTCCTATAACTTAATTCACAACAATTCTAACTATAAACTATAGTGAGTAAAAGGAAAAATATTTAAAAAGAGGTTGGATGCACCAGGGCTTGCCTTGGGTTTGTGAAGTGTTATCACAATCAAGAGAATGACCAGCAGCAGCAGTCTGATCGTCCACAAAAGCTCCAACAGTCTTAGTGTCAGCGTTGTTTCCTATATGCATGAGAGGATATGCAAATAAGCAAATACATGCATTTTATAAGAATTAACCCATGCTATGCCAAGCCCATGCGATGATATGCCATGCCAAGCTATGATCATGGTCAGTATGCTAATGATTTGTTGATCCCATATTTTATCATTATGTTAATTATATTTATATACTACATGATCCTAATTAATTAGAATAGGAAAAAAATCCTAAATCCCTTTAATATAGTTATGGAAGACCTAATTTCACATCTTATTGGACAATTAAATCAAGGAAGTGCTATACTAATTCCTAACCAAATTTTACAATTTATCGGCAACAGGTTGATTTATAATGAATTAAATTGCATCTACGGGTAATAATTTATTTATAAATATTCTACAAGTCTATAAAATCTAAATAATTTCAGGACAACACTAATTTATCAGGAGAAGACAAATATATATATTTTTCATATTTTATTAATGTATGAAAATGGAGATATGTACTGATGCATATTGCACCTTATTTAATAAACATAAATAATGCTAATGCAGAAAATGCACATTTGATGGTTCTAAAATATTCTTCATGTCACAAAGATTCCAATTTTATTTATATTTTTACGAATTTTTATGCATTTTCTATGAATTTTACAAGATTTAACAGTTTTCTGCGCAATTAATAAATAATTTTCCGAAAAAGATTAAACCATCCCACTGGGCTGGTACACTCTGCCCACATAGAAAGTAGCCGCACGGGATCGAGGGCCCATGGCCACACCAGATCCGGCTGACCGAGCGGCCTGGCCATGGTGCTGGTGGCGGCGTTCGGCGGTGAGCTCGCCGGCCAGCCTACCCCGGCAATAGAGCGGGCGGCGCCCAGCGCTAAAATTCCCGTGGCGGCCTGGGGAGAACAAAGGAGGGGTCACCGACCGGAGCTGCTCACCCGAAGACCGTCGGCGGCGAACAGCAGAGCGCGGCGACATTCGGCAGCGGCTGGCGAACGGTTCGATCGATGAAAACAGAAACCGTTTGTCATTAGAGGGCCACCGCGGAGATTAGAAGACCGTCACGGGGACTGTCTTCGCCGGAGAGGTCCGTGAAGACACCGTCCACGGTGAAGGTGCGAGCTCTCGAGGAACGCCGGTGAAGACGACCCCAAATCCCTGCACATTCGGCCATGGATTCGAATGAGAAGTGGTCTAATAGAGGCGTCACGACCTGCGGAGGCTAGTACCAGTCGGAATCGAAGAATGTTCACCGTAAAAGAATAAATTTCTTAGAGGAACTGACGGTGCTCCTAAAACCCGATTTGGGGAAAAAGAATCCTAAATCCACTGGTTCCTTGCCGCCGGAGGACAGTGGGGTCTCAGAACAAGCAGAAAGGGCTCAGGAGCTTCGTTTCTTGTGGCTTCAACTAGCTTGGAAAGGAGCGATGGTCAGGTTCCTCAACGACGTCAAACGGTGGTGGCGGCAGGGAGAAGCCAAGTGATAGGTTAAGCGAGGTCGCGCGAGAGAGAGAAAGAGAGAGCTTTGGTGGCTTCCGGCATTAGCACCACGCGAGGGCAGCGACACAGGCCGGCTAGCAGGCAGCAGCTGCCTGCCTGGCCGCATGCGTGTGTGCTGGCTGCTTAGCAGCAGGTGGTTTCGTGAGAAAGAAAGGCAGTTCTGCAGTGGCAAGATGCAGGGGAGCGGCAGCTGGATGAAGGGCGGTGCTGCCTCTGACGGGTCAGCCCAGCGTGCTAAGGGTTCCTGACGAGCTTAATATTTAAGCATTTTTGGGACAGAAACGGAGTGATCAAATAAACTTAAACTTGGATTGAATTGAGACTCAATAAGATCAACCTGAAACATATATTCTACAACATAAACGACATGCACAAGATTTTTCAAAAGAATGTGAAAGATATGAAATTTAGAATACAGTTAATTGATAAGGAGACAGAAAATTTGCTGAAAATCAGAACACCCTACTTTGTTCTGTGTTATAAAAGAAATACTTCTTGAGCCCTGAACAAATTGAAACTTCGGGTAATAGTTTTTAATCATGTGGTTTCCACTCCAACCAACATTCACAGGCTGATTCAAAAGAAACTAAAAGATATTGAATTTTGAAAAAAGTCAATCAAATAAGGAAATTCTGAAATCTGCTGAAAACAGATCACTCCCCCAGCTTCAGAGGTCTGAAAGAAATATCTCCCAAACTTCCAACAATTTGAAACTTATCAGGGCGATAAAAATTTACTGATCAATAAATTAGGTTTTGGGCTCAAGTTGAGATTCAAAATAGAATTCACGTTGCAAAAATTTGAAAACAGCAAAGCATTAAGGAATGGCAGTTTAATTGAGCTCTCTTCAGTTTAACTGAAACTTATTAAATTTTTATAAATTCCAAAATGTTAATCACTTTCAAGTATGACCTTTATTTCTCATATTCCAAACACTTTTATTTTGAAAAGTTTGAACTGTCACTTTTAAATTTCAAGTTAAATTCAAATTTGCATTACTAAATTTAATTCCTTTAATCCTTTGAACTTGAATCTCTAACTTTTGAATTCTCTTTTTTTTTTTTGAGTTCGAGAAATACGGGATGTTACAATTTGCATGGGACCTTTAATTGCACCCCTTATTCAATAGAAAAATTTGTGGGTAGGACACAACAACAATTCAATCGTTAGGACACTGAGACTTTTTCTATAGGATACTGACCGGTGTCCTATATATGGATCAGCACTACTTCAATACGAGCTTACAGATTACTGGCATAACAATGCAGTTGGACGTCAAAGACATCACGACCTATAGTCACTGCTGCAGACCACACCAGTGTTGGAAAATAATGACATCATATACATCCAACACTGATTAAAAGTGCAGCAGTGTCGGCAACTAGTGGTGCCACCTATGTCCGACACTGATGAAGAACATATCCTTGTTGGATCTAATGACATCAATTCCAACCAAAACCAATGTGGTGTAGCAGTATCGATTGCTGATGCCGTCTATCAAACAACAATGTTGTTGCTTGTATTGTTTTGGTTTATGCTGATGTTGTCGTGTGTGACACCGATAGTTTTCTGTATAAATTGCATCCCCTTCCTCTCATCAGGGTACTCTATTTGATTGTGTTTTGGACAATGTGTTTGTTATGCGGCCGGGAAATTTGGAAAACAAGGGGGAAGTTTTGATTCCATTTTTTTTCAAAGGATATTGCTCTAGGAAGTAAATCCAAGTCATCTTTGAAAGTTTAATGATTTTATGATGTGGTTTACTGTAGATTTAGGATAGGATGTCTTCGTTTTCACATGTGAGGTAAACCTAGCTTTATCTAGGAAGATTTTTACTATAGACTTAGGGTGGGATTTTGTAGCTCCCAACTAATTTTGTTCACTCCTTACTTTATATTGATTTGTTTAAGAGTTTACATAATTAAATCTGGTTTACATAATAAGAACTACACCATTAGGGGCGAGAGGGGGGGAGAGAGAGTGTAAATTAATTGTAGAACTGCTTTTTTCTATATCTCCATATTATAATTTCTCTCTTTATTTTATCTGTTTATGAAGATGGAGGATAGATCTTGGATGTACGATGGCGTTGATGGAAATCTATTTCTATATTTCAAACAAGTCACTGCATTTGTTGAAGCCGCTAAGTCCAGAAACATACATATGGGAACAAATAGAATATGGTGGCCATGTACAAAGTGCAATAATGTTGTAATATACTACTACAATACATAATTTAACAATCTATATCACTATATTTTTGTCTATATCTATAAAGCTTAGCCTTTCCATTTTGTTTCAAAAGTGTGCAAAACAGACTCCTGGGAGTGTGTACTGTGGCTACTATGTGTGTAAATACATAGAAGCTGGCTTAGAAAAATTGATATTGCCCAAAAAAGATTATGTATGGATAGATATAAATATTTGCATTTTAGTGATTAATAATTATGTTTTTGGTATTGACAGCCAGATAAGCAGGTGCAAGGGAGCCAATTGGATGAAACCACACTTAATATCATTGCAGCTCGGATGATTCGCTTCATGATGCATGAGTTTATTCATCCATTAGATGATTACCGTGGTGCTATGAGTGATGTGGCATTACATGATGACCTTGCTTGTTGGTGCGGGAAAAGAAATGTTGTGGATCAAATTCAGGAAACATTTGAATGATTGAGTAAAGGAAAGATTTAGTTGTGAGTTCTATGTGAAGTACTGTGTAAATTAAGCTGCTAGTGGATGAATTTGTTTATGTATGTGACCCTAAACATTGTCTTTATCAATATATGTTCTATTGGCTGTGTATGAAATCTGTTATTTGCATTTGGTTTGTGTTATTCAAATCTTTTATAGTCAAATATATGAATATGTAATTAAATGATAAAAGTATCAATTTTTGTGACATCACAAAAACCAACACCATTGATCCAGAAAAGTATTGTCCACCTGACATCATAATAAATGACATGAGTATATAGTTAACAATGTCGACAAAATTGACATCACATTGAGACTTGTGTCGGTCACGCTTGAGTCAGCAATCACATTGAGCTTCACTCATTAAAGTTGGACAGATGATGGCATCAGAAACAACATTGTTGTTACGAAGATCAGTGTCGGTAGTATGACGTCATAGTAACCAACACTGTTATTTCAAAGATCAGTGTCTGTCATATGACATCTCTGTAAATGACATTGGTGTTACAAATATCAGTGTCGAACAGCGGACGTTGCTACGACCGACACTGCTATTTCTGTGACTAGTGTCAGTTGTGCTGAGTCATGTTGACTGACACTGCTAATACTATTATCAGTGTCGGCCGCATGACGTCAGTTTTCTGACAAAAAGAAATTTTGTAGTGTTAGTAGCTTACAACCGATATTAACTGCCTCGCACAGCAATGTCATACGACGAGTGTCACAAAATTTGACTAACACTGCAAAACTTTATGACCCAACACTGCAGGGTCTTTTCGTAGTTGTGCATGTATGTTTTATCTCGATATGTATAGTAATTTTCATATGAGCTACCAAGCTACATTGACTTGTGAGTTATCCTTTCTCTTTTTAAAATATTGATACTGTTGACTTTTGATATCAACTTTGACTATTAGTCTTGTCAGGATCATGTAACTCCAGTACATACGACCCTAAGATAAATACGAAAGCCCAGCTATAAGTTGCGGCCCATGAGCCAAGTTAAGGCCTACGAAAGAATCTATCACGTCAAGGCTTGAAGAGTTAACCTGATCCCCTAAGGGTCGGAATCACCCGAAGAGCTGGGTTGCCATCCGAGGGTCGGGGCCGGATGGCGAAGAAGCTCAGACAACCAATGGTTGGGAAACCGCCTCACGAATCTGACTCCAGGGTCGACCACTGGCTTAGCGACCAACCCCCCATAGGCGCAGAGATTCCTAATAGTACAACAGGCGGTAAAGCAGCTTGGCAGGTGGTAAAGCAACTTTTGTGCCCCAGCGCTGGACAAAAGACGAACGAAGGACACTGGTAAGATGATCTGGCACCAGAGGACACCAAAAAAATAAACCTCGAGATGCTTGCGCCCCACCCATCAGGGAGCCGCCCAATTTCGTAGGCTACAAGCTTTGTAACCCAATCCAACCCCTATATAAAAAGGGCACCGGGGGGTTTAGACGAAAAAGGTGAAGGTTCAAGTCATTACACACACAAAGCCCGTGCACAAGTTCTAGTGATCTTGCTCATGCAGTAAACCATTGGAACCTCTTTTCGAGCTTATAAGATCCACTCTCTCTGAACGTAGGATATTACACTTTTATAGTGGCGCAAACCAGATCAAATCTCTAAGTCTTGCGTAGATTAGGTCACCTCGATAAGAAGAGGGCACGAATCCCTCTCCGTATAGGTAAATAATACTGTGCCGTGAATAAAACACTGACAACTCTTACAGATTTTTTTTAAATGTGTAAAAATTATTGATTGTGTTTCAAGTACCACTAATAACAAAGCAAATTATTTAAAATATATTATATTTATTATATATTTTTGAATAAGATAAATGGTCAAATTTGATTTTAGAAGTCAAATGTGATGAGTACTTTTTTTTTCTTCAAGCACTCAAGTCAATTTTTGTTCTCGCTACAAGAACTATACTTAGCTACCCAGCACAATAAAAAAAAAGGATCCAAGTGCTCTCTAATGTTCAATGTGAATTCAGATCCAGCGCTTATGAAGTAAGGTAATGTTTAGAAGTTCAGACATATCACTTTGAAGCAAAATATTTGGGTTTAGCAACCCCGGAAGGAAGAATGAAGGCTGATCGTTTTAGTCAATAAAGGAATGACTGACAAAGAGATGCTCTGAATGGGAGGAGAGGTTGTTATCTGTAGGTGGCTAGGAAATACTAATCAAATCAGTGGCCCAGGCTATCCCTACTTAAGTTATGGGTGTTTTTGAGCTGCCTT
Source organism: Zoysia matrella (assembly GCA_001602295.1). Classification (NCBI taxonomy): domain Eukaryota; kingdom Viridiplantae; phylum Streptophyta; class Magnoliopsida; order Poales; family Poaceae; genus Zoysia; species Zoysia matrella. Next base: position 303,330 of record BCLG01000116.1, read on the forward strand.
TACAGGAATGTAAAGATCTGTCGGGATGTATCAGGAGGTACTCGTGGGGAGCAAAAGAAAGGAAAAGAAAAGCACATCGGATAGCATGGAGAAATTTACAAAGTCTAAAGGACAGGGTGGTCTTTGATTTATAGATTTAAAACTCCTTAACCAAGCCTTGTTGGCAAGACAAGCATGGAGACTAGTTGATAATCCAGACAGCTTATGTGATCAACTCCTTCGAGCAAAATATTTTCGAAATGGTGACCTGCTGGTTATGGCATTCCCAACAATTTCTTCACCAACATGGAAAGGTATACTACAATGTTTGGAATTACTTAAAAAGAGGATTATATGGTCGGTGGGATCAGGAGAAAGAAAAATCAGAATTTGGCGTAGTCCCTGGATTCGAAGAGGTCCATCCAGATGAGTCCTCGGTAAGGCACAAAATTGCAAACTGATATGGGTGTCTCTAACTTATGAGAACAGAATGGAATGGAATGAGGATGTTGTTAGACACGTACGGTAAGGAGGGGGGGGGGGGGGGGGTCACGTCTGTACATGTAGTGCGGTGGTTAAGCCCTCCTTCCGACTCTTCTTTCCCCTACCTACCCGGTAGGTAAGTAGGGCCTCGGTATCTCTATTTGCAAAGATAGATACCTAACCTACACTAGTAAACAAAAGAGATTTCGACGAAGATATTTCAGGTTACACTTGTTGGTAACTTAAGGCAAAGCGCTTTCATCTCCAAGAAAAGAAATTCGGCGACAAACACTTCACTGCCCTACTTCCATGAAGTTGATATAAAGGAAATTATGAAGATCACTTTGCCTAATCGCAGAGCTGAAGATGTTCTGGCTTCGCACTATGACAAATTAGGAATCTTTACAGTTCGTAGTGCTTATAAACTGGCTAAAGAATTAATGGATAATGAGCAGGGCTAATTTTCATCAGCTTCAGACTATCAAGATGGAAGATCGGTCTGGAAAATAAAGGTACACGAAAAGGTTAAAATATTTTCATGGTGTTTAATCAACAATGGACTAGCTGCGCGATCTAACAAGTTTGAAAGGTCTCTGGAAGCATCTACCACATGTCAAGTATGTGGAGTTGAAGATGAAACATGTTTCCATGCTGTTGTTACTTGTCCACATGCAAAAAATTTAAGAGAAGAGATGACGACGTACTGGTTCTTGCCAGAAGACAAGCAGTTACAGTTTTCAGGTGTAGAATGGTTACTACCAATATAATCTACTCCCTCCATTCTAAAATATAAACATTTCTATATTTAGTCAAAATCAAACTTTTATTACTTTATCATTAATAATAAAGAACTAATGATGTTTTATCATATAAAAATTATATTTTTTAGATTCATTGTAAAATAAGATTTCATAAAAATATATTTTATATTAAAAATTATGTATATTTCTAAATATTATTAATAAAAGTTAAAAAATTTTGATTTTATCTAAATCTAAAAATACTTATATTTTGAAACGGAGGTACTAATATGGATGAGGACGGCCGAGCCTGCTTGCTTTTGCTGCCATAGCCAACATGGTTTGTGAGGAATGAAATAACTCACAGCCGGAAGGCCTACCATACAGGCTTATGTAGCCTTCCTTCAAATTTTTGGAAAGGGAACTGTGCGCACTTGAGCGTAGTGAAGCAACAGCAGACCTGAAGGGAAAGCAAATTATAAGATTTTCCATTAAAAAAAACAGAAAGTGGAGAATGTGCAGGATAAACTGAATTAATCTGAGATGGATTCCACCTCCAGAAGGACATATTAAGATCAATGTTGACGGTGCTTTTGATCCAGCAACAGGAAATGCAGGATTGGGAGTAGTAATTTGGGATGAAAATGGTAAGGTTCTTCTCAGTTCCCGGGCACATTGTTTACTTCACAGGACGCGGCGGAAGAAACAGAAGCGATGCGGCACGGGAGGGTATTATCCTAGTGGCTGAATGGTGCAAGGAGAAGGGAATTCTAGAGATGGATTGTGCTACGATTGTGACAATGCTGAAAAATCATACCAATCAAAGGACAAGCTTCCACTTTATCCTGGAGGAGGCGCTGGAATCAAGTCGGTTGCTGCCAGGTTTTGAGGTGAATTATGTGAGAAGAGAGCAAAATAGAGTTGCCCATGAATTAGCTCAACTATCTAAACGCACGAGACATTCTTCAGTTTGGCATTTACATTCAGCAATGTGTGTAGAGTGATTGGTTGCTCAAAAATGTAAACCTGTTTCTGATGAATGAAATGCTCGCTTTTCTGTTGCGGAAAAAAAAACAGTCTCAGTGAGTATAAATTACAAAACATATATATGGGAGTATAAGTTACTATAATAGGCATCTGAAAACAAATTGTCGATTTGATGTTCTATGGGAATTTTTCCTTGTATGGTGCATCTTTTTTTTTTTTTTTGATAGAGGGGACACATTCTCCGGCTTTTATAGCAAGACAACAAAAGGACATCACTGAGGTTACCAGTTTAACAAAAGACCAAAGCACAAAGGACAGCCATCAACCGAGATCCTTAGCTCCTGACAGGACTGCCAAACTACAGATTACAGATTCCTAACATGACCAGTAGCAAGCAAAGCTCCAGTAGCATAAAGAGAGCAAATTAACGCCATCCGGGCACCAAAAACCCAAACATGGGCACCAAACTAGAGCTGGAACCTTTACAGACCACACCAGAGTGAGAAAGAAACAAGTCGCATCCTGGGAACTCCAACACAAGATAGATCAGTTCTTCTCAAAAAAACACACACACACACACACACAAGATAGATCAGATGACTCCAACATCCTAAATGAACAAGGGCATGGGCAAGTTCTTCAGCTTTTCAAACACATTCTGCCGGAGTGCTTGAAGACTTTCCTTATCAGCTGCTTTCACCAACACCAGCCATTTCTGTATAAAGGATATTCCATGAAACAAACAATCAGAGGACGCGGGGCAAAGCTTTTCAATCTGCATCTTGTTGCGGACACAGCACATCGCCCAGAACTAACGCGGCAGGTGGGGCGGGATGCGGCTGCCCGCCCCACATCCTGCATCAGTCGCAAGGTTCAGAGCGGGTTCTGCGGCAACCTCTATACGGCCGCTGGGTTTTGGCGTGTACACACAGGCAGCCACTTGCCGCATACGGCTGCTGGACTTTGGTGGGTTGCTTTTACATAGTTTTGGACTTTAAAACAATTAACCCACCAAATACTAGTATGTAAATACACACAGCAACTGCATTTAGCAGCCATTATTCATCATCTTGACTGAAAAACACATTCAGATAAAAGTTTCTCAAACCTAAACTAAAGAGCTACTCATCATCAGAGGACACAAAACTACTAGTTGTGACAGAACAAGAAAATATTTCCATACATCATAAACTTTCTTAAGCAGTTTTTGCCCAGCAGCATCTTTCATAAGCTAATACAAGGTGTCACCCGGCTTCTGCAGCAATAGCAGCAGAGATTGTCCCTCTGCTAACATGCCATCAAGCCAACCTTAGGATACTACCAGTACACAATAATCAATACCTTGGATATAAATGAAAGATAGATCAACTGATGACAATCAAAGGCCTGTAATCTGTATAGGAGAGCAAAACAACTAGCCTTACTGCTTGAAACAACTTGTTCCCATTTCTCATATTGTGATTCTTTCAGAATGATCAAGAAAGTAGATAAAACCTCATACTTGGAGCATCCAACCCATCTTGACGAAGCAGCCCACCTAGATAAAAAAAAAAGGTAGACTGAATTGACTGTGGGAGTGAGGGCTGGCCCGGAGCAGACGTGGGGTAATGCACATTCTTACTGGTTTAAAAAATGAACAGAGGGAGTACAATTCCAACCATGAGGCAGGAATGGAGGACACAGGTAAAGCACATGGTTTTTGGTCATAAACACTTGTTAGAATATTCATAATACTTGCTAGTACACTTTCACTAACAGTGTTAATCCTTCCGTCCCAATAGTTTCTAGCTTTTGTTGACTATGACTTTGACCAATGATTTTGATATATTTAATTAATTTTAATAATATAAAATATATATATTATGAAAGTACTTTTTTGATGAATTTGAAAGTACAAATACTAGGTTTTTAAATTTAGAGTAAATTTCGCAAAACTACATGTTCTTTGAGAAAATTATCATAATACTACAGTTTTAAAAAAATGTATCACAAAACTATATATTTTGTACATACTTATATCACAAAAGTACATATTTAAGAAGGTGTGTCACAAAACTACAAGTTTTGTTATCTATGTATCATAGAACTACAAATTTAAAGAGTCAGTTTATCACAAAACTATAGATTTAGACTTTGCAAAATCTGTAGCTTTGTGATACTTATAAACACTAAATCTGTAGTTTTTTATGTAACTATTAAATCTGTAATTTTATGATACAAGAATATATAAAATCTGTAGTTTTGTGATACATCCTCTTAAATCTGTAGTTTAACGATAGTTTTGTGAAAGAACATGTAGTTTTGTAAAATTTACTCTTAAATTTAATTTAATTTATAGAAATTATTGATCAAAGTCATAGTTAACAAAAGCTAAAAATAGACTTTTATTGGGACGGAGGTAGCAGTATACACCCACAACGATCTTCCTTTGCAATGAGGCCAGTACATGTCTATACTGCTCTTAAAAATGTAATCAATCGCCGGATCACCTTTTCAGTTATCTGCAGCGAAGGTAGCATTAAGTGTCATTATAATCAGGTAAAAGGATGCGACAAGCTGATGTATGCTGTTCAGCGATGCCCCTATATAATTATTTATGTATGACGATTATTATTATTCGGACTACAAGGCTACCAATGAGTTGAATTCTACTTTGAACAGAGGGCTTCCTTCGTTATATCTGTAGATTAACTTACTAGCCAATCTTTAGATGGAGAACTACCTGATCAACAAGTCTCTGCCTTTGTCAGCTACAATGAACAAGACAAGAAGAATGGTAGAACGATGGAATAATCTATCAATGAAAATGCATTATCCAACTTGGCTACTGCTGATTCATACTGCCAAATCATAATAAATTGTCTGACCAAGCAATATAATGTGGTGACCATGATGCAAAGAACTCTGTCGAATTAGTATTTCACACATGGTGACCATGATGAAGCATGAGTCTAGAGAGTCAAGGGCATGCTGAGGCCTCAGTCATCTGAACTTTCTGAATAAATCTTTTCTCCTAATCGGCTAAACCATAGTTAGGGCTCCTAATCTCGGGGTTTTTTGTGTGACACCACTTGTTAGTTAGGGAATCCTTAATACACCATTAGTTAGTGGAACAACCGAGAAACAATATCAATTAATCTAATTTTCTTCTCCTAAGTGCCATTATCTTAATTTTCTCTGTTTTCATTATCTTAATTTTCTCTGTTTTCTCTTTTTCTTGGCATTGTTTCTATTATTCTTGACCATTTTCCCCTCGTTAGAATCAACTGAACCAACCTGCCCCCATCATTCTGTTCGAGTTGACTGGAATCCGGTTCGTCACCGGCGTCGGCAAGGGCGCCCAGGAGAGGTTGACGGCCATGAGAGGCTCTCTACGTCTCCAGGCGAGGGCGACGGCGATGGTCGGCGGCGTCCTGTCACAGCCCCCCTGCGTCTCCAGGCGAGGGTGCTTCAAAAGGCGAGGTTGGCCGGCCGTCACAGCCCTGTGCCCGTCCAAGCATCAGCCCTGTACTCATGGACATATGTCCCCATATCAACATCTAGGGACATCTGAATAAAAGCCAAAGCATGAGTGCAAGGTTTTCCAGTCATTTGCCACTCATCACAGCTGCTTCTCAAACAGTACTGTATCCAATCTCTATACCATACTTTTCTGCAGCTTGTCTTGCAGTCAGCTGCTCCCAAAGATGGTTTCTTCCTCAGCCATGCAACAACTTTCTCGAAAACCCACTTCACCGATGCCATAGTGCTTACTAACTTACTAGTGCCTATACACTCATGCTCATCAAGGATCATGGTGATCTGAAAAAAGAAATGTAGACATGTATTAAAATAATGTTAGTTAAAGAAGTGTTTTTTACAAAAGGATATGCATTACCTCAACAGTTGACTTGACCCACTAGTCTATTAGCAACAATCCTCTAAAGACACCCATTTGCTTTGCATTCAGCCTTATACCTCTTCTTATCAGTAACTACCTTAAGCACTTTAAGCTCCTTCATGATGGCATATTGCCTCAAAGCCATTCTGAAATCTACCATGGATGAAAATGTCTCACCCTTTTTGATTTTTGAATTTTCTTTGTCAATTGTAAACCTTAGCTCATTTTCAGCTTCATCGTCTACTAAAATTTGTTCATCATGTCCACTGTCCAACCCATCTCGTTGCAAATTCAGTTTTGCTGCCTCTTCCTCGGCTCTCAAACCTAGTGATCGCAATCAGCCATTGTTACCATCACGTGCAGGTCGCTGAAGACCAGAGTGCTTGCAGTTGCGCGAGCAGAATTTGAAGAACGTGAAGATCCCACGATGCCCACGCCTGGCTTGCTCGGCGACGGGGGGCCAGGACGCGTCCAGTTTCTGGCTTGGGATCGATGTCCTGCTTGGCAACGGGGGGCCAGGACAGGCCGGCCGCCTCTGGCCTGGGATCGATGTTTCACCTGGGAATTGGGATCGATGCTTTGCCTGGGACTCATCGGTTTCCTAGTGGTGGCGGGGCAGAAAGATACTCTCTCTGTCTTAAAATGTCGTTTTAGATTTTCAAACTTCTTCATTTGACCATTCGTCTTATTCAAAAATGTTTTTTTTAAAAATATTTATTTTATTGTGAACCGATTTATTATTAGAAGTACTTTAAACTTGACTTTTTTATTTTTATATTTTTAAATTTTTTTGAATAAAACGAATGGTCAAACGTCAATTTTAAAAAGTCAAAAACGACACTTATTTTGGGACGGAAGAAGTAGAAAGTAGAGCGAGGGGCAAATCAGTCACAAGAAAGTGAATTAAGGATGAAAAGAAAAGTAAATGCAAGAAATAGAGATAATGGTATGTAGATGATAATTAGCACGTTAATTGATGTTATTTCCTAAATGTTTCACTAACTAATGGTGTATTAAGGATTCCCTAACTAACAAGTGGTGTCAGCGGAAAAATCCCGGCTGAGAATAAACAAACAGATTTATGGCCTCCATGTGCTTAACATCGAAGCAGCAGGTTGCAGGGTCGAAGCAGGAGGGGTCGAGGTGGTTGTGCGCGGCGTCGGAGCAGCAGGGATTGCCATGGATTTGAAGCTCCGGCAGGCCGTGGCTCTGGCTGGGTTCACGGCCTCGCGGTTAGAGTGTGGCGCCGCTGGGACGTGCAGGATGGCCGCCTCAACCAGTCTCGGCAAAGCAGGCAGCAAGTGGGGCGTTACGTGGGCTTTTGGTGCGGGTTGGCTCAGAACACACCTGCAAAAATACCAATCCGACAAATTTTGAAGATGAAACCTCATAGATATATTTCTCAGCCGAAAACTCATCCACCGAGTGGGGGAAACCATTCCACCAAAAAGAGTCCCGAAGGACGCACCATACATAAATCGCTAGGGGCCTGGTTTAAAATATATGATCAGTGGTTTCAGCATGCCAGATAAAATGCATCGATCTTTACGTTTCCCTCCTCTAGATTTCAACGTTACACCCGTAGATAATCTGTCCAATTACATTTGCCACATAAATATTTTCACTTTAAGTGAAACTTTACCAGTCCAGATTTGACACAAAGACCAACTGGTCACACCTTGAAAGGTTAGGAAACGATATAGACTGGCTAGAGAACACACCCTTCTTTTTTAAAGTCCAAATCACTCTATCCTCAGAATCATCTAGACTTATCAGAGAGAAGAGCCCATTTCTCTCGAGCTTCAAGCTTATCACAGATCTGAAATAAATGAGGGAACATAATTTTAAGAGGTACATTGCCCAGCGACACATTAGTCCAAAACATAGCAGATTTTCCATTGTGGACCTCGTATATTACCCTATTTGAAAAGGTGTTTTACCTTACGAAGCCTCGCCAAAATTGCGAACCCCATTCGCTATGAGAATAAAAAAAAACACCATGCCTCATATTTTTGGGTTTCAGGATCCTACACCATATATCATCGATCTGTTCACAATCCACTAACATAGATTGCCACAAATAATATACAATCATTAGTGACATCAAATAAAAAACCGTCACTAATGTTACATCAGTGACGGCTAAAATTATGCATGTCGCTGATACTTGCAGACCACTATATATGAGAGACGGGTTTTTTTGTGATACCCTCAAAATTTTGAGTCAGAAATAATAAACCTTTTTTGCGATTTTTCTCTTTACGCACCCTTCTTTTATTTTATTTTAACGAAAAACCTCATATAATGAATAGATTCAAAAAGGAAAATTTTCAGATTTAAAATTTGAATCTTGATAAGTGCTCGAGTTGAAATTTCTTCTTCGGATTTATCGAAATTTATTAAAAATTATTTGAATTTATTCAAATTTGGAGTTGCTTTGCTTTCAAAAAAAAAAGAGCCCAAAATCTCTACGTGGACCGCCCACCGCCCCGCCTCTTGGCCCCGGCCTAGCCGCACCACTCCCCCTCTTTTTTTTTCCCCAGCCAGGCCGCACGCCCTTGGCCCACTTAGCACGTACGTGGCCAGCGCGACGGACGGCCCGCTCGGGGAAGCTGTCTTCTTCCTCGAGCTGTTGCCGCGCCGCTCTGGCGAGCCTGGTCCCGTCACGTTGTCGCACAAGCTCGACGTCATGCCTCCCCCGTCACACACAATGTTGCCCCGTCCCGTCTCGCTGAGTCGCTTCCATCCGCACGAGCTCGACGTCACTGGCTTCCGACGCGTCGCCGTCGCTCGATGGAGATCGGCCGTCATCGCTCGATGGAGATCGGCCAAATGACGGAGCTTCGCGCATGCCGCCTGCTCCCGCGCATCAGCCACAGTGCCTAGCTCGCGTCACGCCGTCACGTCGCACAGGAGGGCCGCGCCCCTGTCGAGTAAATGTCGCCACCAACTCCGTCTTGACCGGTCGCCGCCGCGCCCCGCTCCTTCGACCGCCGTCCATGTCGAGTAAAGGGCTCTCGAGCAGCGCCTCGACCCTGCCGTGCTTTCGCCGCCACCAATAGGTCGATCCGTCACCTCCTCTCGTCCAATTTCCAATTCTCCCCTTCGACCTCCGCCGCCGCCGCGCCACCAAATTCCTCGTCGTCGGTCACCGGAGTGCCGGTCTGACTGGAGCCACTGCACCACCATCACCCGCAGTACCTCCCTAGCACACTAGCACGGCCGCTCTATCCTTATTGGGGCCTCGCACCAAGCGCCATCGCACGCCGCCGCCTCCCTCTCCCGCCAGGCACCACCGTGCAGTCTCCGGCCGCGCCAACCTCAAGCATGACTTCACAGCACCCACGCGCTGCTTCTGGCACACCACGAGAGCGGAATGGCGC
>BCLG01000116.1:312791-324987 GCA_001602295.1 Zoysia matrella
GCCGTGTGCGCCAGGCCACGTGAGCCGGGCCGGACCAGCAGACAGCAAGCTACAAGCCCCCGAGACCACACGTCAGCCACACAGCTGAAATTGCTACGGCCACCCACTCCAGTGCACACACAAATTTATTCTTAGGCCATATTAAGTCCAAATAAATTCTCCAAAATTCCAAAAAAATCCTCACTTTGCAAATACTCTCCTACACATTAAAAACCCACCTAGCAAAGCCTTTTTTGCCACCATAAAATTTTTACATTAGTCCCCCAATTTTTGGAAAATTACAAAAAGATCCTCACATCTTATTTTTACCACTATTTTCACATATCACCACCGTTTATCGAGATCTTTGCACCATTAGAACCATAAACCCGAGCTCTACCTTATAAAGCCACTCAACACTTCGAGAACTTTCTATTAATTTGGTGTTCATTCGATCCTCGTTTTACGTTTTTTTCTAATAAATTTATTTATTTACTTTCTATCGAGATGAAAAGGCCGACGACTCGGAATACGAAGAAGAGCCCGAGCACGCTTTTGAAGGCAAGTCCTAATCTTTTGATCATTTTGTTCCTAGTTTCGCTACGTACCTATAGAACTCGTATGCTTGCATGTTCGTAACTATATGTTCAAAACATTGTGTAGTTATAGACCTATTTGCTATACACTTTTTTATATTTATGTCAGTAACTTGCTCTTCATAGGTATAAATACCACCTTGATGCCGGGTTGTCAATCAAACTTTGTTAACCATAGGAATTCCGTCATTAAATACTTTAATGCACGGAAAGCTGCCTTGAATTAGAATGCTTAGGAACACTCTCACGTGAAGCTATGTTTCATCGTTCAATATACATAACTATCATTTATCAAACAAGTTACAAGAGTTTGGAGGTGTGTGTCAAACAAGTTAGAATGGGGCATAGTAAAAACTGGTGATAGGTGCTGGGAAGAGATGTTTTTGGTCGTGTGTGTCCTGTGTGTAGGCTTCGGACTAGTTCACCTGCCGTGGACAAACATCGCCCCTGCCACATAAAGACCGGTTCATCGGACCTCAATATAGTAATTTCATACAACCACAGAACCTGCCTAGGGGAGACTCACTCCACCCTCTGGGTCGTCTACTTTGACTCCTAAGGCAGTCAGGTGGTACACAAGTCGCAGGAGCAGACGTACGATACTCACGGTTCGATCTTTGATTACAGCAATAGCCCGCGCCATGGAATCGTACTGCCCACCAGTATAGCCCCTTGGTTTTCATAATTACCCATCTGTGTGAGGTCTTAGGGAGTAGTCGTGGATGATCTAAACCCATGATCTAGCTACAGAATGTGCTATCGTGTCATCGGTCGCATGAAAAACCCCGAGAGATGACCCCTGTTTGTATCTTGAGGCGGACTTTGTGGACACCTTGGTGTGTGTTGGAGTGAACGTTATGCGGCTCTGTTGATCAAGAAGAACATAGCCTGTGGGTACAGTGTACAACCTCTGCAGAGTGTATAATTCATCTAAAATGACCGTTGTCACGGTATTGACACACTACAGCTTGGGCTCATAATGATTAGTTTTGATTACTTTCTTGATGGTGTGAGTGGGTGTAGTTGCCCGTGTTTTGAAAAGTGTCTAACTGGGATAGTGGAGGCCTATCTAGTAAAAAATTTGAAAACTGGCGGGAAAGGTGATTACTCCCTCAGGTCCAACCTCTAAAATACTGATAGAGTAGGGACACTTAAATCCTCGTTTTGAAAACTCTTATGTAGAGAAGCTTGCATAAAAACACTTTTCGTTAAAAAGAAACCATAACCTCTCCTTATCGGCGTTGTAAGTATGAATACAGCTAAGTACGAGGTTAGAACTTGCTGAGTACTCTTGTGCTCACTCTTACCGTTGTCGCTCAGATGAAGAAGATGGTGCTGACCTCGATGGTGATGAGTAGGACTGTTCTGCGCGCAAGTTTAGCTGTAGTTTTTGCTTCTTGTCTTTCCTATTTATGTAATTACTATGCGAGGGTGTCTGGTGCACCTCGTTAGTTTGTAATCTAAGACTTGAGTGTAAGATTCTATTTGAGACAATATATATAATATTATTGGTATGTGCTATGTATACACGATGTACGTGCGTGCCAACTACTGATCTAGGGATTGATACCGTGCTCATGTGATATCCTAGAAATGGGATATGATATTTTTAGAACCGTCGCTGATGTTGTACATCAGACTCGCGGATTTTAGAGCCGTCTCTGATGTAGTAATATCAAAGACGTGAATTTTGGAGCCGTCGCTGATGTAAGATATCAGAGACGTGAATTTTAGAGCCATCTCTGATGTAGTAACATCAGATACATGGATTTTAGAGCTGTCGCTGATGTCATGACATCAGAGACACCGATATTAGACCCGTCCCTGATGTTGAAATATCAGAGATGTAAATTTTAGACCTGTCGCTGATATAGAAACAGAACAAGTATGCTATAGACAGAAACAGAATATGAATGCCCATATTCTACCCCTGCATATTTACACCAATATTTCAATGAACTCCTTGTTTCGCAGAGATTAGCACTCAAAGGCACAATCGGGAATGAAAAATCATTCAGTTCAAGGGTATGTAAATAAATAAAATGCTGACCACCAGAGCAACAGAGCTGATGAAAAAACAAGCAATTCTATTGTGATGATTCTAAATTAAGGAAAAAAGGCAATTTTTTTGTTAAATCAATTTGAGGTTTTATTGGAACAAACATTAACATGTGGCAAAATTCAGGTAGTGTTTTTGTTTTGTTTTGGTCGCACAAGTAAATATATAGTTACAACAAAGGCTGAAACTAAAAATATGGCAAGCTTTAGTATTTATTCAGTCGTTGATATTATTTTCATACGGTCTCGGATGCTGAATCAAACGCGCGCCCCCTGTGAGCCCCTCTGCTGTTATCACAGGTAGTAACAGATCTCATATATAATTAGTTTTGCTTGCCATTAGTGGCTTTCTCCAAAAGGGGCCGAGCCTCTAGACCGCCGTCTGACCTCTTCTCTACGACGTAGGGCATGTACGTCCCGAACACCTTGTCCCAGCTGACGAAGAACGGCTGCGAATAGTTGAATCTGTGGCCGCGCATCTGGTGGTGCACGTCGTGGTACGCCGTGTTGTTCCAGAAGAAGCGGTGGAAGACGTTCCACGGCAGCATGACGCCGCAGTGGTCGTCGACGGCCTTCATGATGCCGAAGGAGAAGAAGAAGATGGAGGCGCGCGGCGACATGCCGGAGACGACGAAGGACAGCAGGCCGCCGATGGTGTCGAGCAGGAAGCCGTCGATGGGGTGGCTGTAGAACGTGCCATAGGGGTACGGCACCAGGAGGCGGTGGTGCCACGAGTGGATGTGCCGGTACAGGAACCGGTTGATGTGCATGTACCGGTGCCACACGTACTGTCAGGTATCCATCACCAACATTGCCACGAAGAACTGCCGAGCAAGGGTCAGCAGCTGGAACAGCACCGAGCTTTGGCTGGTGGCAGTGGCGGCGGCTTCGGCGGCGGCCGCCAATTCCGTCTCTCCGGGGGCCTGTGTATGTTGCGCGCGCGCCAAATCATGGTCTGGTTAATTAGCTGCAAGCAAGAAATATATATATATATATATATATATATATATATATGATTAATGGAGTTGCTCAGATACGTTACATACCGTGTAAATCATCATCAAGGTGGAGAGAGTGGCCTGCACCAGTTGCTGGCAGAGCACCACCATGACCACATCGCGCTTAGACACAAGGTTCTTGGCCTCCTCCGCCCGAGAATGCAACCTGTACTTCTCCACGGAACTACCGAGCGCCACGTACATGCCAGAGTACGCCCAGTACACCACGATGGGCACCACGATGGACAGCACTTCGTCGGAGAACAGCTCCATCTCTCGATCGCCGGACGTGGTGGATCAAAACAATAATCTTATAAGCGACGTCCTAGACACACCTGCTGATGGATCAACAATAATCTTATAAGCGACCTAGAGCTTGCTTGCGGCAAATCGCAGCTGCTTCCTGGCCTTTAACTATTGGCGGGCATGCTGTTTATATAGGACATCGCGTAGTACGATCGATTTTTTTTTTTTAAATTCATGTGGGTATCACTGAACCAGTATAAGTTCGTTCTGTGGAGCCAATCAACTTGGACAGGGACGTAACTGGATGTGCGTTTTCGAGATTCGCTGCACAGCAAGGTTCACTGTCAGCAACCTACCAAACATCTGCTGACTGTTTAAAAATTCAATGTGGCTTCGTTCAACCAGCCGGAAAAGTCATCTCTGCATTATATAAACGAGCAGAGGCCGGAAAGTTCTTTCCATTTTCCTATAACAACCAGCCTTGTGGGGTAGACGGCGGCGGCGGGCGGCGAACGCGCCGCCCGCCCTCTGCATCGCTGTCGTAGCTGAAGGAGCCGCCGTTAAGGAAGCACGACGCGCGCCGGGCAGTGGGCTGATGGACCAGCCGGGAGCGCAGGCAACAATGTCGTGTACGCGACGTTGCGTTCGATCGGCTTGATATTTCGCTGGTTGTGGTTGAGTCGTCCCGGGTTTGGTGAACCGTAGAAGTCGTCCCGGGTTAGGTGAACAGGATAGATCGTCCGACTGACACTGTTTTAGTCTGGGTCAAATAATCTGTCTTATCAGACGATAGGAACGGGGAAGCACGTGCCATGCATGTGATAACAAAACGGCGACAGTTCAGTCGACAAGTACGTGCTCCGACGCGACTGGTCGTCAGTGACGGTGGCTTTTGGTCATCCATCGGCATGCTCGGACACTGTTTGGCGAACGCCGTTGATGCGTCGTGGTACTATCTAGGATTATCACCGAGGCCTTTTCAAAACCTAGAGATAATACTGACTTCGTGGGACGGCGCTTTTCGCACTTGTTCTCTGACCAAACACAGTCAAAGTGGGATTAACTGACCCATATTTTCCTCTCCCGTTTACTGAACCAAACACATCAAAGGGTCAGTGATTTCGTCTTCCCAAGAACAATTGCGCTTGGAGGTGGGCAGGCATCGGCAGTGTAGGCAGCCGTGCTTCGAGGTGCGCGCCAGAAATGGGGGCGAGCACGCGCGGAGGCAAGTGCGGGGGGTGGATGCCAGAGGCGAGAGCGGGCACGTGTGGAGCCGGACATAAAGGACGTTCCACAGAAGCGATCCTGGAGGTCGATTTCGCGTTGTAGGTTTCAAAGAGCGTTGAGAAGAATCGAGGCTGCCGAACACGGGCTTCAAATTAATCGGGGCGTTTCGAGGGCTGATTTATCTCTATTTTCAATGGAAGTGCTTGAGAATCGATTCGAAACATGGCCATAGTCCCATGGACACACACGGCCCCATGACTAACTGCTGCCAAAGGTTATGCAAAATTAAAGGAGTCACCAGGTGACCAGAGTTAACTCCCGTAGCCTCACCGTCTTATTAGTGAGATGTCGCTCTTCGGTTGTACAGATGGGGTACGTTCTCACATGACAGTGGCCAAGACACGCTATACACGTGATAGTAATCTATAGAGTTTATAATAACTAAAAAGTACATATATGGACACTTAACAAAATAAATGGTATCCCGATACTAGTCAAAACAGTGAGTGAAGGCAAACAAACTCGAGATTGCTGCAAACTAAATATAATCTCCAGGAGCAAAATGAGCCAGCGACACCGTCACAAGATGAGACGACTATAGCTAGCCATTTGAGCCGTGCCAAATAGGTTTAATTGAGATCCAGTCACTTTAGCGTGATCCAAGCAAAGCTTAGCCCGGTCCAATTCTGTGGTACCTCATTTCTGGGATAACCCGTGAATACTGTACGAATCTCTGATCAGTAGTTGGCACGTACATACATTGTGGATACAAAGCTCACACTATTATTATTATATATATTATCTCAGATAAAGTCATACATGTAAGTCTTATCTTTTGTACAGTCATTACATAAAATACCGTATGAATCTATGTATCAGTAGTTGGCACGTACATACATTGTGGATACAAAGCTCACACCATTATTATTATATATATTGTCTCAGATAGAGTCATACATGCAAGTCTTATCTTTTGTACAGTCATTACATAAAAGGAAAGGCATGAAGCAAAAGCCACAAGCACACTTGCGCGAAGAACAAGTCCTACTCATCGCCATCCTGCGCGGCACCGTCTTCTTCATCTAGACGTCATTAGCAAGGGTGAGTACGAAATGTACTCAGCAAGTCCTAACCCGAACAAGGCTATTCATGCATACAAGGCCAACAAAGAAAGTCTATGGTTTTTTTTAGCTAAAGCAAATTTTATACAGGCTTTTCTATAGATAGGTTTTTAAAACAGAAAGACAAGTGTTCATATTCTATCAGTATTTTAGAGGTTGGACCTAGGAAAGAAGTCACCTTTCCCACTAGTTCCCAATTTTTAGCTGGATGGTCCTCCACTATCCCAACTAGATACTTTCTAAAATACGGACACCTACACCCACACATGCTATCAAGAAGGTAACCAAGACTAATCAAAGTGAGCACAAGCTGTAGTGTGTCAATATCATGACAACGGTCATTTCGGATGAATTAATACACTCTGTAGAGCTTGTACACTGTACCAGCAGGCTATGCTCCTCTTGATCAACAGTCGCATAACGTTCACTCTAACGCACGCTAAAATACCCACAATGTCCACCTCAAGATATATACAGGGGTCATCTCTTGAGGTAGCTCGATGACGTGATAGCACATTCCCGTAACCAGACCGTGGGTTTAAGACATCCACGTCCGCTCCCTATACCCCGCACATAGACAGGTTTATTACAAAACCAGGGGCCTATACTAATGGGCAATACGATCCCATGACGCGGGCTATTGCTGTACTCGAAAACTGGACTATGAGTATCTCACGTCTGCTCCTGCGGCTTGTGTCTCACGACCGCCTTAGGTGTCAATGCGGGCTACTGCACGAAAATCACTATATTGAGGTTTGATGAACCAGTCTTTATGTGACAGGGGTGAAAGTGCATCTAGGATCCCTATGAATTTTGGAATTAATTGTGACAAACAATGAAAGTTTTTAATCTCTCTTTGTGAGTATATGTGCAGGGGTGAATCTTATTGAAGATTATCTAGACCCTCCAGAAAGAAAGAAGAAGAAGTGTTGGTTTTATGTCTCCTCGTTCTTTTACTTGTTATTCTTTTGAGTCATAGGACCGCCTTACTATCAAAAGAGGTCTCTGCATCTCTAGTAAAGAATTGGTTAGGTGCTCAAAACTTTAATCTATCAAACCACTCTTATTTTTCTCATTGGCAACGGACTTATCCGGTCCAGCGGACTTGTCTGCCCCGGACTAGTAAGCCCAAGTGCCGGACTCTAGAGAGGGAGCACGCAGCAACTCCGGACTTGTCCGGAACGGACATTTTTGGATTAGTTGCGGACTCCAGAGAGTATTCCACGGACTTGTCCGGTCCTCTGGACTAGTCCGCCATGGACTAATCTGCCCGATTTTTGTAATCCAGATAGATGACTAGCCGACCGTTGCACGCTTTCTGGATTTGTTCAGACCTCCGGACTAGTCCGTAAGGCGGAGTTTTGGAAACTTTTTCTTGATTGATCTATATAATCCCCCCTTCTCCCACGGGTTAGGGTAACCAAAAACACAATCTTTTTAACCCTCTTGCGCCTTAGAGCTCCAGAGATCCATTTCTCCTCCTCCTTCCACGACCTCCATTCAAACCCTAGGGTTTTGATTGAAGGAAGAAGGAGATCTTAAGTCCTCATCGTTCTTGAGCACTTGATCCATTCTTTGCAGGTTTTGTAGGGCTTATTACTCTTGGAGACTTGTCTCCTAGACGGCTAGGTGTCGCCCGAAATCCATTGATCTCTTGTGGTGAGATCCGAGAGGTTTGAGTCACCCCCTTTTTCAATTATAGTGAAGAACCAAATTGATCTTTGTGGTTGCTTGGAGAGGTTAAGGGTTGAGTGAAACCCGATTCTTTGTGGATTCCTCAACGGAGACGTAGGCTACTTTGTGGAGCCGAACTTTGGTAAAAATTGTTGTGTCTTGTCTTTGTGTTCTTTATTGTCAGATTTATATTCCCGCTGCGATTAGTGGACTTATCCGCACGACCGAACTTGTCTGCTAACGGACAAGTCCACTACTTCGGACTAGTCCGCTTTCTGTAAATCTAATAAATTTGCTTTAAGTGTCAAATTTTCAGGTGATTGTCTATTCACCCTCCTCTAGACAACCTTCAATTGGTATCAGAGCAAGGTCTCTCTACTAAATAGCTTAACTGCTAGGAGAGCATTGAAGATGTCAACCGAGAAGATTGGAGAAATGTCCGCCGCCAAGGAGACTTCAATGTGTAGTTCAACTACAATGAACTGAGGGAACTAAAGAATGAGCTGAAAATTGGTCAAGCCTCGGAGAAGATTCCCATCTTTGATGGAACCTTCTACAAGCATTAGAAGTTCCGGATGATCACCTACCTCGAGTCCATGGGGCCTCAAATTCTGAAGATCATGGAGAATGGATTCACCTTCGAGAATGAAGCCGATCCCACACCCAATGATGAGATCAACATGCATCGCAACGCCCAAGCTGCTTCCATGATCATTTCGGCACTCAGCCCAAATAAATACATGAAGGTGATGGGTATACGTAATGCCCACAAGATATGGAAGAAGCTAGAGATCATTCATAAAGGGACAGACACAGTCAAGGAGGCTAGAGAAGATCTCCTAAGGGGACAGTACAACCTGTTCATTAGAAAGAAGAATGAGGGACCTCAAGAGGTCCATGATCGTCTCATGAGCATCGTCAACAAGAGAAGAGCACTAGGAGTGAATCTTGAAGACTTTGAAGTCAACAAAAAGTTACTCCAAACCCTTTAACCTTGGAACTCACATTTGTGTACTCTTATTAGGGAGAAGGAGAACTTCACCACAGACGAAGTGCTCGGGTGACTCCTTACTCAACAAGATCAAGATGAAGAAGCAAGGAGAGTTAACTCTCTTATTGGTAACACCTCCTTCGATGACAAAGGTGTGGCGCTCAAGGTCAAAGCCAAGAAGGTGAACATCCAAAGCTCAAGTGATGAAGAAAGCGATGATGATGAAGACTTCGCTCTTCTCATGAGAAGGTTCAAAAAGTTCGTGAAGAAAGGCGGCTTTCACAAGAAGAACTTCAGTAAAAGTAAATCTAGAAAATCTAGGAGAGCATGCTATGAATGTGGCGAGAATGGTCACTTTATTGTAGAGTGTCCCAACGCCAAGAAAAAAGATGAGAAGGAGAAAAAGGACAAGGAGTTCAAGAAGGACAAGGGCAAGAACTACAAGAAGCAGGCCCATGTTGGACAAGAATGGGACTCCGACTCCGACTCTGACTCCGAGAATGAAGGCATTACAAGCTTGGCAATTGGTGTCACTCCCACTGACACTTCGCTGTTCGGAAGCTTGAGCGACGACGAGAAGACTCCACCCGTTTGCTTAATGGCAAAGGGGTCTAAGGTATCAAGGTCTAAACTTGACTCTAGCGATAGCAAAGATGATGGTAATATAGCTAGTCTGCTTGATTTAATGAACATGCTTAAAGATAAAAAAAAAGAAATTGAGAGGCAAGAGGACATTCTTGAGAAGCAAGAAGACTTGCTCATTCTTGAGAAGAAGAGAAACTTTGAACTTGAGAATGTCCTAACTTTTGAAAGGAAGAGAGGAATTAACTAAGGCTTTGGCTGAAGTTAATGATGCTAGCAAAACCTTTAGGTTTACTCACAATGCACTTCAAGAGGATTATAATGTGTTGGAAAAACTCTATTCTTCTCTTAAAGTGCAAGTAAGCAAAACTAAAGAGAAAGCATCTTCCTTGAAAGAAGCGTCTTGCCCCCCTTCCATTGCTATATGTGACAGGTGCAAAGATGTGAAGATTGAGCAATTGATTGACAATAAAAAGGCTGTTGCTCAATTTCAAGAACAAGTCAAGAACCTCACTGCTTAAGCTGATCAAAACAAGATTAAAATTGAGCAAGAAAAGGCGAAGTACGCTAGAGGGGCGTACATAAACACAACACGACCGAATGTCAAGGACGGCATTGGGTATGAGAAGGGTAAGAGGCACAATGCAAGAGAAGTGAGAAATGGTAAGGAGTTTGTGAAGTTCACCAAAGGTGAAAGCGACAAGATCAAGAGTGGAACTTCACCAAACCTCGCTCCCAAGACTACTAACCCTCTTCATTGTGCTAAGCTTTTTCATAATTTTGATGCTTTATATGTTCTAACCAAGAATGCCTTTGGTAGAGTAACTGCGAGATATGTAGGGCCACGCCACAAGAACACCAAGTCTTATGTGTGGGTGTCAAAATCTCTTGTCACTAACATGAAAGGACCCAAACAAATTTGGGTACCTAAAAACAAGGTTTAAACTGTTTTGTAGCACTACTCCTCCGGCGGAAAAAGTTGGGTGATTGATAGTGGCTGCACTAATCATATGACCGGGGAGGAGAAGATGTTCTCTTCAATCAAGGAAGAAGAGGAAGAGGACATCGTCACGTTTGGAGATGACAAGCAAGGAAAGGTATTAGGTAACGGTAAAATTGCTATCTCAAAAGACCTCTCTATCAATAATGTTCTTTTGGTGAAGTCGTTAAGCTACAATTTGCTATCCGTGTCACAATTATGTGAGATGGGTTACAATTGTTTGTTCACAAATGTTGATGTGACTGTCTATAGGAGAGGAAGTTCCTCTGTGGCATTCAAAGGCTACTTGAAGAGAAAACTTTATCTAGTAGGTTTTTCTACTAATAAAGACGTACCAAATGCGTGTCTTGTTGCCAAGTCAGCTATGGGTTGGTTGTGGCATCGCCGCCTAGCCCATGTTGGCATGAGGAATCTCCATAAGCTCCAAAAGGGTGGTCACATCATCGGACTAACAGATGTTTGCTTTGAGAAAGATAAAATTTGCAGTGCTTGTCAAGCCGGGAAGCAAGTGGGAGCAAGCCATCCGTCCAAGAACATCATGACGACAACAAGACCTCTAAAGATGCTGCACATGGACCTATTTGGACCCGTCTCTTACATTAGTATTGGTGGTAA
Organism: Zoysia matrella; assembly: GCA_001602295.1. Lineage (NCBI taxonomy): Eukaryota > Viridiplantae > Streptophyta > Magnoliopsida > Poales > Poaceae > Zoysia > Zoysia matrella. The sequence goes on from BCLG01000116.1 coordinate 323,879, forward strand.
CAAATATGGTCTTGTTATTGTTGATGACTTTTCCCGTTTCACTTGGGTATTCTTTTTGCATGACAAAGGTAAAACAAAGAATGTGCTCAAAACCTTCTTGAAGAGATCTCAAAATGAGTGTGAAGTCAACATCAAGAAGATAAGGAGCGACAACGGCCCTTATCACTAGGATTTGCACTATCACCCATCACAATATCTCTTCCCATCACATAGCATCAATTTGCACTATCACCCAAACCCACTTGATTTAACTCACACCACCAAACTCTATTTAACTCGTTTGATAAATGATGAGTATATGATAAGGTGAAGCGTAGCTCCACATAAGTGTTCATAAGCATTCTAATTCAAGACAACTTTTTGAACATTAAAATTATTTAAGGACGGAGTCCCTATGGTTTAACAAGGTACGGTGATCAACTTGGTAACAAAGTAGTACTTATACTTAATAAAAGCAAGTAGCTAACATAACTATAAATACACTAAAGGATATTATCTACACAACGATTTGAACATACACATTTACAGACATGCAAGCATAAGGGTCCTATAGGTGCATAGCAAAATTCTAGGAACAACATTGTCAAAAGATTAGGACTTGCCTTCGAAGGTGTCCTCGAACTCCTCCTCATACTCTGGGTCGTCGGCCTCCTCGTCTCCGAGCGCTTCGTCATCTAGAAAATGATTAAACCTAACTACGACAGAAAAGCAATCAATTAAAAGAATAAAATAAAATCAAGACAAATAGAAGATCTCAGAGCGATGGGTGGCTCTAATAGATAGGGCTTGGGATCATGGTTCTAATGGTGCAAAAATCCTGGTGAACGGGGGTGGTATATGAAAATGGTACTAAAAACAATGTGTTAGGGCTTTTTTTTTGTAATTTTTCAAAAATCGGAGGGCTAACATGAAATTTATGGTAATTAAAAGGGTCTTTGCTAGGTGGGCCTTTATTGTGTAGGGGTGTATTTGCAAATTGAGAATTTTCTGGGATTTTTGGGAATTTAGTTGGAGGTAAAATGGCTTAGGAATAAATTTGTATGTATAATAGTGTGGTGCGCCTAGCAGTTTCTGTGGTGTGGTTGACAAGTGGGTCCTGGACCCACTAG
>BCLG01000117.1:39938-50747 GCA_001602295.1 Zoysia matrella
GGAAGGTGGAGGCCGGGAGCTCGCCCGCGTCGGCGCGGACCGCGCCGAGGAGGTGGTGCGGGACGCCGCGGCGGTCCGCGAGGGGCACCTTGTTGGTGGTGATGTCCAGGCCGGCGTACAGCTGGATCTTATCCGCGTTCACCACCTCCCCTCCGAGCGCCTCCCCCGCGTCGATGGACAGCTTCGTCTTCCCGGTGCCCGTGGCTCCGACGATCACCACCATCGGTGTCCCCTCCTCCTCCTCTTTCCTCAGAGCCGCCACGCGTGGAGACAGAGAAGACGACGCCGAGCACGAGAACCCTCTGCAGGCCCGCCGCCCCTCCTGCTGCTCCAACAGGACCCGCACTGGCCTCCTCCTCCTGCCCGCCGCCGCCATGGTAGCGCGCTCGAGCGTAGCGACGATCCTATTGGCGCGGAGACTGGTCATGTAGGAGCAGAACTAGTCGCAGCTAGCAGCAACCTCCTGCCCGCGCGCCCCCTCGGTGGATTCGAACCCGCCGCCCTGCCGCCTTATGACCTGACCGCGTTTTATCTCTTCCTCCCCTCCTCGCCCCGCTTTATACGAGCCGCCTCTCGCCTCTCGAAGATGGGACGACGACGACGACGACCGGACCGGACCAGAGCCAATTCCTCTTCAGGCAGGCAGGCATCAGCCGTTCTCTGCCTTTTGCGCGCCGGATGTTTGATTTTCGGACGGCCTGTGGAGTACTCCTACAGAAGTACTGGGTTGGCTTGGCTTCGGTATCTCGCAGCCGTTAAGAGGATTTTTGTAGCATTACCTGCAGTTCGTTATATGTTACAGAACAGCGAAACAACGCATTTAACAGATCAACGGCTTAAATCTATTTTGACTCAGACTCATAAATTAAATTTAAAAAAACTCATTTGTCATAAACCTTGTTTGTTGATCGCAGATGATGCTCACTTTTTCTTTTGTCCTGTCGGCCGGATGGTGTGGCCAGCTTGATGGGTCCTCAGTTTATATATACGAAGGACAACCGGCTTTGTGTGACCGTCCTTGACAGCGCACGGACATGACACGTCGAGGATCTTAAACAAAGACAAACCTGCTTCGTTGTTGATGATGATGGGGGCCATGCGGGGTCGATCTCAGTCCGTCATCGCCTCAGCTCATTGTGATGTGTGTGCACGGCACCAGCACCCCACGCCGCGACTTCCCCTGCCCGTGCGCACGGGAGTACTCCTACTCCGTACACGACCAAACCGAGGACCGTGGCTAAACTAATCCGCGCATGTCCCGTTTCCGAGCAGAACATTCCGAGGCGTCCGGTCCCCTGCAGCTAGACGGACTCGTGCCGGGTGCGGGTGGCTGTCCCGGTGGGAGGGGGACGCCGCGACCGGGTGGTTGTGCAAGTCCCCCGTGCGCGCGCGCTGCCGCTGCCCACTTGGTGGCGAGTGCCCCCTCGTGACTTCGGGACCGTCGTGCTTCCTTCCTCCCTCCTCGCGGCCGGGATTCTGGATCAGGGTCGCGACGGGAGCAGCGACGAACGACTCGGCTCCGGTCGTGGTCTCGCTATATTCCCCCGCGCGCCGCCAGATTTCGCCTCGCTTTTTTCCCCCTCGGCTTTCGGTGGGACGGGGGCAAGTGTTGGGTTGGGTGTGTGCCGGGCGCGGTAGCGACGTGATGCAACAACGGCGTGGCGCTGGCGCACACGGTTTCGGGTTTCCCTTCCGCCTAGCGATCGGGAATTTGGGAAACTTTTCCACTGTCTCCGCTAAAATATCGATTTAACGAAAACCGTGAAAACTAGTCGAAAACTACTTTAAATAAAAAATTTAAAATTTGAACAAACTGTTACAGTAAAATGGCTGGTTTCACCGGTTAGCCGAGCGGTTTTATCGGTAAGCCGATCGTTTTCTTCGATTTTAAATTTTAAAATTTGAAACCCATCGGTTTCACCGGTTAGCCGACCGGTTTTACTAGTTTATATATCGGTTTTACCGATTTTCAGTATTTCGAATTTTTTCAATTTTTTAAAAATTTTTAAGACAAAAACCGATCGTCCGATAAAATCGTATCGAATCAGTTTCACTGAAAACCGTGAAAACCAGTCAATTTTGAGCAATTTTGTAAACACCGGTCGTAATGTGATTGATCGGTCACCTGGCGTCGTTACGGTGCGGAGCGAGAGAGCGAGAGGTGGAGAAAAAGCGAGTGCTCCTACTGGGGTCGCCGAATGGGCACTGCGCTGCGGTCCCGTCCGCCAGTCCGCCTGCTGCCGGACGGAAAGGGAAAGAAGCCGAAGAAAGCAAGGAGACCGCGCATGGGGGAATGCGGCGCTCCCGATGCGCTCCCAAACTGATGATACTGCTGCTGCCTGCTGCTGCTCAGTGAAGGAGGGACTACGTACGACTCGTCTGGAGCCCCGGGACACCATCAATCCTGACATGGCTCTCCTGCCCATGCAAGGACCCATGCACGCACGCATTGGACTGGACATCGAATGCGAGAAGAACTAGCGACCTCTAGATACTCCTAGCGTAGCTTGTCCATTTTTCCCGTGGTTCTTGTGCTGCGTTACTACGTCTACGTGCAGCAGAGCAGCAGCGAAGTGTTAAACAGGAGAGCGGAGCCTGACAGGCTGAGGAGTACTCCTGCTGCTGCTACGACGCAGGTTCCTGATGTGGGTTCGTTTCTGTGGCTCCATGTGTCCATGTCCGGCTCCTCTGTCTGCCAGCCACGGATACAACTGCGTGGCGCCAGGAGCCATCTCCACCACGCGTTCAAGAGTATGCTCAGGCGTACACCCGAGTAGAGTATCATCGTGCTCGACCGTACGGACGAGGACCTGCATGCACATGTCAAATGGAAATGAGGACAAAATAGGATCGCTTTTGACGATGTGCATCCCTTTTTTCTACTCCTATATCAGATCGACGATACATTCTCTCGCAAAAAAAAAAAAAAGAAAGAAAAGGAAAGGAAGAAGAGAGCATCGCACAAGACGGTGCCTGCCCCTGTAGGAGCAGTAAAACATGAATCGATACGGCCGGCCTGTTGACGTCGATCTCCCACTTTTATTTATTCATCATTCAGTTGACCTTGTCGACTGCGACGTTAGTAGCGAACGGCTGCCGTGTGCTCCGATGCATGAAGGTTACGCACGCGCGCAGCTGGCTTTTCCCGGGCTTTCAAATTGACACTACAAAGCAGCCGCTAAAATTCCCAACTTTTCAGATACCTCATCGATCGACCGATCACCTGATTCTTCGCCGTCCATGCACCTCTCTGATCGTGTACCCTGCAGGGGACAGGTGCACGTAACGAGAGCCCGGCTTGCTGGAAACCAAACGTGGAGCATCGAGATCGCGCCGGCTGGATCGCGCGAAAACGAGAGGGGCACAATCATGCACGCCGATCGAGGGATCGAATCGCCGTCCACCATGGCCACGGTCAAAAGGCTCGCGCGCGAGATCCATCAGATCGATCGTTCGGGTACAGCCGAAACCAACAGGCCCCAAAGCGGCTGGCCGCCCATGCGAGACGAAGTTCACTTCACTCGCGATCGGATCCGCGATCGATGCGGGAACAGGGGACGAGATATGATGCCGCCCCGCGATCACCATCTCATATACTCCATCTCATGCGCTGCGCGGTCGGCCGCAATTCCATCGGAGGAATCAGCGCGTGGTGGTGGTGGTGGTCAGGTCAGGCGGCGAGGATTCCGGGGCCGGGGGAGTTCTTCTAAGTGCATCACGGAAAGATCGAACATTGGGATGGCCGATGGCGAAGCTCTAGCTAGCTAGCTAGCTAGTGTGCACGGTATCCGATCACCTTTTCTCGTCTACGGAAAGCGGCGTCCGGCCATCGGTCTCCATCGATCGAGGTACCGTATATATCTACTCCTATCTATCTAGGAGTATCTATCTATCTGCGTATCGGAGGAATGGGACCTGATCGATTTCTCGCCAAAAGGACGCGCACCACGGATTGATCTTCGTTCGATCTCTTATTCCCCGCGGCCGCCAGTTCGATGTGCCCGGCCACTCGATCGCCGGAATCGAGCCCAGGTACGCACGTTCGATCTTCTCCGTCGAGCTGTCGTGGTCATCGATCGCAGCAAGAACATCGGTCGATCATCGGAACAACCACGCGTTGCAACGCGGGAATTCTACGTACCGTGTCTGCATCCGTCATTCGCGGCGATCAGCGAATAAAGCACTAGAAACTTATACCGGCACACTACTGTTACAGGATGCGATAAAACTCTTGCTTACATATACGTACTATCTCTGAGACTTTTGTCTACATCAAGCACGCGTCACCGTTCACTCGTTACCAAACCGATCGATGGCTGTTACTGCAGTTCGGGTAGAAACCGAAACCATTCTGCTTGTTTTGTTTGTTCGTTCGTTTGTTCGTTTGTTTTCATCAGTCCGTCGTCAAATCCAAGAGCCAACACCGAGCTGACAAGTGTAGGTTTTTCTGTGCATGTGGGCGTAGACTATACGGTAGGTGACGACTAGCCGCGGATTAGTTAAATCAATCGATCGACAGGCTTCCAAGATGACGATAAGTGTCGATCCATCCATTTAAATAGGGGGTTCGAACTATATTTAAACGGCGAGAGGATGAGGTGATCATCAGTAGGACAAAGGGTTACATATGTGCGATGAGCGACGTGATGATGGAGATGGCATGTACAGTACCAGTCGTCTTGTGCCTCGGGTCGAAGCTAGTCTGGTTGCTGTGAGATGGCGGCTGATACAGAGTGGACAACACTACCTAATTTAAGTATATACTCTTTTCGATTTTAAAATATTTACACTGTTGACTTCTAACATCAATTTTGATTATATATTTTATTAAAAAAATATGATATATATAATATATTTTATATCATTAGTGAAAATTGAAACATGACAAATAATTTAAATTTGTGCTTTGTGCATATCCAAGATAGAAGTATGCATTAATTAGTTCCATCAGGAAAAAAAAAGGAAAGAAAACAGCGAGAACAAAATACAAAAGAAGTAAGAAATCCAATTATTTAAGCAGTGGTTGAGTGAATAAACAATGTCCGTAGCAACGCTGTGCCCGCACATTACGTAAGCAAGACTAGTGTTGAGAAGAACAAGTTACTAATAAGGCCGAAGGATCATCATCGAGGAGATCAAATTAAATACCCTTATCTCGAAGCCGCGCAGGCCAAAATGATTGGCCCATGACCTGTACAATACCGATCACTCAACCATTTGACGCGCCTGCAGCTTGAGTGAACTCTGTCCATTAATAAACAAAGCACCATTTGACTTGCTTAAAAATATAAAGAAACGGGTCACCGAAAGTGACGAGTGACCCAGTTACAAAGAGAGGCACGACCGCACGATGGAGGAGGTTGATGGAGCAGGTCAACTATTATCCATACATACGAGGTCCTAGTAAACTCTCTCCTTTCCATTGGGTGTGTGGTGGAGGCAAGCTAGCTGGCTCCTGCTTGTTGCCGACTCTTGTCATGCATGTCCATCGATCGCTGCGTTGGCATGCTCCTGGTCGCCGAGCCTTAGACGCCGCCAACGACGACGGGGAAGACGGGCGGTTTCCAGCCTGCAGCCTGCTCGGGTCGTTGCCATCTACGCCATCCGAGCAAGCTTCGCTGGCGGGTGGGGGAAAGCGCGGAACACGGAGATCTATGCCGTAGTTTATGTCGCCGCCGTACCGGAACCGAACGCAGCAGGGCAGCTGGTGCTGTGCTGCTCCTGCTCTGGATGGACCCATGCAGAACAACCTCCGCGCTAGCTTTTCGTTTCGTCTCTTTGTGATCCATTCAGTCCCCGGGTATCTACTCCGCTTGTCAGTTTCTCCTCCAGATGGTGTTCGGCGGCGCGGAGAGCATATGTATATTGCCATATTGGTGGTCGGTGGCGCATGTCTGTGTGCTCTCATGGAGAGCAGCAGTGCGCTGGGCTACGAATATAATTTGGGTCGATTAGAAAACTTCGTCGACGTCGGAATCTGAAGGCAAGCTGCTCAAGGTCTCCGAGGGACAATGGTCAACGGCTTAGCACTCGTCAGCGTGACGATCCAATTCATCACAATAATATAGTTTCTTTTCTAGTAATAGCTGTTCTTCAAAATAATGCTTATCAGTGTACACACGTACGTACAAGTCTGTGTACTAAAATTGATGTCCGAAAAGATGATAAGGACATCAGATACACATTAATTTAGCATATTTTCTTTTTCTTTTTTTAAAAAAAAGACAAAGCGGGTAGGATTTTATGAGAAGTCCAGAAATTTACGTGCATGTTTTTACTTCTGCTGCCGTTGGTGACATAGTACCGTCAGGATCATGTACCTCGGGCACCTATGTGCTCGGAGTAAATACGAAGACTCAGTTATGAGCTATTAATCTACAGTTCATGAAAGACTTCATCGCATTAAACCATTAGAGAACGTCTCGACCTGCGAAGGTTGGGGCCGTGCGAGCACAACAGCTCGATCACCGAAGGGTCGGGGACATATGATGACAAGATTCAATCAGCCAACGACTAGAAGCTAACGCTTCCGCCCGACCTTAGGGGTCGGTCACTGTCTTAACGGTCAACTTCCGACGAGCATAGAGATTTCTGACAACGTACAACAAGAGGTAAAGCAACACTGTCAAAGGTAAAGCATTTTAGAAGGAGGTAAAGCATCCAAACGATCAGTAAAAGCGTTCCGACTGGCAGTAAAGCAAAACGGAAAAGTGTTCTTTATCCCCTACGATTGAAAAAAAACAATCGAAGAACACTGACAGTCTGCTCCGGCACCAGCGGCCGCCAAAGGATCAACTTCGGCGACGACCGTGACCCCACCCGTCAGGTTCTGTAGACGTCAAGTTTGTAACTCTAGTCCAACACCTATATAAAGAGGTACTGGAGGCCTTAGACGATAAGTTTGATCAGTCCATTATAACCATAACCACATACGCATGTTAAGGTTTTTGTTCGTGCCAAAGTCCTTTCGCCATTGTACTTATGTTATTGAGTTCATACGATCCACGCATTCTCTCTGAACGTAAGTTATTACACTTTTCGACGGCTTGAACCAGGCTAAATCTCTTTTCAATCACTTAAATTCTACTGTACCGATGTTCAAAACAGCTTAGCTGATCGTCGATGACATTCTCTTCTTTCCCAGCCTCTCCCAACCGGCGCCGTCGAGCCTCGATAAGCGATTACCGTTAGTTTCCTTTCCGCTCCAATTCTAGCATTGGGCCGAAATCATTCATTGATGGGTTCCATATAATTGGGCCGAAATCATTCCTTCATTGGGCTTCCATAGTATCGAGCCCATGCCTGTGAATCGTGATGATTCCGACTTAAGAATGAAGAGGTGGATGCGATTCTAACTGATGAAGCAGTATTGGGATCTGTTATATGCAGGAGGCAGCATTTTATTTTATTTTATTTTATTGCTGCTGCTATGGTTCTAGTAGTATTATTTTTCAACAACTCCACGTGAGTGCGGATTTCATTTAGGAGGCAGAATTTAAGAGCATACGAGGTGTCACGGCCAATGAATCAACATCCTTCAGTATTTTTTGATTAAGTATTTTTGGTCGTTTCAGCAGGAATAGTTTACAAGATGCACGTATCCTCTTATATTCTCTGGATAGAAGATGAAAAGAAAAACTCCTACACCGATCCCTCAAACAGTAGTTACAAAACAAGATGCCCAAACAGAAGGGGCCCGACCAAAATCATATCATCATTTTCGCAGAGCCCAGCTTTTAAATCTTCCTCCAACGCAGATGCCAGCAACGATTTTGCGATGAAGCAAACGGAAACACGGACATAAAAATACGAGGGATACTGCGATACTCACGATAGTCATCAAGGTCCACCGCTGAACATGGCTTCTAAAAAAGGTCAAATCTTTCAGAGCTTCGATCAAGACGTTACAAGTTACTGGAGCACTACTACTAAACGAGCAGAGATCACGAAGGGATCCAAAGATGCAGCTTCTATAAGACTCCAAGAAAAAAACCATAAGGCCTGGTCCAGTCAAGCTTCACCAATAATATAGTAAAGAGGCATCTTTGCTATTACCGTGAATGTCACAAGGGTGGAAACATCTCTTGCAGAGGATTACCACAAGTGTGTATGATTAGCGGTCAATCTCCTCATCTTCATTGTAATCATCATATTCATCTTCATCATTTGATTCATCAAAATCATCTTGATCCTGGAAGTACTCAGAGCCAGAGTCAAATAGTGATTTATTGTGGTTTAAAAAAAAAGACAGCGTCAGCTTTGGGGAGAGCGCATACCTCATCCTCATCAAAGCTTGCAAAAGCATCCAATGTGTCACCTTCGTTGTCTGAATCTGAGCTATCCTCCTCTTGTTCATCGTAGTCCTCAATACCCTGTTTTATTGCACATCGATAATCTTATTAATTAAACAATAAGATTCTTAACAGTTATTACAAGGGCAACAGCAATTATTTGCCACATTTTCCTTGGGAATACTAAATAATTATATAGTAAAAAAAAGAAGAAAGCACATATGGCATAATTCTTCCTTATTTAGAAGGTTTGCATACAAATAACAAATTACATACCAAATCCAACTTCATCTGCTTCATATTTCTTTCTAGTTCAGCTATGTGCTGGCTGAGGGCCTGCACAACAAGTTATGAGTTTAAAAGAAATATAAAAGGACGATAATGTTATGCAGAAGATTTTCAATGCAAACACAAATACACAAGCATTCCGTTGGGAAACTTACCTCGTGGCGTTGCATTGCAACTGCACGTTTCAATGCCTTAGCCTTTGTTAATAGATTCCTAGGTCTAATATTAATAGGCCTCCTATAGTTCTTCCCACGGTAATAAATGAGTGCATAGCCCTTTGGAACTCTTTCGATTGCAACAAGTATACCACCACTCTCATACTCCAAAAGCCGGGCTGTCTCCTGAACAAAGGATAGGGTCTTCTGCTTGGAAATTAATTTCACAACTTCCCTATGCTTCCAATGCAAGTGCATATTTTCAATGACACCATCAAAGACACCACGAATTCCTGAAATTGACAAAAGAGAACAACCAGTCAATAGAACTGTAGCCATGTAGCACATGTTCCTAGATGATCATTCAGGAAATTTACCAAGAGGCAAGTACGTCTTAAGCCGTAAACCAATCCTACGGAATACAGATTTTTCCTCATCAGTGATCATTTCTTGATCATCACAAGGATTGGCGAGGACCATAGATGCTTCAATCTTTGAAAGTAATCGTTCCGCTCTATGTATTTTTGCCTGAGCCTGTATATTTAAAGAACAGTTAGCCAAAACTAGAAGAAACAGTTAACAGGATACAATGAATAAAGTATCAACAAAATTAAATCGAACATTGAAATGACATAGACTAGACCCTCGGTTTGGGCTAGAGTTTGGATGTTAGCTTTTGGAAAACTGGATGGTGACTAGATGAAGATTTGGCTAATGGAGTTTGGATGTTGACTTTTATATTATGTTTTTAGCTTCTCTACACACCAAAAGCTAGAAAAGCAGCTCTGGGTGTGCATTTTAGTTTTTAGTTCATTTCCTCCAAAGCTAGCTTTTCAACTTTTCAGAAAAGCTGAAACAAACTTGGCCTAATTAGTTGGAAGCCTAGCTACAGTGGCATCTTAAAAAAATATAGAAATTTCTTACAATGGAAAGCTTGTGTTCGAGTTTCCTGAAAAGTTTCTCCTTTTCTGATCTGGAAGACGCCTCTTTCATTTCTTGCTGCTCCTTAGCAGTTACTTCTCTTCCCCAACGAGCTTGAGCCTCCTGAAATTCAGCAAGAGTACCAGCAAGAGCATGCCCATCTAACCCATCATCCAGAGGTTGTGCAATAGAAATGCTTCTTCTCTGCTCCTCTGCATTCTGAACATCTTTAGCCAACGCTTCTCTTTCAGCCAATGCAGCTGCTACAGATGCTGGGAGGAAGTCTTTTCCACGATATATTACAATGTAAAATTTATTTCGAAGAAGCAGGGTACCCCCTGTTAGATTCTGAAGGAACATGAAAAAAGAAATAAAGACATTAGCTACTTCATGAAGCCTTTTTTATGTAAAAAAAATATGGTTCATTACAACAACAACAACAACAACAACAACAATAAAGCCTTTTACATATGGTGCATCAACATAGTTAGTTTCTCTTTGCTGGAACATGCTTTCAGAACTACACCTTCAATGGAAGAAAGAAAAAAAATTACTGTACAATAGCAAATTATTCACTCTATCGTGGTAGTATCACGAATATGAAATTAATGACCAATGAGTTAGACCTGTACGTGCTAGCCAAAAAAAAAAAGGTTAAAGAATGCTATCCAGTTATGATGAAATAATATGACTAAGGTTAGGTCTCATTTATATATAGGAGTAGCTTGACAGTATATTAAACACATTTTCTTGTGGTATATGGTGACTTTCATCTCTAGCCTCCCCCAACTTGTTTGGCACTGAAAGGCTTTGTTATCATCGTTGTTATTGGAACTTGAAAGGAGGTTGTGTTCCACAAAACATAAGGGCATTCCTCTGGTTCCCAATCTGGCAGATATGATACAGGAAGCAACCATGTTTCCTTGCCCCCAAACAGTTTTGGTGAATGTTCAAGGAACTTTCGATTTGCCAATACTAGTCCTTAATTTCTTTAATAAAAAGTTACCGAGCAAATTTCAACTAATGTATTTATACTTTCAATTACCTTAGGAGATTATACATTCAGAAGCTTTGCCTCTATGTCTAATTAGAGAATAACTATTTTTCAAGGTTCCTTGAATTAAATGTTCTAAAGTGGTCATGTAAAAAATGAC
>BCLG01000117.1:50757-67905 GCA_001602295.1 Zoysia matrella
GAACTTTCGATTTGCCAATACTAGTCCTTAATTTCTTTAATAAAAAGTTACCGAGCAAATTTCAACTAATGTATTTATACTTTCAATTACCTTAGGAGATTATACATTCAGAAGCTTTGCCTCTATGTCTAATTAGAGAATAACTATTTTTCAAGGTTCCTTGAATTAAATGTTCTAAAGTGGTCATGTAAAAAATGACAGAAAAAATAAAAAGCAAAGCAGGGCATTTGAACTTGAACCTTTATTTCTTCTGCCATTATCTTATTGTTTGTATTTTGTATTCCACGTTTGACAGCTATTTTTACCACCAAACTCTTCTCCCAGAGCTTAACAATTGCCGCTGCCAACCCTTGATGATTCCGGTTCCTCCCTTCAATGAAGTTTAGCAAGCTATAAGAAGATGTTTGCTGCCAGCAGGTACAAGCTATAGCAGGGGAAAACTATATGTGTATTGTCAAAAGCAGTACCTAGAGCAAAATGGCATGGAAGATTCCTTGCTAACTTCCGCAAATTAGTCAGCTCTGCATTGGTAAGCGCCGAACGCATTCCAGTTGGAAGGACCCTATATGGTGTTCTATAACTAGGGATTGTTTGAGGCAGCAAGTCAGCATCCACTGGTAAAATACCCGTTCCCCACCAATCCACAAAACGGGGTCCCAGCTCATCAAGCATTTGATTGAACTCCAGCTCTTCCTCTGTCATGTCCTCAGTATTCTTCATGTTCAATGCGGACATATTTGCATTATTCACAGCCAGATTCTTTCCCTGATTATCACTCTCAGCAGAGCTGGAGGCATCTGGGATGAACAATGCACCATTTTCCTCCTTCACTGGAGAAGAGGCACCATCTAGATTTTGGGATTTCACAGGCCTTCTGTAATTGCTCCCTCGGTAAACCACCATTACGCTTCCAGACCTCCATATGATCAATCCTCCAGTGCGCCGCTGATCAAGGTGCATAAGACATTATGTGAGGAATCCATTTACGCAGGAGAACAAACAACTTTACAAAAACTTCGGATTAAGAGCAACGCAAGTTCAATTCATCAATTGCCACTATTAATCACTTAAGTTGACAGTACTCATGATATCAGACAGAGGACAAAGGCTATATGATGCAGACCTCAACAAGCTCATGAGCAGTCTTCATGTCATGCGCGAGGTCCTCGTGAAATTTGAGCCGGACGAGCTCCGATTTCCTCCATGCGTCATGGATCTTCTCCACGATAGCCTGCGTGACCCCAGCCTTGGGCACGGTGATGCGGTCGCGCAGAGTCATCCCTATCCTGCGCAGCCGCCGCAGCTCCTCGTCCTCGATCGTGAGCTCGGCCAGCGTGGGCGCCTTGACCCGCCTCCGCTTGACCCCATCCTCCTCGTCCCCCCATCCCACTGCGGCTGCCTCGTCCCGCTCCCACGGTAGCACCGCTTCGTCGAAGCTGGATGCCGCGAACTGGCGGTCAGGCCGCGCCCAGCTGCGGTCGAGCAGGTCGCCGAGGCGCTCGTTCCCGTCGGGCGGGGCAGTGGTGGCCGTGGAAGAGGGGGAGGGCTCGTCGTCGTCGGTGCCGAGGCCGAGGTTGCGGAGGCGGTGGACGATGCGGTCGATGGAGGTGGAGGGCGCCGGGGCGGGGGGAGGCTGGGAAGCGTCGGTGGGGGCCCACTTCTTCAGCCAGGGAGAGCCGTTGCTCGGAGAGGGTGGGGCAGTGCGGTTGCTGCCGGATGAGGGCGAAGCGGATGCGGCTGTGGACGAGGAAGAGGCGGTGCGAGAGGAGAGGAGGCGGAGCGGGAGGAGGCGGAGGTGAGGACGGGAGGAGAGGCGGAAGGAGTGGTGGAGGGGGAGCTCGGAGAACGCCATGGAGGTGACGAATAGAGGGCGACGCGCTGGTTTTATCGCGGTGGCGCCATGGATTTGCGGAGAGGGTGGGGATTGTGCGGGAGAGCGGGGTTTTGGGCTTGCCGGCGGCGGATAAGGGGCACGGTAGAAAACTTTCTCGTTGGCTTCTTTTCTCGGTAAAAATCTTTATTTTTTAATTTATTTTTTTGAACGGAGAAAGACGTCGACCTTTATTGAATTGAAGGTCCAAAAAACAGGCGTTCCCACTGGACAACCAGTGTTCACCATACCTAACTAAAGATTACTACCACAAGGCCTTGAAAGCCAGCCAAAGGACAAACTAAGACAAGTTCATAAACATGAATTACAGGAACACCACATCAGAGGTAAAAGAGGATCTGGGACTGGACTTTATCTTCTCCATGACCTACTTGATTAGTTCCTCTAGGCCATTAGCACTCACCCCCTTCGATAGAGCTTTCCAACTCTGCAAAAATGACTATCAGATTTCCGTTTAGAACGTATGAATTTCATATGAGTTTTATAGAAATAAGTTTAATTTTATAAAAAAAATATAGGAATCAAATTTCTCACATTCCAAACACACCTCAGTTTAATTTTATAAAAAAACACTGAACTCAGTAAGAATTCCTCCAATAAAAAAGGGGGTCTAAATGTAACGAGGTTTACCACTCCATTTAGAAAACCATAGCAGCCAAACTTTGCTATTTATGCAATAGCAGGTGTACTTATATTTCCAGATTTCCAAATAGTTTTCAGGCTGTTGAAAGACCATTGGGATCTTTGTACGTGAACTGTTAATGTATTTTTTATCACAGCATAGCAAAAAAAAGATGCTGCCCTTCAGTCGAGATTTCAATAAAGCGGCGATGAGTGTGGCTACTTGCTGATGGTTGAACAGCATCAGTAGCTACTTGATGAAGTATTACCATCAGAAAAGAACAACACAGCAACAAAGCCATAATGCTCACTGAACCAAACAGAGGAAAATTAACATTTTGATTTACATCATCCGATAAGAAATAATAAAAAAATCACTCTGTCTTCCACACCACAAACGGTCCCTTCTTCTGATGCTCATAGGGCCGAAGCTTGTTCATAGCTCGCCCCATCATCGCCATTGCTGCGATGCTTGGAAACTGACCCCCAAGTCCTCCGGACGCCTGGTCAGGCTTTGTTTCTTGCCCGCGCAGACCTTTGTCTTCATGGAAAATAGGAGTGCCACCCTCGCACCATCGTCCTATCCAATAATTCATACTTTTTGCTGGAACATGCGATATTTGGTCGTCGTGGACTTTAATCACTTCATCCGACACCTTGTCCTCCTTAACATGATCAATCGATTCTTCGTTTCCTGTTCTGTTGCAATGGCGCCCCATACCGACCAAGCAACTTACTGAATCACCAGGTGGAGGGCTGCCCCCAACTTTTGGCTTCTTGGAACTAGGAATTTCATGGTCCAATACATCAAGATGCAGGCACTTGAGCCATCTATCACTTGGCTCAGCACTTGCTACTGGTTGAACTACACCGAGGGAAATAGGATTTCTCATTCTACTCATCTGGAATAGCATGCGATCAAGGTTTGTGGTCCCTGTTGCAGGCATGCATGATTGCTTACTAGCAATAGTTGCTTTGGATGAAACGTCGTGATGTTCATTCACATTATGGGATTCATTTTCTTCTTTGTCTGAATCTCTTCTGATGGGTGGAGTTGCCAGCCGCTCAGTTTCTGCTTCATTTGGGCAGGCATAATCCTGTAACATTTGCTCATAACAACAAAATCACTACAAAGTTTTATCGATTGCTATAGGTTCGTAAGTGCTGAGGACAGGACAGCATGAAAGAGTGAGTTACAGATGCAATTTCTCGATTAAAAAAAGTAGTGGAAAGCTCTGAAAGGAGTAGAATATTCTGGCTTATGTTAACAAAATAGCACAAACAGGAATAGCTATCACATACATGACCAATCATAAAAACTGAAAATAAAGTTAGAGTTCATGATGCAGCAAATTTCATTCGTGGCTACAAATTTTGTAAGCATTTTCAGGGTTTTTTTTTCGCATGTAAAATGCACAATATTGCATTAGATATTTTTTTTGTACAGAGAAACAATGTCAATAAAAATATACCTAAATACTTAAGCATTATTTCTATGCACAATAAATGAGATTGGATTGATATGAACATTGATACCTTCTGTTCTGGCAATGAAGCAGCAATACCTGCAAGAATCCAGAGAAAAGTATGAATACATATGACTATGAGTCTCTGATGGCGGTAACAGTTGAATAGGGAAAAGGACCAGATATTTCATTTAAACATCACTAGGAAGGGTATAGTCCCTCACCTGCTGAGGATTTTGACACAACAGGGGTGTCACTGTACAATGTTTCAGTTCTAGCTGAAGACTGGTTCAGCGTTCCAAATAGACAACTCCCAATATTTGTGCCATACATGCAAACATCAAAATCATTTCCTGAAGACACTGAATTCTTTGGACATGCACTTTGAGACTTGGGAGCTGTTGTAAGCATTTCATAGAGATAGGCTCCTTTTCGTTTGAGAGAACCTGTAGACTTTGACTTTGAACCTTTTTCATGTCTCAGTGACTCACTAGTTACTGTCAACGTGTTTGCAACTGGATCATGTAGATTTAAGTTTGCAGCAGATTCTGTTCTCTGTGTTTTCAAATGCTGCTTCACGTAGTGTAATGAAGAATTACCATTAAAGGTTCCATGAAAATTTTCACCACCCTGCTTGCTCTTGTAGGAACAATTTGTTGGTTCCTTATGACATTCTGTGTCAAGTACAGGTGCACGAAATATGTCCCCTGCAGCATCTTGTTGTTTGTAGACAGCAGATCTTACTGACATCCGCTTGTTAAAGGCACTTACAGCAATTTGATCCCTGTTGTTGCCTTCAAAATAAAGCTTTTTTCCACTTGACGCATTGGGTAGTTCATGCTCCGAATTTGCAATATAGTTGCTAGTAAGCTGCTCATCAATTTGACAATCTGATGAATTATTGTCTTTGCTGCAAAAGCATGAAATTGTATCTGATAAATGTCCTTTTAACTTTTGCCCGGAAGGATCAGGACTGATGCCAGCAGGACCTTCTAGGTGAGTTAAAATGACTTTGGCAGGTTCCCGTATATCCTTGTTCGCATCATCTATCTGATGAGATTGTACCATATATTCCTGCAGTGCCATCACATGAGATGCAGGCATGTTAACATTCAGAGATGCAGGACCAAGTGCAGACCCTCGTTTTGGGTTGAGAATATTGTCTATTTTTCTGTTAATTTCAAACATAGGGAAGTGACTCCAGTCTGAACTCCCAAGATTCTCAAGGACTGATGGTAACTCTGAAAGCTTCCGAACAGAATATGTTTCTGACACTATAGCCCTCTCATGTACACTCACATCTTTCTGCTTCATACATCTTATAGAGGACTCATGACCCCTCGTATCATGTACCATGTCCCTCATATTGGAACTGAATTGATGATAATACTGCCCAGAGGCACTTCCACGTTCTACCCCAATCATGAGCCTTTCAGCTACCGTGGATTTCAAGAATTCAGGAGGTGGAATCCCACAATCACTTGTACTCGTGCCCTTGTTGAGATTCTGGTTGCAACTACTGTAATTTTGAGACTCTGCACTGCAGCTTGCCTTGGCCCACCGTGCCATCCACAGGTAATTCTTGTGTTGAGGTGACTCCATATCCGTAGTATCGTTCTTGGCCAAGAGAATTTGAAGTTCTTCTCTCCTTACATAGTCTGACATGGCCGAAATGTAGAAACTGATATGCCTTCCTTCACAAGCTCAATGCTAGTTGGCGAGGGTATCTGCCAGAGATGCAAAAGACCGGAATTAGACAAACTGAGTTCATGATGAAGTGCTGGTTAGATGTTTATTTATATGACTTGAGATTTTAAAATTAGCCACGCAATCAAGTGGGTGTTTCTGCTTGCATTAGCAACATACTGAGGAATATCATGACCTCGGGGGCATTAGCAATACACTGAGGAATATCATGACCTCGTGGGCAGATTTTCATCTCAAAAAGAGAGTTCAGTAGCCCCGGCATAGCCGTATGACACATAATTGTCAGAAGACGCCAGTGCCATTTTAAGCGGCTATATCTCATTTTCATATGATATGACCATAATTACAGATTTTCCGAAAATGGACATACAAATGAAGTGGATCTAGCATGCACCAGCAGAACAAACACCATTTAACTTCACTACAGCAGAAAGTTCTCATCGGTTTACCTTGGCGAGCCCCCGCTCGAGCTCTGAACCTCCCGCCGTTTCAGCCGGAGCAGAATCGAATCACACAAATCAAGCGAACCAACCACTCCACCTGGTTCCTGCGAAACACTGCAGATTAACACCACATAAAACTACGAGCAGGAATTATTTTGGAAAAAAAAAAAAGAAAACCGCCCGGCCAAGCCAGAAGCAAGATATCGGCATGCAATTCTGGCTCTACCGGCGGGAGAAGCCGCGAAACCTCGACGCGGGACTGGCAGGAGGAGCGAGAACACTCACCGAATCTACCGAGCGGTGGCGGACGAGGGCGGCGACGACGACGAGGGGCACCGGATTACGGCGCGGATGGATCAGACGACACTTGCGCGCCCCGCGCTGCGCTGCACCGGACTCAACGCGTCGAAATCAAACTCCCTCCCACCGGCGCCACCGCATGTTGCCTCCCTTCCGAGTATTCATTCCTGACAGGCTGTGAATAGAAAAGACCTGTGTGGGCTACAGGGAGACACGCGCCGCAACAGCTCTCCCCCTCGTCTCGCCGCCAGTTCCGCCCATCCCAGCTACAGCAACACCCACGCTGCGTACCGCGACGAGTACCGAGTACGCCGGATGGAGGCAGTAAAGCCGAGGGAGCAAGAGTCACGACGGAGCCGGTGGTGGGTGGGGGCGTGGGAGAGGGGAGGCGTCGAGGCGAGAGAGCGGAGGAGGAACAGTGAAAAGCGAGCGGTGGCTGACGCGACTCGGCCACGTCCTCAAAAGGAGACGAGTGGAGGGATCGATCGCGTGGGCGGGGCGGGGCCGGCGACCCGGCTGGGAGCCTGGGGAGCGTGGCGTCCCGGGTGCCAAGGGGAAAATATCTCAGGCCAGGCGAGCGAGGATGCCGCGCATCCACCCTGGACCCGGTACGGATGGGGTCGACGGCGAGTAACATATTATAAGTATACGGCCGGTCTTGAGGATGACGATGAAGAAAATGGGTTGCCTGGGAGAATTATAGTCGCTCGTCCCAAATTATTTATCATACCTTTTTCCAATTTAATTATCATCCTTATTTTACAATATATTTTTTATTTTTATGTCTAGACTTTACTCTCTTCATTTTTTTTAATTGATGTCGTCGTTAATTTTCAATATCAACTTTAATTATTTGTTTTATTAAAAAAATTAGTTCAAATTTGTAAAATTTTAAATTGTGATTCAAATAATTTTAATAATAAATAAAATTATAACAAAATATATGATGTTTATTAAAATCTTTTGAATAAGACATATAATCAAAGGTAAAGTTAAAAGTCAACGATGACAATAATTAAAAAAAAGACTTTTTTGTTACTATCTTTCTTTACCTAATGTGCAGGACATCTTGCTTTTTTTTTTTTTATGTCTAGACTAAAACGACAACAAAATTAGAACAGAGAAATTATTTCTATCAGTATGTTATTCAGCAATTAAACCAAAGAGCTTATCAATACTATTTCACTTAACTGCCTCCACCAACCATTCCCTAACAACAGAATAAAATGGAAAATGGAAAAATAAGAAAACAACGCACGTAAGCGCACCTGGTCCGGGCCCGGCGACAGCGGTCGAATTTGACGAACGATTAATGTCGTGCCGGGCCCGCGGCAGGGGGTAGAGCGGGCCGGATGGTGTCCGGCGATGGTGGCCAGCGCGCGCTGTCCAAGAGCATGTGCACGGCGATGAGCGCATACAAGGCTTCCATACGTTATAATTCACAAACTGACCCAGGAGCTAAGTGTGAAATAGATTCTTCCATCGTAATACCACTAATTCAGTTTCAAAAAAAAAATACCACTGATTCGCTCGGAAATACTAATAGCAACTGAGGAGCAAAATTACAATACCGAAACAGACACCCATCAGATGAATCACAAAGTAATGAAGGGCAGATGCCAAAACGATCCGTGATGCAAAATATGTCTTCCATAGTACTACCGATTAGCTCATTGACCAAGCTAAACATAAAGTAAACCAAGCAGAGTACCAAATGGATAATAACTCATGACAGTCAAAAACCTGACGAACATTACAAGGCTTTTGCCGAAAGAACTCCTAAACATTCAAAGAAACCATCTAGATACCGTAAGCAAACCCAGAGATCCTCCAGATCCTGATAGCTCCATCAGTGTAACCGGCATAGAGCGTGCTTCCATCCGCGCTCCAGCTCAGGCTTGTGCAGTACAGAATCTAAACAAGTGTAACAAAAGCGATCAATACACAAATCTAAACCATATAGATTGATGCTCTAGCCATAAACTAATATTAACATGAAGCTATGTTAAAGGAATTGGTTTATTGGGTTACGGGACCAAAACAGAAAGCAGATTCCATAAACAGGACTCAACACCAATTTCATATTCAAAAAATAGAAAGAACAAGCACTTAATGTAACTAATCTGGATATGATAACCGCATGGCTGGACACAAATACAAATGCAATTCCATTAAGAATCATCATGTAGAATGCTATCATACAACTATACTAACAAGAGAATGATATCCATTCTCATCTTACCATTTACCCATGCTTTCGCAAAAGACTTAACTAATTAATATTATATGGACCATGATCAATTCTACTTTCGTCGAAATATAAATTCATTCAAGCATCATATATTCAAGACTCTACAGAGAAAATTCCGCATTGGGAAAATGTCATCATTTGCGGACTTTTAGAAATGCATCTACAGACTAACATAAAGATAAGTATCCCAAAGTAATGAACTCTGACACTAAGTCATACTAGACACTAGTAGTACAGAGGTATGGCTAAGCACTTAGCACTACAATCCACAAACGCAGCCAGAATGCATTATACTGGTGCCGCATACACACTACACACGTCGTAAAAATCAATGCAAATCCTAGTCAAGCGGCACAGTAAAGTTGTCAAAAATTAGCAGCAACAAAATAGCAGAGATGTACCTGGTTCTTGGAGACCTGGATGTCAGGCTTGAGGTCCTGCACGACGAGCTTCGATTCAAGGTCCCAGATCTTGATGGAGTCCTGCGTCGCGGCGCAGAGCCAGTAGCGGTTGGGAGAGA
Source organism: Zoysia matrella (assembly GCA_001602295.1). NCBI lineage: Eukaryota > Viridiplantae > Streptophyta > Magnoliopsida > Poales > Poaceae > Zoysia > Zoysia matrella. The sequence goes on from BCLG01000117.1 coordinate 59,957, forward strand.
AGCAGAGTGAGTGTATGATGGAGTTGGCTTCCAGCTTGTACAGCCCCTTCCCCTCAGTCAAATCCCACAGCAGAGTTGTTCCGTCTTTCCCGCCGGAGGCGCACAGCGAGCCGTCGGGGCTCACGGCGACGGCGTTGACATAGCCACCGTGACCCTCAAGCGTGTTGCGCAGCTTGCAGTTGGTAAGGTTCCAGACCTTGACGGTGCGGTCCCAGGATCCAGACACAATGGTGGGGAGAGCCGTGTTTGGGGAGAACTTGACGCAGGAGACCCAGCCACTGTGGCCCTCGCTGCCGCCGAGGTCACCGCCGATGGTGTACTTGCACTCCCCGAGGGTGTTCCAGAGCTTGATGGTCTTGTCGCGGGATGCGGAAATGATCTGGCGGTTGTCGAAGGAGAAAGCAACGGAGAGGACGTCCTTGTCGTGACCGACGAAACGGCGTGTGGTGACGCCGGTGGAGAGGTCCCAGAGGCGGAGCTCGCCGTCCCAGGACCCGGAGAGCGCGAACTGACCGTCGGAGCTGAGGACGACGTCCTGGACGAAGTGTGAGTGCCCGGTGAGGCGGCGGAAGGGGACGCCGTACTCGCCGGGAGCGTCGGGCGTCGACTGGACGGGGTTGGTGAGGTCCCACACCAGCAGCGACTTGTCGCGGGAGGACGAGACGATGAAGGGGGAGTTGTCAATCGGGGTCGCGATCGCCGTCACCTCGCCGTTGTGGCCGCGCATCGTGCCTGCCAGGGTGAGCGTCTCTTGCGCCATGGTCGCCGGAAAGGGGGCTGGGGCTGCACGGGTGGCGGCACAGAGGCGGCGGCGCGGAGGAGAGGGGAGAGTGCGCGCAGAAGAGGGAGGTGGGGGACTTTATAGTCGGGGCTACTTGCGCTAGGGTTTTGCGGGACGGGTGATTTGACGCTGGAATGGTGGATGGAAGTTCGGGACCGTCGGATAGGATTGGATCGCTTTTTATTTCTTGTTAGATAGCGTTTCTAAATTATTGTCATTTTTCTGACAATATGTCTTATTTCAAAAATTAATTTAAATATATAAAATTACAAGTTATATTTCAAATAAGTTTAATGATAGAGTAATTTATAATAAAAAGAGAAAAGTCTGCTAAACCCTCTCACCTATGCAACGAAGAATACTTAAGCCCACAAACTTCAAACATGCGTGCGGAGCTATAAAACATAGTGAGGGAGTATAAATCTGCAATAAATTGCAAATCTGCATTTGGTAATGCAAGTCATAGTATGAAATTTGAAGGTCAGTGTTATAAAATTAACTTAATAGAAGATTAAACTTCATATTTACAAATCATGTTCCTCTATTCTTTAAAAAACATTGTTTTTCTTTTGTACCTACGCATGCTAAAATATCCTCAACAGAGAAACAGAGATATGTTAGACAATGCACTCAGAGTTATCTTTTTTACAAATCTGACAGATAAAATCTCTTCACAGACATCTCTTACAAATCTAAAAGATGAGCTCTTCTGAATCTCCCAGATTTTGAACTCATACGGGCCAATATTAGTTAACAAAACATAACTACTCTAAAAAAATATATATAAGATAAAAAAATGTTGAAAAACAAAATAAATTTAGTTCGGATAATAAAATTGTGTATTTTCATTGTGACTCCTCGTCTGGACGCTGGAGCCTAACATGCGTGCGGAGCTAACTGCCATGCAAATCACATGCGGTGCTGAACTGCTGATTAGTCGCGGTTAATTAGTGAGTTAATTACCACAAAAAAGTTAAGGGATACTAGCAGGAATTAAGAGTTGATCATTTTTCACTTGGCTCTGTGCCAAAAATTAGTACCCTATAAAAAATGAGTGGATAGAGTTTTTTAAGTTAATATTTTTTTAAACCCAGCGTTACCTAATTCTTGAAAAATGAAACGAGACGCAGGAAAGGAAAATGAAACGCATTATCACCAGCGGATTCCCCAGACTTGCAACAAGACATGGAAACGTGTACGAAGAGGAGGAATAAATCTTTACTTTTTTAAAAAGCACAGTTTTTTAAAGTATACGTGTTAAAATATCTTCAACAGAGATGAGTTAAATTACGTGCACACAAAAAATATATTTAAAGTTATTATTTCTTATAAATTTGACAGATACAAACACACTTTACAAATTTTAACAGAACAACTCTTTCGAAACTCTTTGTTATTCACCACGCTAACCATTGTTAGTTAACAAAACACAATAACTTTGTACAAATATAAGAGATCAATGAAAAGTTGTTGAAAAAAAAAACAAATTCCCCGAGCTCAGACGGGAGGAAAATACCATATGTTACCGAATAAAAAAGATTGAACTTCCGCGGACTCAGACGATGAGCACTCACTGCTTGCGGCTCCGCAAAGTCAGGGGCGCGTCGCAGTCTATGGTTCGCCGGAGCCGTAGTGGACGGAGGCGGAGGGAAGATGACGGCAGCGAACAGCGGTGGGCTCCTGCAAGGCACGGCAGGAGGAGGAGGCTTGAACACCTCAAACTAGATGCCACATTCGCCATTTCTCGTCGCAGTTCCTCTCTGCTCCACTCTCAAATTCCTTTGTTCCGGTTGCTCTTTTTTCCCGTGCAGTGAAACTCTTTTACTCTGTTTTACGTTTTCCTTTTTGTTATCCTTCTGTTGATATCCATATTTGGAAGATCAGGGAGCCCAGCATCCTGTGCATTAGCATTACCACTTGTCTCGGCTTTTTCTTCCGTCGAATCATCCTTGATAACCTGCTCACTGTAAATGCAAAGGAATACTAATCCATTCACATCTCAGTTGAAGCATAGTATTAGTATTATCACCTGTAAGAATGACGAATATATCAGCCACCAAAGCCGTAAATTATCAGCTTTTGACTCGAGATGATTACCAATTTTGTTTCACCAGCCATGGACTCAAATTGCAATTTTTTTTTTGAGAAAATGAACACAAACTGCAACTGCGAGCTCTAATAGATTAGAGAATTCTTTGGACCTCACCTGTCAGGCAATAACGGTAGAAAAAATCAGTACATTATGAATATATCCAGCAAATCGCTTCTCGTTATTGCCATTCATCTGTTAATTTATAGGAAAAATGAGAAATTTCAAATTTTAATATTAATATACTATTTTTTAAGTTAATGTTTTTCTTAGATCATAGCGTTAACACGTGTATCAAAACTATATTAAAATAGGTGTGTTGATCGGATCTTCATGCATATTGATACATGTGCAGGATAAAAATATACTCAGAATTAAATTTCTGCTACAATTGTTGAAGTACCAAGATAATGATTGTAAAGAAAATATACCTATATTTTTTTCAAAAATTTATAAAGTGCATCAAGTTTTAGATATGATACATGTAAACTTTATCTTTTCATTATGTAATGAATAATGAGAAATTTATAATTTAATTTTAATATATTTTTTAAATTTAATATTTTTTTTCGATCGTAGCGTTAGCACGAATATCGGTGCTAGTACTCTTAAAGCATGCAAAGAGGCCTAACTGATCTCCATTCATAACCTGAATCACAAACGCAGGAGTGAATCAACGCACTCGGAGGATATCAGTATCATGATCATGGCATGAATTGTTATATATGCTAGTTTTCTTGAAAAAAGGGGGTCAGCTGGATGCTTAGAACAGTCATACAAAGCTTCATGATGCGAGGCGTTTTCTATCAGCAACTTTCTGCCCAACTCTTTGCTTGAGCTGCAGCGGAAAAAGAACGGCTTTCTCGAGCCATTCCAATAAGCAACGATCTGTTCCTTTCGAATTCATCTGCTGCTGCTGCTGTGTTCTCTGCATGCCCTAGCGATCAAGCAAAATGTTTCAGAAGCAAGCAACGGCCGGTTATGACATACTCCATCTCTTGCTTCTCCGCGCCATTCTCTCGCCGCTTCCGATATCCAATCCCCACGCTGCAAGGCTCCTCGTTTGGCATCCTTCCTCCGCTGCTATTTTCCCCTCATCCTTGGCTCCTCGCCCCGTCCCTCTCCTCTTCTTCTTCGCCATCGATCACAGATACATTTGACACGTGCCCCAGCCAAAATTTTCTCGTCCTAGAACTTCTGTTCGAACAGGGCAGCTGCAGCTTGCAGGTGACGAGCTATTCCTGTGTATCATCTACATGTCTCAATGGAGCATTTTGATTTGGTCACTCTCTCTTACGTTTCGATGGCCGTCTCCAGGGTTTCAGGCATGCCGGACCATTTCGCGGTGATGACGGGCCGGTTGCTGACGGAGTCTAGTCTTCGATCGGCCATCGCCGAGGCCTCCGTTGCTCCTTCTTCTGCAACGACTGCGTGCGAAGAGGCTGTTCCAGATCTCAGGCCGAGAAGCGGAGTCTTGGCGGAATGCAGAATCTGCCAGGACGAGGAGGATGAGGCGTGCTTGGAGACCCCTTGCTCCTGCAGGGGCAGCTTGAAGGTGAAGCTCTGCCTGCCCTGTGCTAATTCCAACGGTTCTTTTGATATAAGGTTTCAGCAACTTCAAAGATGTTGGATTGTACTGTTGTAAAAAGACGAGTTTTTCGTGCAGTATGCTCATCGTAACTGCATTCAGAGGTGGTGCGATGAGAAGGGAGACACTGTATGCGAGATATGCTTGCAGGTGCAATATATTCTCACTGGTCATTGCGTGCGTTTAACCATTTCAACCCAACATCATATAAACTGATGGATTGTGCTTATTAAATGAAACAGCAATTTACACCGAACTACACTGCGGCTTCAAAGTTCTTTCGAAACGGGAGCAACACAATCTTCTTCAGGTACTACCTCTTACCATCAGGATAATATGCTTGAATCTGATAAGCCATCAGTTACGCATGATCCAACATTCCAGTGCTCTTATCGATTGCAGTACTCACGGTTACATTCAAGGACGGCCTGTGCTGACAGCAGATCAACCTTCGACAAGCCACGAATTCGATAACCAAACCTCCACTCCGACCAGCGTGATCTGTTGCCGCATAGTTGCTCTAACTGTAAGTGCTGGTGGATTATATGTGGATATACTGTTCAGTTCCCAATTACTGTATCGTTGCGAGGCCCTGAACATGCCAACTTTTCAGCTGATGCTGCTCCTGTTGCTCCACGACGCCTTCTCGGTCTTCTTCGGCGACCAAAGCGCTTATACCGTCGCCATGGTCACTGTAAGGCTCTGAAATGTACTGACATTACATACAAACTTTGCCCTGCCCAACCTGACAGGTCTAGATGAGATCATGTTTCTGAAAACCCCAGCTGCTGATGCTTAGAACCGCGGGAATCGTCATTCCGGTGTACATCATACTGGTCGCGGTCACGGAACTGCTTCATCGACGGCGCAGGCAACGGCAGCAGGTTCGTCGAAAGCGTTTGAGTTGTTAGCATCTCGAAACAATTCCTATGCAGTTTGAAGCAGATATGGAACGGGATGATGCAGGCTGCACGGGACCAGGTTTCGGAACCTGCAGGAGCGGAGAGCACGCAGCCGCTGCCGCCATCAACAGAGCAGCACGTCATCAGCATCCAGTAGCGTTCTGCGGACGGCAGTTTAGAGCTTCGATCAGAGGACGCAGTTTGCCAGCGGAAATGGAAGAAAGATGGATGTCTTTCAGCCTTCATCAGTTTCAGAAATCGGAGCCTTTGTACATGGCAGAGATACTACTAACAACGAAGCCACAGGCCACCTTTTCAAAAGCAACGAAGATGAGGTGGGCAACATCCTGTACTGCTATATACTCCTACATGACAATGCGTTGTACAGTAGAAAACTATGGATCCGACAGGAACGTCTTCAAAAGGAGACGGGGAGAACAGACAAGCTTGATCCCACAAAGATATTTAAAATTTATTGAATCTTGTACAGAAATAAGGAAACTGTTTTCCGAAACAAGTTTGTTCACCTTGTTCCTGTGTAGCAGGTAATATAATTACATTAACCCTTCGGCCTGGATTAATTGCATGGACAGCAACAGATCTCTTGGTGGTTTACCAAACGAACAGGAGCTCTTGCTGCGTCCAAGAGGCACCTTAGTTTAGGACTAGAGATACAAGGCCAAAATTTGAAATTAGTTTCCACTCGTTAAATTGGTAAAATTCCATCCATATTCACAAAAGAACTACTCTTTTCGTTCTTAAATTGTTGTCGCTGAAGCAATAAATTTAGTTTATTTTTAAACTAAATTTCATTCAGACAACAATAATTGAAAAAACAGAGTAGTTATATGTTTAACCTGGGATATGCACCACAGTTCACGTCATTATACAAACAATTATGTGATCATATTTTCATACTTCAGTACTACGTAATACGTTTTTCCTAACTTGGTGGTGCATTTCTCCACCAGAAATCACATTCTCTGTTGTAATGATCATATTGTAGCAGTGGCTGGCAAGTGGTGCTGGACCCATCTGTCTGCCCCTGCGACACCATGCGCATTCCACTCTTTCAAGAATCCCTCCAGAAAAATATTGCAGCTTGAACTAATTTTCAGTTCCATTATTTCTTTGCCTGTAAAGTCAACAAACGAAACAAAAGACCTAATCACTTCTCTATGCTATAAATAAGCGTCAACTGAGAAATAATCAATCTGCACGCACGAACACGTGTGCGATTCAATACGCTGTGTCACTCTCTTGTGTTTGCTAATCTTGCTGCAACTGTATACTCTGACTGCAACATCTGATGCTTGAATAATTTTTTGAACAATGATTTATTTGGAGTATTGGACAATCACACACACACACACCCCTCGCGTTCACACACCTAATTCCCAGTGGGGGAGCTCGCGGCCCTCCATTTTAGCTAAGCTTGCTAAGACTACTAGTCAACGTAACCTTTCCCGGAATGGAATGACGATCGCGCAGTATATCCGCAACAAAATCGTCGAGGCTCCGGTCCGAGGACCCGCCGTCGGCGATGGCCGCTTCCGCTTCACCCTTCCATGCCGCCGCATTCCTCCGGAACGCAGCTGCCTTCGGCCCGCTCATCACCTCGTGGACGCACGCGCAGAACGCGTCCGGCGTCACCGGCGCGGGCAACCGGACGCCGACCCGGTACTCGTCCACGACGAGCTTGGCGTTGGTGAACTGGTCGGACCACCACGGGTACCCGACCACGGGCACGCCGGCTGCGAGCGCCTCGGCGACCGAGTTCCACCCGCAGTGCGTGACGAAGCACCCGACGGCGCCGTGGCGCAGCACGCGGGCCTGCGGGCACCACGCCACAACCTTGCCGTTGTCGTCGCCTCGGCGGCAGGCCGCGAGCGCGTCTTTCGGGAGGAGGTCCCTGCTGTCGTCGCGCACCACCCAAAGGAACGGCCAGCCGGCGCCGAGCAGGCCCTCCGCCACGGCCAGCATCTCGGCGCGGCCGATGTTGACGAGGCTGCCGAACGCCACGTACACGACCGAGCGGGCCGGCTGCGCGTCCAGCCACTCCATGCAGCCGTTGCCGTCATCCTCCTCCGCCGCGACGGAGGTTCTAAGCTCGTCGTCGTGACGGTGACGGACGTCCTGCTCCAGGAGCGGGCCGACGGGCGCGATCGACGGGATGTGGACGCGAAGCGCGTCGATGGCGGATCGCTCGAGCGCGTAGAAGGTGCTGACGAGCACCCAGGAGACCCCCCCGTCCTCGACATGCCCGAACTGCGCCCGGAGCATGTCGCTCCAGAAGTTCCGCGCGTGCTCCGGTAGCACCATGAGCGGCAGCTCGTCCGCGGCCACGGGCGGCAGGCCCGGCAGCGCCACGGTCCTGTCCGGGTCGGCCTCGGACGGGAAAGCCTCCGGGCAGGAGTTGTAGAAGTGGTAGTACAGCGACAGCACGGCGCACGGCTGGATCCACAGCGTCGCGCGGCACGGGACGCCCGTCGCGCGGGCCACGTCGAGCGCCCACGGCAGGAAGGGGTTGTTCACGACGCAGGCCACGGGGCGGCCGGCGCCGGCCTGGCGCCGGACGAGCTCCGCGAG